>JAKWJA010002498.1:62003785-62603785 GCA_027704765.1 Solanum habrochaites
TTGAAGTAGACAGTTGTTGTACCCAGACCACAGTTCACTGTCTATAAGGCATCCTCCCCAGACAATTATACCATGTTGTACCTGGGATGCACAAAGAGAAATGAATGTGGAAGAGAAGATGTTGCAACAGGGGTCCCAGATTTGGAAGAAGAATTTACATTCTGAAAATTGGTTCCAGGAAGCATAGCAAAAATCCAAAGCACCAGTCGTTAGAGCTTGAGGGATCAAGCGGTATTGAAAAAGGTTAAAGCTAAAGAATACTGGTCATTGAGAAGCTGCGTACAACCCTCATCCCAAATATCAATCGGGGAGTTATTGCCATCTTTCGAAACTCATCGAAATGCCCGTTGAAGATTCTTTGGTGAAGCTTTATGTCCATCTAAATCACTCAGGAAGAGGATCCAAATGGTAGGCAGGTCTTTGAGGCTTACAAAATCTTTTCACGAAGATGAGATGCCACTCGAAGGAACAACTACAATAAAGCTCCTGTACCATTTCGGTTCAGTACCAGGAGGATAGGTGATCAACAAAGCATTAGTTGATGCAGGTTCAGGTTTATCACATTTGCCCTCTGAAGCACATGACGAGCTGGGCGTGGATAGTGCAAAAATAAGACATGGAAGATGAATGTGGGGCATTTG
The DNA here is from genome assembly GCA_027704765.1 of Solanum habrochaites. Taxonomy (NCBI): domain Eukaryota; kingdom Viridiplantae; phylum Streptophyta; class Magnoliopsida; order Solanales; family Solanaceae; genus Solanum; species Solanum habrochaites. The sequence goes on from JAKWJA010002498.1 coordinate 62,004,427, forward strand.
ATGGCTCTCAAAGAAGGCACTATTGCGGGAGATAACTGGACAGCTCATTTGGTCCTGCGCACTTTCCCAGAGCTTTCAACATTTTGGAATCCGTCATGTACAACTTATTGTTGGAGTCCTGGATTCATAGGCTGGAGCGGTTCCATTACTCTCAACAATGCCTGAAGTTTGAATGCGATTACGAAGAGGTTGTAGTCCATGGAGAAAAGGGCATCCTGTATACACGATTGAAGGAAGAAAGAGAGAATATGGATGGTGAAATGTACGTCATCAGGGACTTGTAGGTAATATTGAGTTGCAACCTTGGTTCAGCCAAAAAACATCATAGATGATGGCCTGGTCGCTTTTCGAGCTTTGGGAAAGGTTTGGGGCTGAATGCAAGGGATAGTCCAAACCTATTACAGCCCGTTCGACATCCACCATTTTGGTTGGGGTTATAAGGTTGACACCACCGAGAAGGATCGGATTTCGGCAACCCTAGCAGAGGGGTACTACTATCCATGAAGAAACCCATACCGCCACATTGTAGTCCAATCATTTCGATCAGAGTTCCATGGGAGGGCAGTATTGATGAGATCTCAGATGACTTGAAGGGTTATCGCTAACCAAGAAGGAGGGGAAAGTTTGCAAAGTCGTGGCAAAGAGAGCGAGAAGTGGGCCTAGTGGAAGCAAGTGGAAGCCCCAAGGATCAGCGCAGCTACAAGGCGACCTCGAGTCCTCAGACCTGCGATCGAGCATCTGTGGAGCTTAGAAGAGTTTTTCGGATAAAGTTGGTAACTTCAAATAAAGAGTTTTGGAATTCGAATGAGGACTTATGAAATTTTCAATCTTTGAACAATTCAAGTTCTTTTTCCGACCCATTTTTTTGTTATATTTAATTTGCTATTTTTTTTTTTTTTCCTCCCAGCAAAATTCATATAACATGTCGAATCTGAGACTATGGCATACAATGAGACTGCGTCAACTTAAACATTAATGGACCTTGAAAGGAAGTCGAAGACAATGAGGTTCCAGAGAGAGTTAATCAAAAGGTTGAGAATTCGAGGAAAAATCCAATTCCAAATTTGGTAGAGCCGAAGAGAAGTGGTGGAATGGGGAAGATACAGGAGGTGAGACAAGAACACCGAGCCAAGCATACCATATGACAAAAGAAGACAAGAAAGAGTTATTACCGAGTTTCTATAGAGAATAAGGATATTTCGAGTTTGTCCTACGCAGACATGACAGGGGCTAAGTGCTGCAATCGAGCATCGAATGCCAACTGATCCAGATGTCCCCCAGTGTAAACAGAAGCTGAGAAATACAAGCGAGATACGAGATGATTCGAAAAAATCAAAGAAGAAAGTACTGCAAAGCAATTAGATGCTGGATACTTCCACAGTGACAGAAAGTACCCAACTTGGCTTGCAAACGTCGTTCCAGTGGCCCAAAGAAGACTGCAACGTCAGAGTTTGCAGTGGGGATTATCGAGGACTCATAACCTAGCCCTAAAAGATTACAATTTCCATTACCAAACATACACATACTGATGACAATTGTGCTAAGCACGAAACTCAGTCATTTGTGGACTGCTTTGCGGCTACCATCAAATGAGATGCGAAAGGAAAGACCAACGCTAAGAAAAACTGCCTCCCTCATCCCGCCGTGGGGCCGTCCTATTAAACTACAAGGTGATGCATTGGATTAAAGAATGCTGGGGCTAATACATGACAGCAGTGCCTAATTTGTTTCATGACAGATCCATAAGGGAAATTGAAGTTTTGTGGCTGATTCATTGCATCAAATACAAAGGAAAGTTCAATATCTGAGGACTTACGGAAATTCTTTGCCAGGCTACGAGTACAACTCTGAAAAATGGAATCCAGCAAAAAAGTGTCTTTGGTAGTCCTGCGAAAGCTTTAGGTTTTCATCGTTCAGTCGTCGGGTATAGAATTGACCCCGTCGAAGATCAAAGCCATTCGGACCTTCCCCCGGCGAAGAGCAAGAAGGACGAGTAATGCGTTTCTTAGCGGCGACTTCTTAACTAATTAGGCGTTTCATAGCTTAGTATACTGTATTGTGAACATATCTTCAAGCATAAAAAACAGATTGCTGGCAGTGAAGGGACAGGTGCATGTGAACAGTTGGGCATTTAGACAAGATCACAGGACTATCTATACATCCTCCTGTATTGGTTCCACAGAGTCAGTCGCCATGACTTTTTATATTTCAGTATTGGAATAAGCTTTCAGTTGATGTGGGGGGAGACAAAGACGAATGAAACCAGGAGGAAGGAGGCAAGCACATACTATTTATGGATGGGGCAAGAAGATACATTGTTGCGAAAGCCCGATACTCTTCATTAGAGCGTACCTGTTGGCTCTAACATGGGGTTGCCCAAAAAAGTTGTCCGACCATTACCCTCTCATCGCATACTACTATGTGATTTCTAAGGATGGATCCTTGAAGTATATCTTTCAAAAAGCCCATGCCCACAGGTAAACTGGCCAAAAACTGGAAGATATTAGGGACGCGACGTTTGGACATAGTGTCGGTCACGCAAAGCAGTGAACGCAAAGGCAATTAGCAGACCACATGGCAGAGAATCCGTGGACACGATGGATTAAGGCTGTTGAAGACCTACTTCCGATGAAGAGGTGCCTTTGTGGGAGAGGAAATTTCGTGAAGAATATGATGATGGAGAATGGATCTTTAATGGAGCTAAACATTAATGGATCTGGCATCGGGGCTATTGTTTTGATCTCACCCACCGGGCAACATTATCCAGTATCAGCCAAAAACTCAGTTCCTTTGCCAAATAAGTCTGGCCGAAACGCAGCCTGCCATTAACTAGGTCTCCAACGGGGGGATCGGACATTGGATATGTCCAAGGAATGCTACAGACTGGGATTCAGACCTATTGAGCACTCAGGTTCCAGTGATGGGCAACAAAAAATTGAAAGTTGTTACCATATTTGGAGTGTGTGCCTTAGGCTATGCAAAAAGGTTTGTCAAAACAGAAATTTAGACATGTACCAAGGGTCCAAAATGATATTGCGCTGTCCTTTAGACACTCTGTCTTCTATGAGTCGACACACCTGATCACAATCACAGCGATCCGATTCACATTCATATACATGAACAAAACAGCTTATTGTCGATTTCCCTGTTAAGGAAGCGCCCCTATGTGGCAAATCCGCTTGTTACGAATGACATTAGAGGATATTTGAAGGTGGTGGAATACACAGACGATTCAACAAGGTACAAAACGTACAATTCAAAGGTTAGCAACCCCATTGATTTTTAAATGGGGAAATCCTCTATAGAGAACTCCCGATTTGGGCTTGCTGCCGAGGCGTCGAAGCTAGAGAGGCTGCAGGGCTGGTCGAAGCTGATAGACAGAGCGCAAGGCACATGTGGGCCGCCCTCAACAGACTGACGGTTTTACATTGACCCAGAAGCTGTCGGATGGCTGCGGAATATTATGGCTAACGTATGAAGACAGATGCATTAGTACGTGTCCATGAAGAATGTAATAACAATTGTCAGACTCAAGCGCTATGATTCGAGTCCTGCCAACGAACTCCATGTCACTGTGGTCAACGGTTGGACCGTTCGCAGCATGGGGAGATGAGATTTTGTCATTTCAGAGTCTAATCGACGGCACCAAACAGCATCCAACGGGCACAGATTCATGTCTTGTCGCAATTGGACTATTTACAAAGTGGGTTGAGGCACCGCCCATAAATCTAGTGGTCAAAGAAAGTTGTGGATGACTTTGTCAAGGAAAACACAATGTATTTGTAGGTTTGGAATTCCTGCGCAGTCACTCTCACCGAGCACCGGCACCAACTAAACCGTGACCTGGATGAGATCCATGTGTGAGAAGTTCAAGATCAGTTCACTCGAAAGCTTACACGATACAGCCAGTGAATGGGGATTTTGACAGGGTGGGCAGCAAACCAAAAATCAAAAGGAAGTTGCGCAAGATGATCGATAAGCACAAACACTGGCAGGAAAAGCTTACCTTTCGCATTGCCTGGGTTATCGTACCACAATCAGACTTCACAGGGGCCACACCTACTTTTAGTATACGGAAATAAAGCCTGTGATACCCGACCGGAGTAGATGAACATTCCTAAGGATCCAATCCATGAAGCAAAGTTGAGTGAGTGATGATGATTGGATTCACACGTGGGCAGAGAATTTGGCATAATAGATAGAAGAAGAATTAATGCCAATTGTCTGGTCAGCTATTCAGACTAGACTGGCCAGGAGCTTCAACAGAAGGTTAAACCCAGACATTTCTCACGGAACTCGGTTTGAAGGGATTTTTCCAAATCAAGACGAGGCAGAGGGTTTAAATTTTCACCAAAACTGGCAAAGGTCCATACATAGTCTCCGAATATGACAGGCGGAAGCCCGCATTACTTGCAGAGAAAGGATGCGAAGTTTGGCCAAAATATCAATAGATTTGTGAGAAGTAGATTACATCTAGAGATTGATCATGCTTTCGTAATTGGGAAAACTACGTCAGACCGATTCTCGTTTTAAGAGGGGGGATACGTAGGCACTTATGTGGTTCGGATCTTCTTATTAAGTAAAAAACTTTCGGTTCCCCCTTTTCTATTATAACTGGGTGGGCAGAATTTTTGAGAGGGATCTCAAAAAATTCAATCAAAGATTGATCCTGACATCTTCTTACTGGGGTTACTCAAAAATTTCACCAAAAGTTTCTTCTCAAAAAGCAGTCAGCTTACACGAAGATTAAATGATAGCTCCACTTTTGAGTCAGACGTTGTAAATGTAAGTTCAACCTAGCGCCATGCGTCAAAGTTCGACATCCGCTTTTATTAATTGATCATTTCAAAATTTTCAAGTTTTTTTTATTTATTTTTATTTTATTATTGATTTTATTTTTTTCTTTCCTTCCTTTAAAAAAAAACAGACGCTCGAAGAGTGTGGTTGGCAAGCCAAAAGAGCACGCTGCGCCAAATCATGGATACAGCATCAACCTCCCCCTTTAAACTAACTATTTTTCTTTGAATGTCGAAATACAGGTACATATTACAAGGCAACTGCAACAATAAAATACCCACATTGAGCCCGACCGATGAACTCGATCTTCCAATAAGGCGGACGCCCAAGCTACTGTGTGCCTCAAGAAGTTGGGTGACAATTACATGTATGACGATCTGCATCATTAGCACCTACGCCTGATATCCACATATGATCCAAGAACTACATCATTATATTAGGCACCGCGAATGCCGAAATTATATTTCATGTGCTTGATACTGCATGAGCGCCCCGGAACTATACATCCTCGCATATGCCCAATATCTGAATTATGCTAGAAGAATTGCATATTGATTGCCGCTACGATATTTTAGTGCTATAAGAAATGCATCATGCATGTGCTCAATATTTCATATGCCCGGAAGAAATACATCATCGCATATGTCCCAAATATGGACTTGATGCTCGAAGAATTTGCATTTGGCATGTGCCGATATTAGATGTTGGGCGAGAGAATGCTCATCACCATATGCTTGATTACTGGCATGTGCCCGAGTATAATTGTGAACCGAAGAAGTGCATCATTGCATTGTGCTCATATTGCATTTGCAGAAGAAATGACACTTGATGTGCTCGCGATTATGGAATGTGACCGAAAGAAAACGCATCATGCATTGTGCCCGAGCGCTTGCATTATGCCCGAAGTTGCATAGCCCAGATTGCATCGTGCTCGAAGTTTACATTTGTTGCCCCGAATACATCAAGTCATAAGTATAACAGATGTCAAAAACAGATCCGCTCTCTTTACTCATTACTTAAAATCCCAAAGGCGTCATCCTCCAAAGGCGTCATATTATGGCTGCGGACTTCTATCATGGCCTAAGGGTTTAATTTTTGTTATCATGATCTGAAGGTTTCATATCTAAAGGCGTCATTTTCATGGCCTACAGACAACATTTTCGAGGACTGTTGGATACGCCCGATATCATGGCCATAGACAGCTAGCCTAAGACGTCATTTTTCACGATTTAAGGCAAACATTCAATGGTCACATGGGAAATTGCATAATCTTTACATTTACCGCGCTATTATGCTCTAATCACTTTATTACAAGTACAGTTATGCACCCAGATAAAGACAAGTCGCTTGGAACGGCTGTTCACTTGCTGACAAACAAGGCTCGATACATTTTTGGATACTCGCAACTATCGTTTCGCTACTCATCCATCATCAGGCTACATTGACAGATATCTTCGGATACAACTCGCCACTGTTGACGTTTCTATCTCTTCAGCTCGGTTCGTCCGCCTTACAATCGGACATATAGGCTCGTCCGCCTTACACTTGCGCATCTAGGTCGTCGCCTTACAATGCGAAATCTAGGCTCGTCGCCTTACAATGCGACAATTAGGGCTTGTCCCGCCTTTATTAGAAAACGGACATTTAGGGTTGTCCATCTATGGACATTAGGTAGTCCACTTAAAGGACATTTAGGCTTGTCGCTCCTAGGATATTATTCGTCCGGTTTTATATGATATTAGTGTCCGCCCCTGAAAATGACACTTAGGATCGTCAGCCCTTAAAATGACGTTTAGACTCTTCCTAACAACAAGAGATTTGTTCTATATTATATATATTTATAGATCAAATCTAATTGGAAGTTTGACGTCATTCTTCAGAGATGGGTCAATACTTCGAGATCGGATGAAGACATAGGTTACACTACGTCCAAACAGATATGTTTTTATCACCGCTTTTCTATTTAAACTCAATTTTATGATTATGGTCAGACTTCATCTATTATAAGCAACATTTTATCTAGAATTGCAGTATGTCGATCGCCCTTTTGATTATAATTATCACAGCTATCCTCTATCACCAAACAATGATTCTATCAATTCTCTTTGTTTTCATACTCCGAACCCTTGCCTCAAATGTTTTGAATAACCCCATCTATCATGACTCTTCTCTCTTCTCTGTAATACTCTTTAGCTCTCAATCTCTCTCTTCATCGACTTATCCATTTCAAGGCCAATATGTTTTACCTTTCAAACACCTTAGCGCTTTTTCAACTTGTAAGAGCTTGATTTGCTCTTGAATCTAGAATTACACATGAGCCTGCTTGATCGTATTACCCATAGATATGTAGCGACTTAAAACCAAAGTCTCGGTGTACCCTTTTTTAAACCCTTACTTCGCGCTTCATGATCCGCTGACATCTGTAGCGTCGACAAAATCCGTACTAGGTCAAGTTGGTTTGCCTGACAATTCATTCTTCATTCTCAATCAACCAAGGGGCAGCTGTTGACACCCCATGTTGGATAGAACTGTGACTTTTTTAGGAAATAATATTCGATTAAAGACATATTTTTAAATTTTAGAATTTTTAGTCGACTTTTGACTTTAAAATTATTCGTTTAGTATGTCTACTTATAAAATTATCGTAGATATATTAAAAGATTTTAAAATTATTAAGAATTCAAATGTTTTTAAAATTTACAATATTTTTCCCTTTACCTTAACTTATTAACTTCTGCCTATTCTATTCCAATTTATTTTCCAATTCTAGCCACTTGAATTTGAAGTTTTATTACAATCATCCCTGTGTCTCTTTCATTTAAAATTATAGCATTTATTGAAATTTAGCCACTCTACTATCTTGTCAATCTAATTCAAAACATCATCGTTAATCTCATCGTTCCGTCTTAGAAGAAATAAAAATCCGAGATCGATCCTAACCTTCATCATTATCTAAAACCAACGGTTGCGATTAAATCTCCCATTCTCTTTCTTCAACACCCCCAAAGGACCCTAAAAAAAAATTGGTATTTCATTCGCGTTCCTCCCCTCCTCTCACCAGCGCCTCCCCCCCCCCCGGTTTTCTTCCTCTCCCGTGGCTCCTCTCCTGCTTCCCCTTCCTCTCTCCTCCCCAAGCCTACCTCTCTGTTCCTCTCCTTCGTTCCCTCTTTTTTTTGGTTTAAGCAGGATAACAGTTGCAGTCGACGCCAGCAGGTCCAACGGCGTCACACCAGCAGCAACCCAACAGGCCACAGCTCTGGCCGTGGGGGACAACCACCAGACGAGCAGTGAGCGGCGTCAACCACCAGCAGCCCACAGTCACTTGGCCGCGTGGACACACTCGGATTTCGACTTATGAAAAATGGCATTCTAACAGATCCTGCCAGGTTTGCCTTCCTTGTGTGATACATACTCCAATTCTATAAAGCCTAATTATGAAGTTCATGATTTGAGTTACACATTTTTGTTCTGCGGCAGATCTTTAAACCATTAGTGAGTGCTCAAATGTTCTTTATCGCTGCTGATTTTGATGTCTCGGTTAAATAGCAAATAGGTTATATTGTTTATTTGAAGTGGTGAGATGTTGTTTTGCCTGACCTTTCATTGTGTTGCTATGCTTAATTGGTGAAGTGGTGATATGTCATTAGTAAAGCTTTAGTTAGTGAATATTGTTTCTTAAAACCAATTTATTTTTCTCCTTTGAAATATTCTTACCGATTTAATCCGGTAGTAACGATTCAAGGATCCTTAAGTGTTTGAGTATTAAGAAACATGATAATTCGTAATCAATTGACCCAAATAACGCCTCAAATATATGCTAAATCATCGCTCAACCAGTATTTCACATATTTTGCCAAGCCTTCCTAATAAGATAATGAGAGACAAGTTGTGTGTCACCATATTGGGTTCACTGTGATTAAGCAATTTGTAAAAGGTTTTGCTTTGCATAATTATTTGGCGACCCCAGGTCTATGGTAAGTGTGAAATATGATGCCTTGCATTAAAAAATATATATATATTTTATAGGCTGCCGATGTCTTTCTTTCCTTAAAATTATATTGTTTGCCTTCTGGTTGATTTATCAAACCTGCTACTTAAAGTAATAACAAGAATAGTTCGTACGTAGAGTCTACATGGTAATCTTCATAATTTGAAATCTGATTTTACTTGCGTATTTACTTTAAATAGTAATTCGCTTTGCCCTTCTTTTATTTAGGACAATAAAATATTACTCATATTAATTTATTCTTACTTGTTTATAATTTGGTAATAAAATATTTTAAATTTTCTGATTTGGTCCTCTTTTCTAATAAGGGAAAACAATATATTTAATGGATTCCCTTTAAATTATTTCTTTTCCGTATTTGTTTCCCCCTCAGTTGCATATAATAAGGACCCCTCTCTTCATTCTTCCTCACTCAAAAAAAAATTCACTCTCACTTAGGAAGTTCTCTCATCCACTCCTCACCTCTCATGCTCTTGCTACTCACGGTAAACATTCAAGTGTTCTTCTTCGTTATTTTGCACTTTGTTCAAAAGATTGAATCAATCTTGTTTTGCTTAACTGGGTAGTATTCCTAACATTCCCTATCTTACATCACACATTAGGTAAGCTAGTTTTTTTTCTATATGTGAATTCGCATTAAACAATTGCATATGTCTCCTTGACTAATAAGTGTGATTATGTGTGTAGTTTTGATGCTTGACAGGTTCAAATTGAAGTTCAGTGAAGATTGATTGAGAAAGATTTATGTTGTTGTTTGAATGTAGATAATATATTTTTTTTTATTTTATTTATTTGAATGTTCGTAAATTGTAACTCTAAGATCATATATATCATATTTATTGTTGGTGGGAGGTCGCTAGTGGAGGGGGAAGTTAATGCCACTTGTTTTCATTGTAATGTTTTAGAATTCATGGCCTATAGTTTGTCTTTAAGCCACTAGGAATTATTGACTTGTCGTGTTATAATCCAATCAATTGTTTGATGCTTGTAATAGTCTAAAAATAAGTAACTAGATTCCATTAATTGTTAATGTTAGAAATCAAATCATTATCATTAGTAGGTGATCGGTGTTTTAATCATGTTATAAATTTAGCATGGTCTTTGTCCTGTCGAAAACCATGTCTAAGGCTTAATTTTTTCATATCATTTGATTACAAAAATTCATGCATATATGTTTTACCACCTAGAAATTGGTCTATAGCATGGAAAGAATTTTACACATATCCATAAAAATAAATTGGTTTTTGCATATTGTGCCCTTCCCCAAAAAAATAGTAATATTGTTTAATTAGTAATCTTCTAATTTGTGCTGAGATTTCCGCATTGTGATGCAATATATTTTTTGTAACTAATATCTAAATTAGAATCATTTCATGCAGTTTAGCAAATTAATGGTTTTAAAATATTATATCAACTTGCAACATAATTTTCTTCAAAAAAATCATTATTCATGTTCCTTTAAAACTTTGGATGATTGACATTGTTATTTTGAAAATAAATTCTAAGCACTATCTCATAACCTATCGTTCGTGGGAAGTCAAAGAACTACGAGGTCTGAGTTCCAATTTTCTAACCGAGCGCGTCCGGAAGTAAGCCCCTACCCATGAATTTCAAAAGGAATTATGTGCCCTATATTAAACTAAATCTTTAAATCATTTTCAGAAACATAAATATGTTTTAGGACCGACCTCAAATCAAGAATTGTTTATAGTGGAGGAGATGATCACAATATCGTGGATCATCCCTCATCAAGAAACAAACTTTTTTTAAAATAGAAAAATTCCACTCAAAACTAATCAATTTTCACATTTTATTTTCATATATTAGGTTCTTAATATTACGTTAAACGTGGTCTCATATGTTTAAATAAAAGTAAAAATGATTGGGTATTTATTATAATCACCTAGCCTGCATGCTAATTAATAAAAAAATAGTATTAATTGTTTTTGTATTGTTTCACTTAGCAAGATTAAAAAATTATGAAATGAAGTGACTTTATTTTCTAATTGTAACCCCCACATAGACTGCAGCGATACGGCCGGACCCACACTTGTGGACCTCGAGGGATAATCTAACACATTCCCCTCGAAGGTAATTAGAACCCTACCATAATATTCTGGCTCGTTGACCTTAGTTAGACTCGTTAGGTATAATAGGTGGCCTAACGCGCTTAATGTTAGGTGGCGACTCGCAAATTCGAAAGATCCCAAAGAGTTGTTAGGTCGTGCACAAAACCCGGTTTTCTGCGAAAATGGGGCGCGCGAAAAGAATGGCGACTCTGCTTGGAGATTCGAATTTGGAGTGCCACATAAGAATAAGGCGCGTTAGGGAACCTATATACCTAACTAAGTCTCAACTAAGGTCAAAGCGCCAGATATTAGGGTAACGGGTTCTTAATTACCGAGGGGAAGGAGGTTAGGCATCCTCGAGGGCCGCCACAAGTGTGGGTCAATGGCCGACTCATGCAGTCTATTGTGGGGGGTTACAATAGCAACAAAGTCACTTCATTTCATAATTTATTAATATTGTAAGTGATAACAAATAACAAACAATTAATATTAGTTTCATTAAAATTGAGCCTGCAGGGCTAGGTGAAGCAATAAATAAACAATCAAGTTTTACTTTTTATTTAAAAAAACATATGAGACACGTTTAAACAAAATTTGTAAATATTAAGCAATAATATGGAGCAAGTAAAGTTTGAAAATGATGAGTTTTGCGTAGGAATTTTATTTGCAAAAAAGTTGTTTTTGTTTCTTTTAGGGCAGGCTGCCACGTATTGTTGATCATGCTCCTCCACTATAGAAAACCATTTTCGATTTGAGGTCGGTTCTAAGTCTCTAAACAATAGTTTATGTTTTTTGAAAATGATTTTTAAAAGATTAGTTTTAGTAGGCCTAATTCCTTTTGAAATTCATGGGTAGGATGGTACTTCGGGGAGCTTCGGTTTTAAAAAATTGGAAACTAGAACTCGTAGGTCCTTTGACTTTACCGACTAACGATAGGTTAGGAGATAGTGCTTAGACTTATTTCAAAATAAACAATGTCCTATCATCAAAGTTTGAAAGGAGATAATAATGACTTTTTAAGAAAATATGTTCGTTTTGTTGATATGAAATTTATTTTTAAAAGCACTTCCTTTGCTTAAAGGCAGGAAGAATCGATTTAATTTAGTATTATTAAAAAAAATATATGACCAAATGCGGAAAATATCTCAAGAGACAAATAAGAGAGCTAATTACAACAATATGTAACTAATTTTTGGGGATGAGGGCACAAAGATGCAAAAACAATTGATTTTTATGGATATGTAAGTTCTTTAAAGCCTATAGACAATTTCTATGGTGTGAAAGACATATATGCATGATTTTTGAGAGTAAATCTAAATGATATGAACACAACTTATCCGATAGACTGGTTTCTACATGGACAAGACAAATGCTAAAAGTCATATATCGATTATTAAAACCACCTAATCAGCTACTAGAAGTTATATCAATTTGATTAACATTAAAATTAATGGAATCTAGTTAGATTTTTTAGACTTATTAACAAAGCATCAAACAATTGATGGATTATAACGCCTAAAGCAATAATTTAGGTGGTAAGACACCTATATGGGCATGATTCTAAAAAAATTACAATGAACAATAGAGTAGGCATGAAAATCCCCCTCCCCTAGAGACCCCCAAAATAAATTGATATTTGATCTTAGAGTTACAAATGTTACACCACTTCAAATAAGATAAAAGTAGAATAGCAATATATATACGATAGTATATATAGATATGAATCTATAGATATATATATTAGATATATAATATATATATAGTTATAGATATATATATAGTTACATTCAAATAAACAAATAATCTGTGCTGCAATAATCTTCCACTTGAAACGTCAGTTTGAAACCTGTCAAAGCAATCAAAGATAACTGTACACAAGGAATCACACTATTAGTCAAGGGGAGATAGTCGAGACAATATGCGAATGTTAATGACGAATTCTACGCATATAGAAAAAAAAATAGCGTACACAAATGGGTGAATGTAAAGATAGTGGTAAATGTTAGGAATACTAACCAGTGTAAGCAAAACACAATTGATTCAATCTTTTGACAAAGTCGCAAAATAGCGAAAGAGAGAACACTTGAATGTTTACCGAAATAGCATGAGACAATGAGAGAGTGAGGAGTGAGGGAGAACTTGGTAAGTGAGCGTGAATTTTTTTTTGAGTTGATGAAATAATGAAGGGAGGGTCTTATTTATATAGCACAAGAGGGGGAGGAGAAAACAAGAAGGAAAGAAATATTTAAAGGAATCAATTAAAAATTATGTGTTTCCTTCTATAAAGGGACCAAATAGATAAATTTTAAAATATTTATTAAAAATATAAACAGTAAGAATAAATAATATGGAGTAATATTATTTTCCTTTTAAATAAGAGAAGGGCCAATCGAAAATACTATTTTTAATAAATAAGCAATGTAAAAATCAGATTTTCAAATTATTACTATTACCATGTCTATCTACGTACCGAATATGATTGGTTGTTAATTAAGTAGCGGGTTATGATAAATCCACCCAGAAGGCAAACATAAAGAATTTAAGGAAAAGCAAGACAATCGGCAGCACTGTATAAAAATACTATATAGAATTTTTATAAGGAAGGGGAAGGGGAATAATTCACACTTACGATAGCCAGTGGTGGTCAGCCAAATTAAGTAGCAAAGCAAACCTTTTACAAAATGCTTAATACAGTGAACCCAATAGGACACAACAACGTGTCCACATTATCATTAAGAGTCTTGGCACAAAATATGTGAATTGGTTTGAATCGATTGATATATACATATATGGAGCGTTATTTGGTGCAATTGATACGAAGTATCATGGTTCTAATACTCAAAACACTTAAGTATCTGAATCGTTACCCGTGATTAAATTCAGTAAGAATTTTCAAAGGAAGGAGAAAAAAAATTGGTTAAGGAGAAAATTATTCCTGGACTAAAGCTATTACTAATGAACGATCACATTCACCAATTTAAGAAGCAGAATGAAAGTGTGTCAGGCAAAATCCACAGCTTCAACAACGTCAACGAAACAAGTAGAAAACTATTGCGCTATTTAACGAGACATCAAATCAGCAAGCGATTACAAAGAGACATTTGATCACTCAAACAAATGGTAAAGATCATTCCCGCACAGACAAAAATGTGTAATCAAAATCCTGAAATTGATAATTATGCTGGAAAGAATTGGAGTAGTGTATCACACAAGGCAAGCAAAACCTGGACGGCTTGTAGATATTTTTTATAAGTCGAACATCTGTGAGTGCTCCGTGGAATTGTTGTGTTGTTTGGTCGGAGATGCGCTATGTTATGTTGTGCGATGGCATGCGGTGGAAGTTGTTGTCCGCTGCTGCTGCGTGGAGTTGCGAGCCGCTGGCGTTCATGCCGGTCTCGCTCGGTCTGGTGGTTGTCGCCGTCGGAGATGCTGCCTGTCGCTGTTTGTTGCAGCGGTGGAGGCTTCCGTCGGTGCTGATCCACGCTGCAGTGACTGGGGGCTGGTGGTTGACGCCGGCGCTTTCTTTGTCTGGGGGTGTCGCCGGCCAGAGCTGCGGCGTTGGGTGCTGCTGGTGGACGCAGGTGAGCCAGCTGGCGGGGGGGGGGGGGGCCGACTGCAACTGTACATGCGAACAAAAGAAGGAGATGGGAACGAAGTGGAGAGAAAACAGAGAGGGGTAGGCAGATGGGGCGGGAGGAGGAAGGGAGGAGGGAGGAGGAGTCAAGGAGAGGAAGAAACAAATGGTGGGGCAGGCGGCTGCGTGGAGAGGGAGGGGAGGAAGAGAATAAATTAAAATTTTAGGTTTTAGGGTCTTTTGGTCTGAAGAAGAGGAATGAGAGATTTAATGTGCAACAGTGGTTTAGATCGAGATGAAGGGTTCGGATACGATCTCGGATTTATTTTTAAGGACGGAAGGATGAGATTTTAAGCTGATGTTTTGAAAATTGATTTGAACAAGAGTATTGAGTGGCAAAATGCCATTAAAATGGCTATAATTGAAATTGAAGAGAGGCCTATGTGTATAAAACTCTAATCAAGTGGCTAGATTGAAAGAAATTGGATGTAGAATAGGCTAGAATTTAAATAATTTTAAGGGAAAGTGTAAAAAATATTAACTTTAAACCAATTTCTTTCAATTCTAGGCCCACTTGAATTAGAGTTTTATTACAATGCGGAGACTCTCTTTCGCATTCAATTCATAGCCATTTTAATTACAATTTTAGCCACTCTATATCTTTATCAATTAATTTCAAACATCATCTTTAATCTCATCCGTCCGTCTTAAAAAAATAAATCCTAGATCGAATCCTAACACTTCATCTCTATCTAAAAGCAAGGGTCGATAAATCTCTTCTCTTTCTCAACACAAAAGACGCCCTAAAGCCCAAATTTTAATTCCATTCTTTCCTCGCCTCCCTTACAAGACGCGTTCCCCCTGCCCATTTCTTCTTTCTCTCGTGGCTCCTCCGTCCATTGTTCCCCTTCCTATATCCTCCCCGAATCTGCCTAACCCGCTCTCTGTCCTCTCCTTCGTCCTCTCTTCTTTTTGTTTTGCAGGGTTACCGTTGCAGTCGACGCCAGCAGGATCCATCCGGCGTCAATCCGAGCAGATCAAACAGAGAAGCTGCTGGCTGGCAAGCCACGCAACTACGAGCAGCGTAGCGGCTGTCAACACAAGCACACAGTCACGGACAGCGTGGACAGCACGACGGACGGAAGCCACCAGCAGCTGCAACAACAGGGACAAGAGGCGAGCAGTTCTTCCGACAGCGACAGCCACCAGACGAGCAGCGACGGCCATGAACGCCAGCGGCCTCCAGCAACTCACGCAGCAGCACGAGCAGCCGACAAAAATCCACACTTGTGGACCTCGAGGGATGCCTAAAAACACGCTTCCCCTCCGAATGGTAAATTGAGAAGGCCCCTACCTAATCTCTGTCTCGTTCGACTTAGTAGACTCGTTAGGTTATAGAGGTGCCCAAACGCGCCAAGTCGTTATGTTGGCGACTCCAAATTGAAACCCAAAAGAGTTGTTAGGGGATCGTGTTCTAGCACATAACCCGTTTTATCTGCAAAAAAGGGGGCGCGACAACTTTTTCACAATAATTTACATAAATTTCTCTTGCATTCCATATTACAGAGACAAACAGTCCAGCCACTACTGATTGAATAACAGCAAAAGCAAGCCACAAACTAATTTCCTTTGTTCTATTTGAAAACTACTCAACAATCCCTCAGAATACAAATACAAACCCACCAGAAAATATATAGTAAACTTTTGATTAAGTTACAAAAAACCTAATACAGACTCCGCAAAATGAGATAGCCACGCTATTTACATTAGGGTTAACTCACGTTAACAAGATGAGGAATGTGTTTACGAAAAAGTATAGTGAAAAAAATGACTAAGTTTTGATTGAAAAATCAATAATCTATGAGTTAGAAAAGAGAAATAGATTTTTCCCCAAGTTCACAGAGTCGCACGATTTTTGGTAAAAAATAAGAAACAATCTTAGATAATTATTTTCAAAAAAGATTTAAAAGAGTAGAAAATTAGTTGAACATTGAGTTCGAAGTCAAAGTACAGTTCCGAGAAGGGCTGCCTTCGGAATGCCAGCTAACTCGCGGTTTGACGGTGATTTGATCAAACTAACCTTGTTATTTAATTTTCAATATTGGATTAAGTTTAGTAATGTCCATTTTTATATTTAATTCTACTTACTGTTATTTTCTAATTAATGTTTTTTGGGAAAAAGGGATATCACCTTATAAGGGGAGTGACATATAGAGGATTGATAGGACTAATAATAGAAAAAAAAGCTAAGTGACTTATAAAAAGATAAATATTTATATTTGATCTATATAAATTTTTTAGAATAAAGATAAATACCCTTGGGAATAGTTTATTACATTAAAGAGTAATTACAAAAATGACTATGTTATAGGGTTATTGACGCCCCTTGAATAGTTATAAAATATTTATTTACACCAGAATGAGCTCCTCCATGTTACGTCAATTATCAGCTGCATGTTTTATATTTAAATTTATTTTTTTATGTTATTATTTTATTTAACAAAGCATAAA
Organism: Solanum habrochaites; assembly: GCA_027704765.1. NCBI lineage: Eukaryota > Viridiplantae > Streptophyta > Magnoliopsida > Solanales > Solanaceae > Solanum > Solanum habrochaites. Next base: position 62,021,384 of record JAKWJA010002498.1, read on the forward strand.
TATAAGGTATGGTATGTTATCCATAACTCCCATAGGTCAATATTTTTATTATGTTCTAACTACTGAAATGTCATTCTTAAGATACCAAAATATTACATATTATATGCAATTTCTGATTCATTCACATAATTACATGAGTTGTCTTTGGATTTTAAATACAGAGTTATTCATTTAAATACTTATTTATAAAGGTATCAGTAAAATTTGAATATAAAATAGTATTCATGTTCTTTTTTCGTTGTAATTTTGCATATGTATTTTATTTATTTATTTATACAGGATACCATATAATTACATAACTAAATAAGTAAAATGTATACGTGTTACCATTATGAATACTCTCGCCAATTCAAATTGGTGTTCTATTTGTAAAACTAAATTATGTTAATATCTCACGGGATACCAAGTATTTATCCAAAAAAATAATGTATTAATACATTCAAACAAGACAACTATCGTACCAATTTCAGCATAGAATACACAATTTTTGGAAAAATGGATACAATGACTGTTAAACGAAAATAATGAATACACCAATGAGCTGTATACTTCGTGCGGATCCAGGGATTTAAAAGGTTGTGGGTGCTCACTTCAAGGTGTAAATTGGTCGCATCGGGAAAAAAATAACAAAAGAAATGCTTATGGCAGGATTTGACACCTTCGCCAGTGGGCTTTGCGCGGCCGTCTTAGTACAAAGGTCAAAACCAACTCACCCACAGCTGTTTTGTTCTAGGAGGTCTCACTTCGTGAAATTATAATAACATATGTATCATATTATTCTTATATATATATACAAAGACAATTGGAAATCACTGGCTGCTACGAGCACCCGGGTTGGCTACGGTCCGCCCTGTATACTTACTTGAATACACTTTGTTTACTAAGAAAATGACAAACTCTTGATACAAATGAAATATTCTTATTTATGACGAATGAAAAGAGTATCTGATGAACTATCCCCAACTCGTGCGCAAATCATTTAAACCTAAAAATTGATTTTTGAACACGTGAGGTCATGAATCGAGCATACTGTACCAAAATGATGTTTTCTTAAATTTAGTAAATACACATATGAAAGAGTTCTCTTCAAATTAGAAGATGTTATTATGATTCTTCGATATCTGGCTTATTGGGACTTCATTCGGACCAATCGTAAACACATCGAATTTTGTATTTTCTACAATGAACAAGGTATTTAGTACATTGCATATAAAATGCAAGCCTTTAATGGATCCAAGATATGATTAATATTTAATGCATTAATATATTAAATCAATGTAAACTAGTAGAATTTTACAAAGATCACAGAATTTTAAAAACATGGATACACCATGGGTTAAAATAAAATATGACACCACTATAGTATATCTATGAGATACAATGTATTAAACAGAAGAGATAGATACATTGGAAAACTCAAAACAAGCAAGAAACTGAAAATTAATTCAAAATGTGGGGATATAAACTCTATAAGTAATAAGCTATATCAAAAAATTTAAAAAAAAAAACATAAATGTCAATATCTTTTTGATAAAGTTTCTGTTGGAATGTTTAAGATTGAGTGGTTACTTAAGTATTTTTATTATAACAAGACAGTTGAACATAACCAAAACTTATTGTATTCTCTAGATTATATGCTTTAAAATTGGATATTAGTAGTACTTTATAATACAGATATAATTGTATTCACGAATCAAATTTCAACTGGTTATAATATACAATACAAGTATTATGCATATAAATATTCTGGACTGGATAATAATTGCATAATTACACAATCCTTAATTCTGCTTCCCTCCTATTCCTGTCTACTATCTATACATACTTGTATTCACAAATTACACACCACTTCAACTTTTGTCAATATACCTTACAAGATCTATGTATATGACTATAACTAAATTATGACAATTGACAATGTGTGACAACTCTCAATCTCTTCTGCTTCGTTCGCTTTATTTGACTCATTTTTACAGACTATGTATTACACACATGGGCATTGTCAATTGAATAGCGATTTGTAATACAAGATGAAAATGTCATAAAGATAATATCGCGAATTCGTACACCAAGATATATAAGTATATTATGATATCAAACTAAAAATAAAGCAACACATTTAATTCGATTGACTCCGTTCTGCTGGATTGCTCTATTCTTTTCATACACGTGAATCAAGAGGGTTGACTTCTCCTCTTTGTAAAGATTCATTTTCGATTTAAGGTTTTGAATTTCTGTCATCTATATTGATTAAATGTCGACTTCTTCAAGTATATTGAACGTCTAGGGTCTTAACCCTCTCTTGGTTCTTTCTTCCCTTTCCCCTTCTTCCTGGTCGCACTCACCCCCCTGGCCCTTTTGACTTTTTGTTCGTCCTCCCCCACTAACCACCCACGCCGGTCCTTCCCCTCCTTTCTCCCCCCTGCACTCTCTCTTCTCTCGTCCCCCCTTTTTCGGCTCCCCCCTTTTTGTCCTTCTCCTGCCCCCCCCTCCCTTTTCATCCCCCGCACCTTTCCCGTCGTGCCCCCATCGCCACCTTCGCCATGCACCTTCCTCGGCCTGCCGCCCTGCGGCCCCCCCCCTTCTACCTCCCCTCTGCTGGCTCCCCCCTCCCCCCCCTCCCCCCCTTGCTCCTCCATGCTGCCCACGCTTTTGCCGTGCCCGGACCTGCGCGCCCCACCCCCGCCTTCTGGGATCCCCCGCTGCTGGTGCCCTTTTTTTTCGTTTGCTCCTGCTCCGCGTCCCCAGGCGCTGCCTGGCACCTTCTTCCTTGGCCTGTCCTCCCTTCCTCTTTACCCCTTCTTTTCTTCCCTTCCCCCGCCCCCCCTCTTTCTTTGCCCTTTCTGCCCCCCCTTTGTATGGTCCTGTTCGCGAGTCTCCCCGCCCCCTCTCCCCTTCCCCCCCCTTCCCCTTGTTCTTTGTCTTCCATGTCTCTTGCTGTTGTCCTCTTTTCTCGTTTTTCCCTCCCTTACCCTTTAGGCCCCCCCCGTCCGGTTCCCCCCCCCCTCCCCTCTGGCGGTAAGCCGGGCCCCCTCCTCTGGGCCCTTTTCCCCCCCCACTCCTTTTTCCCCTTTCCGCGGACTCCTTCGCCCCCCCACGGTTCACTATTCGTCCTCCCCTGTCCCCCTTTTCGTTTGTTCTGTCTCTTATTTCTCTGTTTTCTCTTTCTTTTTCTTTCCCCCCTCCTTCTTTACTCCCCCCCCCAGGGGCGGCCCTCCACCCAAGCGCTATTTCCACCACCACTGTAAGCATCCCTCCTTTTGCGATCTGCGTGGCCATTTGTCACCCATCCCAGCTTTCCCCGACTTTGTTTTTTTTTTCCTCGCACTTTCCCCTTAGTCCAATTCCTCTCCTTCCAACCCTCTTCTCTTTCTCTTTATTCTCGTTTGTCTTAGTTGTCTTCCTGCTCCCTCGGTCTGCCGCGTGTCTCTATCTGTCCTTTCCGCCCCTATGTGGCTGTATTCATGTCTTTTTTCTCTCTCGTCTTGTTTTCTTCCCCCCACTCTTTCGATCTTTTCCCCCTTTCACATCTTGATTTTCTTGTTCTTTCTCTTTGTTCTCGTTTTCTTTCCCCACTTTTGTCTCTCCCCTCTCTCCATCCCCCCATTGCTGCCGCCCCCCTGCCTTGCCTTACCTTGCCCACCCCTGCATTGATGATTGCATATTGGGTACTCCCTTTTTAAATGACAATGCCATAACTAGTTGACATACATTTAGAATTACATACAAATTTAGAAAAAAATGTCAAATTCAGAAAAAGGACCCACATAATTTTGGAAGACTCACCACTTACTGTAAACATTTCATACTTGCCTAGCACAGTATCGACAAATTACATATATACTGTTCAAAATTTATGAATACAAAAAACACAATAAACACTATGCAAGTAAAAAAAATACTAACTGTGGTCTACATTGACTACTATCAAAAAAAAAAAAACGAATACAAAAGACATATTAAACTATGCAGACAATTCCAAGTCTATGGATACAAAATACAGAGTGAAAACAATTAAATACAAAAAGACATGCTGACTAAAACAACAACAAAATTAAATATACAACTTCCAAATCTATAGAATAAAACAACATTTAAAACTAGACACGATTCCAAAGGTCCAAACTCATAGGTGTACATTGACAATAACTACAAAAAAAACAGAACGACAAAATACAATGAAAATAATGAATACAAAAATAAATATACTATACATGATAAAATTCCTCATACACTCCCAAACGCATTGTAACAGAATTTTTTGAATCTTAAAACTACTAAATACAAAGTAAACTAAACATGCAAGGACACAGAAACTGCACAAAAAGAAAAATCCTTTTCTCCAACCAAATTCGTCTTCTTTCGACTATGGTTATGAATTGTGGTAGGGGAATTTGACATCCACCGGATTAGCATTTTTCCCCATGTAATCCTCATTTGATTTCGAAGCGGGGAAACCTTACATGAGGTTGTTCCCTTCTTGCATGAAACAACCCCAAATTAAATGCTGGACCTCGGAAGACCCTTTGCTTATTTTGTCAATACCTCTGGCCACTTCTTGCTCCCGTCCATTGTCGCGAGAATTATGTAGTCTCCCCCCCCTAACAAACTCGTGTACTCCAACCAACCCCACACCCCAACCCACTCTTAAAATCCGTCGTTCACCAAAAGACTCTGAAAAACATAATACCCCAATCATGTTACTCTTCCCCTCCCTCTTGCCCCGCCCATTCCTGCAGCCACATCGAAACCTATTAATCTTTTGCCTCGCCCTCTGTGGCCTGCTTGGCCGACTGTTCGCGGCCAGACCTTCCACGAAGAGTCACGGGCCCCGCGAGCCCCTGGCTTTTGATTCGGACCGCCAGTAAGCGCGAGCCCTTGATCCGCTACGAACCGAGAGCGCCACATGTACCCTGCCATTCATTCTTTCTCCACTTCCCTCCCTATAGCCCCTTTGTAACTATGAGAGAGCGAAAAAATGGGTTTAGTAAATAAGTTTGAGAGAGAGATATTAAATAATATCAGATAAATTATTTATTGATTAAAATAATGACCATTTGACTGTTTATAAGTATTATTGAAGTAGAATATTATACCACAAATAAAATTAATTTTTTGACTACGTGGCTAAATTTTTCAAAACATCTTCCATATGGGCAAAAGGCCAAAACTTAGTACTTTGTCCTAACTCCAAGGAAAAATGGCAAAGTTTTGCCCATTGTTTAACCGGTTGGGCCGCTAAAAAAATCATTGGGCCTGTGGCCAATTCTTCCTTTCAAAAACATGTGTATACATTTTTTTGTATATCATGGTATATAGGGATGATTCCTCATTGGACTTATGAAACCTGAATTTTCGACAAATTGTTACATCCCTCCACATTGGTACTGTACTTTCACCCTTTTTTGCACTTGTATTTCATATATTCCGAATGTATATCAATCTATTACCATAAGCGCTACATCCATCTGTTTGAGCCTTTGGGGCATGTAAACACTTTAATTCCCAGCAATTATAGTTGCTGCTCTCAACCATGTACGTCAAATTTTTTGGCCTCGCATGGCCCAACGCGAAATGCGCAAAGAAAAGAAAGTTAACTTATTATGATCCAATTATATAATGCCAAATATGAGTTTCTCAGGAAAGGCAAACTTAAACAAATTTCTCATTGACGGGATACATGCAGAGTATCCACGGACCACTTAAAGAGTCATGCCCAAATTAAGTAGTTCAGAATAGAGGCAACAAAGACAAGAGCAACTTATTCAGCAAACTTGAACAACTACGGAAAATGGAAGCAAAACTGAGAGTTATGAACAATGCATGAAGGAAGGAAAAGAAACGTTTCGAACATCAAATTTAAGGAACTAGTGGACCAAAACACAGAGAACTTGCAATGGCGCCATATAGGGGCAAGGCAATGGTAAACACCCACTAGTTTAAAAGCCCTAACAAGTACGTTTGCGGATAATACTACGGCGAGTAACCAAACCATGACCAAAATCAAGCCGAACGAGGCGAATCGCGGAGATAGGGGAGAGAGAGCGAGATGCGCGCTAATGCCGGTGGTCGGGTCAGTCGGGGGGTTGGACTTGTTTTGCTATTTAATGCTTGTAGTTGTTGGTGAGAGAGGAAAAATCAAATGATGTTCTAGTGATATTTTTGTTTATTATCAGTTATAGCCAAATATTATAATAAGATCTATCATATATATAAAAGGAATTATGTATGCAATATATTCGAATTATATTGTTTTTTGAAAATATACTTTTTATGTTGGTTTGCTAAAATAAACGTTCAACATTGTCTTCTATATATTAAAAGTGTGGAAAATGTATTATCATCATGAAAACTTGGATTATATGAATAATAAATTTATCTTTGTAATATGGAATTAAAATTGTATTATAAATTAATAACAAAAGTGATCAAATGAAAAAATGCTATTATTGCTTAAATGATAAATATTGTTTATTGTAGTCTATTTGTACTCGTTCCCCAAAAAAAAGGAATGATTTGGCTAAAGTGGAAAAGGGCACACAATTTGGTCCTTAAATTAGTTTATGGGAAATGAGTTATGTTCTTGTTCTTGAAAATTTTAAGAAATAGTCAAATTAAATTTAATTTACGAAACATTTGACTAAAATTTTTAAAGATAAGACAAATTAATATTATTAATCAACGGCTTTTTAATTTAATAAAAAATAAAATAATTAATTTTAATTGTAATGTACAACTAGTGGATTCAGAAAATATAACAAGAATTTAACTAAACTAATTTAATGAGCTACTAAAATTACATTCTTTTTAGGCTAAGTATTTGATAATCATAAATATACTCATAAACACATTAATCTGTATGTAAAAAATATATGTTTCTAAAAATGATAAGAAAGACAATTTGTTATATTTTTCTTAAATCTATAAAACTATATTAAAGTATTTAAAAATTTTAATGGAACTCGTGAATTAATTAGTGTAGGATGAGGACCAACATTGAAAATTTCAACAGGAACAACATTATGCACCATGGCATGACTCAGACTGCAAAAAGACACATTTCCTCAAGGCCATTTTATTGCATTCATTGTGACAGATCTACTTATGCATTGCCCCCCCCTCATGAAATTTGCAATAATTATGCTTTTGTATATGCATTGCTCTAATGAAATTTGCAAAAAGGGAACAAGACATCAAATAGTACAACAAGGGTACACTACACTCAGCCATAAAAATTCATCTTCTATGTTATACCTTGGCAACTTTAAAATACCCGCTCATCTTTCTAAATGCAGATATTTTATAAATATAAAGCACCAATCTGACTTGTCACCAGTATAATTTCACAGTTAGTCCGGAGCCTAAAGGGTATAAAATGTTAATAAAAAGTCAAAATATGCGATATGAATATTTTTTATACCGTTTTGAAATTTTTATTAACATTTATACTCAATAGATTCGGATTCCCCCCAATTTCAATTTTCCGTACAAAGAGGTACATTATGTGTTGACAAGCACCAAAACATGACTTGCCAGCACTATAATAAAAACCTAGGCGCAACAACACGTAGAAGTGCAATAAAACAATATGTGCTCTGTATATACAAACCTGTTCATGAAAATTTTTGTCAACGTATGTAAGCTCGTGCGAACGGACATCCCATTAGTTAAATAACTGGCAGTAGGTTCCATTTTTGTCTAAGAATCACTAAGAACATAAAATATTTAAATTTTAATGGGTCTGAAATGAAGAAAAAAATCCATTGTGACGAAAAACATGAAAAAAATTTTGCATCTTTGAGAACTGACTCCTAAAAAGGGATACAAGTGCGTATAATTATTGGGAATATAAATCACGCTAGTCTTGGTATAATGTGTGATGACTTGGCTTTAACATGATATACTTATCTTATAAGAAATTATGAAAAACATGTGAGTAGCCATTTAATGAAAATGTTTTTTGGAGGACAAAAAATTCATCCTTAGAATGAAAAATATCCACAACTGTGATTGAAATTTTGCTTGTCTAGTCCATAATTTGAAATTTTATGAAATACAATTTATTGGATCGTGTGAGTCTTGCAATCCTTTTGATTTCCCAAAATTGTGTGAGAAAGTTGTGACAAATACAAAAGGGAGTTGATCTAGCTATCAAAGTATGAGATGGTAAAACTAACAACTTGATTGAGTGTATTTGCAGTTTAAAAGTTATTGAAGATACAAGCAAACTACAAGAGAGAGAAAAAATTTAGTGTTATTGGTGGGATGAGAAAAATAAATTATTTTTTGCTAATCTATTATGAAGTTTGAAGTAGTAAAGAAAATTAAAACTTCAAATAGTGAAAAAGTGTACATTTAAATATCTTATTGTGATTTATTGTTTTTAATTTGATTAATTGTGATAGACTTATCTAATGATTGAGTACAAAATTGTTATTCAACGATAAATTCAGACTCATGCGAAGAAAACACCAATATTTTGAGATCGATGATCAATGATATAAATCAATATTAAAATTGTGTAGTGTTACATGTTGCAACATTCATAAACTAGGCCTTCTTAGTAAGATAAAAGGTCTAAGACATTGAGGGGTTAAAAAATTAAAGCTAACAAATTCTAAATTATATACGATGAAAACTCAACGGTGAGACTAGAGATCTATAACCAGGTTCATGGAGAAGAACGAATCATAGAAGACTATTGTCGCGAATGCCATTATTATAATTGATCAAACCTTTAGATATCTCAACGTAAGTTATTTTCCTAATATAAATCACAATCTCAAAAACTTGTATAAATATTAAACACAATTACTCTAGTCACTTAAACAGAAACATTAGTTACCATCATTACTCTCACAAAACAACTACGAATATTAAGCACGTCACTCAATAAGTAATCATAAAGATCTGCCGGCATCACTCAATAACAAAAATAGTATTATTTTCAGTCATTTTTAAAATTGTAATGGTCTTCTTTTTAAAGCAATTGATAAGCATTTGATCTGACATTTTACGATATATTTTTTATCATATTATCTGAAAAATCTGTAAATTATAGTTCATTTTGTATATTTTTTTTTTTTTAAATATGTAATTTTTTTGTTTAAAATACTGAAACTAATGTCCTCTAATTTAATTTTAAAAATAGTTTTAAATAGACTCAGAATGCGCAAAATGACGACAATTTTGAAGTGACTGACTGAAACTTCATCGATTGCCATTTGCGATATTGGCTGGTGATCTCTCAAGTCCATTGCGTGAAATGAGGTCCCCTAGCTGCATCACTATATACAAATAGAATTAAACCCAAAATCGGTTTAATTAAAAATCCTATATTTTTATTTTTAGTATATCAATAATTAGGGACGAAATAATTAATGGACGTCAAATTCAAGGGATATTATCAATACTACTCGTTTAAAGATACTCCAAAACATCCTTAACTACGTATGCAACCTCCCTCCAGATACCTAACTCTTCACCTTCCAAAAACAAGAATGATATACAAGTGTACGTATTCTTTTAAGTTAATATTTGGGTATATTTTGTGTCTATTTGTAAAAGTTGTATAATTAGTTTTGGAAAATTAGTTTTTTGGAGTATTTAACTCAAGTCTAATGTTTGTTATATGTTTCTCAATCGTATCAAATAATAAAACATTTAAGATTATTTAAATTAAAATAACTAGTAAATTTTATAATTGTGGCAAAACTTTTCGTCTTTTAAGGATATTACACTTAAAGCCCGCCAGGATATGAATTTTAGATAGCATTGTATCAACTACTTAAATCCACATTTACACTTCCTTTATTGATATCTACTTTAAACAAATTTAAAATTTTGATCTAAAATATCAATATGAGTATTATTTTTAAAAATATACTACTAATTAATGTCAAAAAAATAACTACGTGATGTGAAAATGTTACAAACCTAATGAACACTCAAAAGGCGTCAAAAATATTGAAAATAGGGAAAAATAGATTCATAGAATTGAATGATCATGAAAATGGAGAAATCAAACATAAGAGGCATTGGACCTGAATTTTTTTCTTTTTAAAAGTTAAACTTCGAAAAATATATTTGGTCATAAGTTTCTGAATTCAATTATTTCAATTTAATTAAGAATTTAAAAAATATTAAAAAGTTATTTCACTTATTTATTTCAATTCCTACAAATTTAAAAATAACTCTAATTTTTATTTTATGATCAACCATAAATTTACATTTAAATACTCCCAAATTATTTTTTTGAAAATATTTATAATTTTCATGGTCATCACTCTTCCATAACTTCTGCGGGCACGACTCATTAGCTAGTCATAATACACTCTTTTAGAGTTGCAAGTGCAAAATATATGTTTGTGAATTTTTCGCCTCTGGTTTAGATAGTATTAGCTCCACATCAATAGGCGACCCACACCTATTATACGGTGTCACGTGTACACGGGTCATTTTAAAAACATCAAATTTATTATATATATATTTCTATTTTTTTTTAAAACATAAAAATAAAATCTAATAAACAGTACATTGATGTGAGCATAGAATAGTCTTTGTATCATTTTCCAATCTAGAGAATCACCTTGAAATTAAGGTCGAATCCAGCTAAGTCATTTTTCATCATTATTGTTTATTTTAACGCATATTTTTAGGTTAGTTAATATTAATACACTTGACTTTGAAATCTTAAATTCGCCTGTGCTAATATAATCGATTCTTTTCATTGTCCTTACCAATATGACTTCTTTCATGTGCTCTAATTTCTCGCATCAAATAGGCCGTATGCTTTGATTCAAGTTAATGGCCAAAAAAAAAAAAAAACAAAAAAAAAAATCTTCCACATTTAAATGGGACACCACAACTATTGATTATGACGGTTAAAAAGTTTGTTTCTAGAGACGTGTTATGGGTTATATTTGAATTTAATTGATTTTGAAATGCAAGAAACTTTTAGTCTGCCCAATTATGACTCACAATCAATATTTCTTACCATCAAGTTTTAAAATTACACAAAAGCTATGAGTTCATGTGAATTTGGCCATACCTGATTTGATAGTGGAAAATATCATATTCAAATTAATAGCCAGGATATTGCATTGTATGATTTATTAGAAATATGAGTTTTCTGATATGAACAAACATCTTGTATTGTGGATGGAGAAGTGGGTGAAGTATTATTGAGTGCATTAGAACAATGAAATTGGTGTGGTAAAATACGTGGTCACAAAAAACAAATAGTTACTCCTTTCGTTTATTTATGTGGCATTTTTTAATTTTCAAATTAAATCATTTATTTTTTCTTCTAATGTTATAGATTTGTTTTAAAAACATGTGAACTAAATCAATTATTATAACTTAATACTTTTTTTACGTAGTCTTAGTTATATAAATTTTATTTTTAAAAAATAAAATTTCAATGCAGACAAATCCCGATCAAACTTAAATTAATTTGACTCTCAAAAAAAATAAAAATCTACAATAAATTGAACAGATGAAGTATTCATTATGAACTTATTAATATCCTAGATAGTACTCAAGAATGATATTTATTTGACCCATATAGCTTTTTACTACATAATTTAATCTTTTTTCAAAAAAGTGAAATATTTGTGCTCTAACATGAAATATTACTTCTTTAGTCTTTTTTTCTCTAATTACTTGGTCACTCTTTGAATTGGTATAAGTCGATTAAAATAATAATTGACATGATAATTAATCTTTTTACTCTCTAATTAGAAAGTTAATGAATTAAAAGATAATATTTTCAATAATTTTATTTTTTCAAGTAAATAATTAATGATATATGTAAAAAAATTATTCTTTTTTTGAGTATCAAAATTGATAAGTAACAAAAATAAACAAGTTTAGAAACTAAATTATTATATCAGAGCACACAACTGACACCCTGATTTGTGTCTTATTTGAAGCTACGATTTTGTTTTTGCGTTTGATGGAGAGGTGCTTTTCTTTCCCTTGCTAACATAGCCAAATTTTGAAATGTCTTTTTCTGTGCATGACAATTTGCAAAGCAGCCAATAGTATATGGACTCACTATTAACTACTTACATAACAAGCTTAAAAAAGGGGTTCCAGCTCATACGCAGTTCAATCCTCATCAGCACAAGGTCGACAAACATGTAAAATTTATATCATATTTATACTCCTTTCATTTAAAAAATATTTAATTTGATTGTACAGAGTTAAGAAAAGAAAGAGAATTTTTTTTTAATTTTTATGGTTTTAATTAAAATTATGTCAGTGTATCAAAATCTCTTTTGATCTTGTATCTAACTTTATCACGTAGAAAGATAAGTTAAAGTTACCAAGAAAAAAAATATTCTTTTTGAAACAGACAAAAAAACTACACTCCTTTTTTTTAAAAACAAAGGGGTATATTTTTGGAATAATGATCCCTAACATAGGCCTGAAATTTCAGAGACACCTTATACTACTAAGATCTTATACCATGAACTTATTTTATTAAGTAATTTTCATGTCTTTCGTCTATGTGGCACTATTTTATGCGCCCAATGCTGGTTGATTTTTTTCCATGCTAGTGTCACGTAGTTCGAAAGGGATAAAAAATTACGTATAAAATATTAAGAAGGTAATAGTGCTTAGTATAGTATAAGTTTTGTTTGTTGGAAATTTAACCGTTGTCTTTGAGATTTTGAACGATAGATTGAGAAGGTACTTTTTTTTCTCCCAATATTTTTAAAGAGAATTTACTTTATAATTGAAATTAATATACGTTCAAGTTATCAAATTTTCAAAATTTTATACCTAAGAATATAATTTCTTTGTTCCATGAATTTTGTTTTGACAAACAATACTTATCGGAACATAGTTATATTGCGATCAACTCCAACTCACAAATCCTTTTTTCCATTCCATAAAAAGAATATTAGGATGAATAATGACTCATGAAAAAATCCTAACAAAATAATTTAAAATAATATTTGAAAAGCCTTTCACCGTATAGGATCGACATTAATTTTCTAAAAATTACTATTATCATTTCATTAGTGACGATCCAATGTACCTAGAGAACAAAAAACGAAATCAAATTAACTTACGATGTCAAATTAATGCATGTACGCTGGTCCCTCCTTGAGAGATGTCATCACTTGATCAATTCGATAATTGTTAATGGCCAGTGTCGTCTATATATTACTGGATTGACTCTAAATAATCATTACTTTCATTCACACCAGATATAAAGAAGTTTGAAATAGATTATGTGTGATTTCTCGTTGCTGTCTTATTAATTTAATTTATTAATATAAATTTTGTTAAGCTAGGTTTTTATACACTTACCCAAATAAAAAAGCACTATAATTCAAACTTTTATCATCCATAACAAATTTTAAAAACCATTGTTGTAGACATAATACTATATTGGATCCTAAATTGATTTTCAAATTAACTTTGACCTCCAGACTTTCATAATGCACAAACAGACACTTTAACTTAAATAATAACACATGAGCTTGCTGGCAACATACCTGAATACTATATAAACAAAAATTGATATGCAGACATAGGTGTCTATTTTGTTCAGCTTTTTTAAGTTTCTATTTGTGCACAACAAACTGAAAGATATAATATAAATTCAAACTAATTAAAGGATATAATTTATGTATTATAACATTATCGCAGGAGGGTTGGATTGTTCCAAGATGACAGAAAACGATAAATGTGATAATTAAAAGTTGCAAAAGTTTGTGGTCATAGCTGTGAATAAAAAATGTTCATCAATTTTTAGTTGTGACCATAAATGAAAATGATGTGCTTGTCCTCCTATGGCTTCTGTGTGGGTCACTTTGGGGCTTGGTAGCTGATATGCGGGATATGAAAAAGTACGATATTTAAGGGTTCAGATCTTTTTGTAAAAATATTTTTTTGGTAAGAGCATAATTTTATCATTTTGAATATATGTACAAGAACAACCTTCAATTTGTCAACTAAATCAAATACTAAATAGAAATTAATTTCAATTAATTTGATAAAATTCTTATTTTTATCTACGTCGAAGATTTTTTACAACTAACTTTGATGTTTACAGAAGGGTTGGAGGGTGGGAAAAGAAAATAAAACCTCTTGGTTTAACGTTTTAAATGTTATCAGATTGGTTCGACCCTATTTAAGTTTCGAGTTAAATTTTTACTGAAAAAAATATATTATTAAGCATTATCTCTGAAATGAAATCATGTAGTGATACTATTTTGACGAATCAGTTGAAATGCAAATAAATTTTCCCCCCAAACTCTAAACAGAAAGTCTAAAAAAAAAATATCCCTCTTTCCCCTACCATCTTTTAAGACATTCTAAATTCTTTTGAAAAGCTTATTCTTTAGTATTTTAAAAATCATCCCAAATAACTATTTTTTTTCTCTGGCTTAGCCTAAAAATTGATGACGTTTACATGTGGTATCATTTCCATCTACTAGCTACCTAACACTACAAAACAGAGAACTGATTTTATTGCCTTTTATATTACCTTTATGAGGTAATTGAATGACGCAAAAAGTAGTATAGTTATATTAATAAATTAACAATTATAAATAACCCTGTGAATTAAATAGCAAATGCAAGTAATAAATTTTAACTAATAAACGTGTCAATGTCCATTGCCCTTTTTCTTTCATGAACGAACGCGTTTAGTTTAATATCATGATTTGATTGATTAATATAAATTAAAACTATCTCAACAATCTAATCAGATAGACTTAAATGGGCATTGGTTGTCTGAGAAATTGAAAAAAGTAATTATTATTAATGAAAAATAATATTTTAAAATTTAAAATTGTTTTGAATTTTGTACTTAGACTGAAGTTTTTTTAAAAAAATTTGAATAATTTCGAATGAAAATACGTTCATGTTATTTATAAACTGTTAAAAGTTCGGAAATTAAACTTGAAATCAGACATTTTTCCAAAAATTCAACTAAGCATAAAAGGTCAAAAATTACATGGCCAAACACAAAATCCACCGAATAAAATAAATTGAGAACGCCACTTAGTCATTATCGAATTTTATTACGGTTGTCCCAATGATTTGACAATATAATGTTTTGTCTAAAAATATAATGAATATTGTTATATATAGATATTAATATTTAACGTTTACTTCAGTTAGTTTATTATTAATAGGAACACGTAAAAATTAATTAATATTTTTCTTATTATTAAAATTATAAATAGGAGAAATTCATACATATTTTATAATAAGCAAAAATATAACATAAAATATCAATTTGAGAAATTCATAGTCAAACATTTTAGTAATGACTAATTTCTTTCTCTTTGTGGCACAAATATATTAAATTGTTGAGCGAAAAATATTTAAAGTTTGATGATCATATAGTTTTGTTTGTTTTTATTTTTTTTGTGTTATGTTACCAAACAAAAATCAGATTTGTTTATCTTAGGTCGATGAACAGCATACTTTTTGCTACTTTTTAGTATAAGATTGATTCGCAGCTGGCTAATATTATTTCTACATTATTGTTTATTGTGTCCAAATGTTCCCACAAGGAACCAAATTCCAATGGCATAGATATATATTTTCTACTTAGTTACTTAAAATTACTTGTATTATATTATTCATTAGACTAAATGTTTATTTTGTGTGGACCATTGTATAAAGTTATTTTTATATTTATTTAAAAAAATATCATTTTTAAAAATAAACTATTTTATATGTTTTAGTTTATACTTCTTTCTTTACTTTAGTTTGTTGATGCCTTTTTTTTCAAAGACTAATCGACATTTTTCCAAAGTACATTAAATTACACTAATAATATTTAAAATAACATTTAAAGATTCAAAAACTAAAGGGATAAAGCCCAAGTACACCCCTCAACCTATGCCCGAAATCTCAGAGAACATGTATACTATACAAGGGCCTATTAACCTACCCCTGAACTGATTTTATTAAAATTTTTAACCCCTTTTTAGTCCTCGTGGTACGATCTTGTGGGCCCACGATGATTGACTTTTTTTTCAAACTGTTTCAGCGTAAGGCTAAAAAGGGGTCGAAATTACTTATAACATAAGTCGGGGGATAATAGTACTTATTATTATAAGTGTGTCTCTAGAATTTCGGCATAGGTTGATGTGGACTTGTGCATTTTCCCAAACTAAATAAAAACTATTATAATTGTGTAAATCCCTCTTTTTATATCAATTTGATTTAAGATCAAAAAATTATCTATCACTTAATTATCATTTCTCATTTTCTTAGTCGTTTCTTAAATAATAAAAAAAAACTCATATAACAAAAGTATTCTTTTAGTCTCGCTCTGTGTCATATTAAATATTGCACAAACAATATCGTAAAGGATGCTACATATGAATCAGATATGATATATATTGATGTTAATGAACTTGAAAATATTTATAGGTGGTGACTATTACGTAGGATAGTTTTGTAATATAATATATAATATATATCTTACTGAACACACACATATGTTTCCGTGAAGAAACATTATGAATCTAAGATTATTTTGTTTACGATCAAAAGTACCATCAATAATTTGTTAAAATACAATACTAGAGTTGTTCACATTTGGATAAACATTGATTTACACAAAAATTGATTAAATAAATTAGTTTTGAATGGTTTAATTTAATTTAATTTTTAGATTTTCAAAAATTGATGTTTCGATTTTATTTTAAAATCCCAAAAAATTATCAAATCGATAAATAATTTTAAAGATCTTATATATGTATTCCATTGAAATTTATTTTACTACTAAAATCTTACTTATAACAGCAAAAATGTCCAGTAAAAAATTTTTAACTTATTGATTTCATTTTTTATATACTGAATACTAATGAAAATTGAGTGAAACAGAACTGTCAGTGCCTCCTACCGTCTAGGCCCTAAATATTAATTTTGAGTGTTTTCCCGTAAATTTAGATAAAAAATCTTTAAATTTGTTTAAATTAAATTAGTCAATTTTCATCTTTTAGATTTTTTTATGTATGATTAATAACTAAAATTCAATAATTATATATTATATTTGATTTATTAATAATTTTAAAATTTTTAATTTTTTTAAATTTTAATCTTATTTTAATAATCGGTGACAGATTCAAATTGACCTCGAACACTCTTACGTTAACCATGTCATTGCGATATAACATAAAAATCAATATCCTCTTTTTACATTGGTATTGGGATTTAGCGAATAAATCCACAAAGGAAAAAAACCTAAATCATCTAAAATTAAAAATAAAATAAAGTATTGTAATCCCCGGCAAAAGCAGTTCGGCAGAATCGCTCACTCTGTTTCTTTGGTCACCATTCTCTCTTCCTCCACATTTTTTGCTTATATCAAGCTCCATCCCATGGAGTGTCCCTTATCTCCAGATTCTTTGGGCGACACTAGTCCATCTGAATTGGGACATCCAGGCTTTCAGAAATTGGGTTCCAGATCACTGCAAGCAAATACTTTCTTCCTCTTCTTCCATTCAAATGTAAGTCCGGCCATCTCTGTCCTCATTACCGTCCATATACCCTCCACTCCACCAGCCTCCTGTCGTAAACCCTCACCAATCACCGAGTTCCTTCGGAGCACTGGGTCCCTCCCTGCATTACCAAGCGTTTTTACTAATGATTTGACGATACCAGCTAATTCATCATGACCTATACGCTTATCATCCCGTCTCTCCAATATCACCGTTTGGAGATTTCATGCACCGGTCCATTTCCTCCCATATATCCCGGCCACTAAAGGATTGCCACAACTTCAGGACATTGCTTACCGGAATTTCCCAACCCAAGCATAGGGAAGTGTGTAACCAACTTTTGATGCAAAGGTGAGTAAGGAAACCCACACATACAGCGCGGCAGAAATCCTGCATCGTTCCGTCGACGGAAGTTAACCCTAGGTCGATTCCTTCTTATGGTCGACCTGTGGAAGGGTTTTTTTTAACAGCTTCGGCATGACGTCTTGTTTGAGAGACGGTGAGGTGATAACCTTGAGAGTATTTACGATCGGAATATTCTCCGGCGATGAGTACGATCGAGAATGTTAGCTCCGGTTTGGTCAGTGTATAACGACACAGTACTCTCACCACCACTCAGCACTGAAGTGAAGCGCATCGCGATGATTGAAAGTATAAACGGAAAGAAGGAAGTCCTTAATAAGGAGTTGCTGCGACGGTGTCCATTTCCCGTACCAAATCAGGTAAATGTTGAATCGGGAAGAAGAACTGGACCCATATGGTACGAAGGTTTACCAAGTCGGATGACCTTCAATTTCTTATTCGAATGATAGTGTTCTCGGAGGAGTTTTGGATGAAGTAATTTTGAGTTATCCAGTTGAAGTTTGTTCGGTTTGGATCCATGATAGATCCAAACTGAATAACAAGAAACAAAAAAACCAGATTTGCCGAAAACACAATGAATAGAACAATAGTGAAGCTATGAGAGTAAATGTGTGCAGTGTGGAAGAAACAGGAAGGGGAGAGCAGATTATATAAGATGATTTTAAGGGGTTTCTGAGGGAATTGGCTGGAACAGCTGCCCTTGTTGTGGGCTCCAAGCAACTCACTCCTCCAAAAGCTCTTGATTCCCTTGTTACTTCCATGGTCTCCTAACCAGAAAATAATCCCTCGAATATTTTTGAGTTTATACCTCAAAATTTTGGCCCATTGCTGGAACTGATACCCCCAGACAAATTCGGTCGTTCGATAGTAAATTTATCGTGAGGTATTTGATTTTGATTTAAATTTTGAAAAATAATAAGTTTTTTTGAATTTGTGTTGTAACTGTTCAAAATTATTCCTTTATTGTGATTTTATTCATGAATCATTACCATGTGGAAAAACTCAAATTCCATGTGACCGAAAAAAGGAAAGAAATTTTTTTTAAGAGAACCTTTCACATATAGTCACTTAAAAATAATTAATTACTCTCCATAACTAAATCGTTTTACAATTCGTAGCTACAACTGTTTATAGAGTAGAGAGAGAGAGGCGAACGAGACTGAGAGAGAGGAGGAGGTGAGCGAGACTTGAGAGAAAGGTGAATCGTATATGTATATTGGCTAAATAATATATATTATATATATACTTGTACATATGGCAAGAGAGATTGAGAGAGGAGCGAGCCCGCGAGTGAGCACTAGAGAGATGAGGAGGAGAGGCGAGCGAGAGAGACATAGAGTTGGGGAGAGGAGGTGAATTGTATTGTATATAATTGTTTAACTGTATATTATACATTTGTATAAATGGGCCAGCGAGATTGGGAAGAGAGGAAGAGGCGATCGAGAGAGGGCACAGAAATGTGACAGAGGGAAAATTGTATATTATATCGGCTAAAACATTATATATTATACATATTTATTTGTATCTCCTGGCAAATTATACATTACAAACATGACTAATTATACAAAGGAAAACTTCGTAATATATAAACTAAATTTTTTTACCATTTAGAGTAATATATATTTTTTTCACGGTGATCACTTTAATTCATTAATAATACAAGTTCAATACATATTACAAGACCAATTTATTATTCATATATAATACCAGTTTTTTTTTAATAATGATAATACATTTATCACCATTTTAATACCTTATAATACAATGTGGTCCAATTTTTTACTAAACAAAATAATATATTTCAAAAACAATTATAATTCCTATATATTGCATTCATAATTCCCTTTTAATCATATTACCAATTTAACATAATATTGTTAGAAATGGTAATATAAAAAGTATTTTCTCAAATCAGTAATTATTTATTAAAAGGAACTAATTATGTAATTTTTTCCTTACATGCAAAAAACTCGAAGTCAGTATGTTAATTTTAGTCGTGAGTGATATTATAGCAAACTATAATTAAGATAAGTATTAAATGTAAAGTTTGCTATGATCCGCGTAATTTTCCTTTTTAAATAGACTCAAAAAAAGAAATTATTCTTGGGAAAAATTGAAATCAAAATATTCTAAAAAGAATAGGTCATCCTTTTCAACAACTAAAAATAAAATCGATTATACTTTTTTAAATAAAAGGATCTATTTACTAGTGTATCTAGTAAGTACTACTCGCTCCGTTTTCAAAAAAATAACATATCTTTCCCTGTTTAGTTTGTTTAAAAAAACGACATCTTTCTTTTTTTGGAACATTTTAATTTCAAATTTTCCTGTGTCATCTTTAGGCCAAAAGATCAAATAGGTGATTTGTAAATTGTGACATATTTTAATTTTATGGGACCACAAGATTCAGAAAATCTTCTTTATACTCTAAACTCTGTGCAAGTCAAAACCAGGTCCATTCCTTTGTGACACGGAGAAAGTAGTTTTTTTTTTTTAAATTTATGTATAATTGATATTTAAATTATTAATATACTCTATTGTATATTGAGATAGTAACCCGGGGCGTAGCTACCTAACCTTTTACACTTTGTTTATAATCACTTGTTACCCATTATTTCATAATGTATTGTATTGTTTGTACTCTATTGTACCGTAGAATAATGTTTGGCTCGACTGTAATTGTTTGGTTGTTGTTTAATAACTTTTTATTGTTTGATCGTATTGTATTCTAATTTATAATTTACTAAAAATATCCTTAATTTTCAAGTAGGAGTTTGACTAGATTAATAATAAAGATAAAGGGTACAATAATATGTTGAATATTATGTAGTATATAATTGGAAAATAAAGAAATTAAGTAACAATGGTACACACCAATTATTGTTCCATAAACTAGGGTTTTCATTGTTATGTAACAAACAAATAACACACAATACAATACAATACATTTTAAAGTAACAATCAAAACAACACTGTCAGATAGAGTTAACGATACAATACAACACAAATGGATAACAATGATCCAAACATAGTGTTTGGTGTCGGGAAATTATATTGTATATACAAGTAAATTTTAATATAAAATGGCAAATATATATTTTGGATATCCTTACCTACAAGTGTTGTAACCTATTGATTTACTGTTCTTGAAAGAGACACACTTTTATGAGTTAAAAGTTCACATCTCACTCATACACTTTTAAGCCATTTTTTTATAAAAAAATTCATGTATTTGCGGGTTTTCAAAAACTTTCATGTAATTAAGTAGTTAATTTTTAAATTCTAGGCACCTAGCATCTTTTTCCTCTTTTTTCTAAAATTTTAATTTATTACATTATTTTATTTTCAAAAAATATGCTGGTATAATTACGGTGTTTAATTTTTAAATGGAACAGGGCTTAAAATACTCTCAAAATATTGTAAATTGTATAAAATTACCCTCCATCCCATCTATTGGGCTCCACAATCCCTCATCCAACCCAACCTATTGGGCTTCCAAAAATACCCTTGTCTCCCAACCTTTGGTTCAAAATTGACAACGTTTTTACGTTTTATATAACTTGTAAATATTTTTTTAAAAATACGTACGCTCACCTGTTATAATTACTTATTATTATAATTTACAAATCAATTCATTACCCACCGTTACTAATTACCCCCCTCTAAATTAATAACCCGTCACATTATACTGCAACAACAGAAAAAATACTGTTCAATTTAGTTTTTTTAAATTTTAGGCGAAAATATCTTAAGAAGTCAGTTTATACCTTCAAGTGTCGAATAAAATTTACCCATAACTTAAAAGTCTAACTATGTTCATCTTAATTATTTTCACGTCTCACTTAATTGATGTTACTACTTCATAGGCACCACCTTTAATTTCAAATAATATATTAAAAGTTCTAAAACAAATCACAAATATTTATAAAATTATATTTCAAAAAAGTGCATGAATTAATTCAGGATTATTATTTTTTTTTATCTTTAATCAAAATTCTAATTTCAATCTTGAAAGAGAAATCAATCCTATTGAAGTATCCCCGAAATAAGCAAAGCTCAACCTATTTAGTTGAGCATCGTTCGGACTCGAATAATTTAAAATTCATTTTCAGGATCGATAATTTTCATCGCGTTTCTTACGATTTTGAATATTATAATTGGATGATTAATCGGGTAAGATTTAGGTATTAATGAGGGGGGTAGTGGTTGGTTTATAAATTATATTAATAAATTAAATTATAACTAATAGTTGAACGTCAAGTATTTTTAAAAATATTTAAATATTTTAATTTTAATTTTGGACCAAAAGGTGGATGACAAGGGTATTTTGGAGCCAATAGATGGATGAAAATGACATTTTGGAGCTAATCGGTGGATAAAGGGTAATTTTGTACCATTTTCAATACTTCAAGGGTATTTAAGGCCCTTTTCCGATTTTTAAAATTTCTAGTTCAAAATTTTTTCAAATTTTTCATGTATATTATGTATTTTTTTTCAAAAATTTCATGTATATTATGTAGTTAAATTTTTAAAATTTCTAGGCGCCTTTCGTCTTTTTCTCTTTTTTTTTCTTTAAAATTTTCATGTATATTACATATTTATTTTCAAAAAAATTCTTGTATCTTACGTAGTTTAATTTTTAAAATTTCTAGTGCACTCATTCAACCAAAAGAAAAATATATTCGTGTATAATTTATAGACATTCTTCGTGAAATTTCTGGCTGCGCCACTAATATGTACTTATACCATAATATACATATTGCAATAAGTTTTAATACATATATTAGTATGATTAAAGACAATTGTTTCTTAAAACATTTTCCACATCCTCTTTATTATACTAGATGGGTTTATTCAGTACTCATTGTTTTAATGCTTTAAATAGTCTTTAGTTGACAAAAATCAAAGAGAATTGAATACAAACACATGTAACCTTACCTTAAGCCTAATACTAGGACATTTCTGTCACTAACATATTATTATCTATTATTTATAGACGACATTTCACTCTAAAAATATAATACGCTAACATAACAAGGAAACAAATATTAAAAATCACACAATATGGATATGTTGGTATAGTTCTAACACCATGTTGATAAAATCGATATTCAACATAACTAACACAAAAAGAAATATAACTCAAAAAGATGGAGATGTTTTTTAATATGACATAGAATATAAATGTTAGATAATATATTGAAAATCATATTAAAATTTGTAAGTTTGTTTTGATGAGAACTCATAGCTAAACAGGTGGTGAATTATTTATAAAAAAATTGTACTTGTATATTATAATTTTAAGACAATATACTTGTTAAATTATTCATATTTGCTCCCCGAAAGTTCGACTATTGAATGCAATTATTTTAATAATAATAAGTTTCATGAAGCAAGTTTTCAAGAAACTGTGCAATTCTAACTTTTATTTGGTTCCAATTTCTGATAAAATTAATTATCACATGTTTTTGTTCAAATATTTTTTTATATAAAAAGATGATAATCTAAAATATTGATCTATGAATAACAAGGAAACTACCATACACAAGTTTGGAAGTTCAATCAATTACGAATTTAACTTTTGTAATTGATTGATTATCCATAATTAACAACAATCTATATGATACTATTATATAAAATTAAAAAAACATATATTTTTCTTTTAGAACTATCATCATCATCATAACAATAATGTTCCGTAGCTTCTGTTGTTAATATTTGAGATAATCAGGTTTGTTATTTGATCATCTTCCTATTATTTTTTTCACATGAATTTTGTTTCTATTTATTTTAGAGAGAGAAAAAAACTGGTTCAAATCCTTACACGAAAACATGTATATTATTTTTTTTTCCAAATAATTTAATACTTGAAAATTAGTTGATTTCGAAACTATGTTTATTATGTGTTCCAGATAAGTAGAAATTAGTAGTCGATTTCTTTAGAAATAATACTTTTGTTTATTAGTAGAACAAAGATTACAAGTTTTTTTTTAATGAATCATATGTTTTCCATTTTAGGGCTCTTAATTATCAACGATATAATTGACACTTATTAACTGAATAGGTTAACGATCTGAATTATTTTGTTGTATTTTTAAGTGATGATACTATCAATACAACAGTCGATTGTTTACTTTTTTTTTCGTTCAAATATTAAAAAATTCCACATCCCTCTCTATTATAACTAGATGGGTTTATTTAGTACTCACTTCACAGTTTTTACAATGCTTTAAATAGTGTTTAGGTGACAAAAAATCAAGAGAATGGAATACAAACGCATGTAACCTTACATTTAAGGTGACAAAAATCAAAGAGAATAGAATACACACACCAATGAACCTTACATTTACCTAATCCTAAGAACAATTTCCTGCCATATTATTATCTATCATTCGTAGATTACTTTCACTCTGAAATCTAATACACCAACATAGCAAGGATGCAATATTGAAAATCACATCACACAACATTGGATAGTTGTTATAGTGCTAACACCATGTTGATACATCCATATCAACATAACTACACAAACAGAAATGTAACTCAAAAAAGTTGAAGACATTTTTAAAATATAAAATGAAGATAAATGTTAGATATACTCCGTAATGAAATCACTTTTACAAACTCATTGAATCCATCCCCATTTTGTTTGATCATTTATTTAAGTAATAGTGCCAATCGATAAGACGAAATTGCTAACCTCGACAATAAATATCCACACAAATATTTGTTACTCTACCACTAACCGTTAAAAAGAAATTACCTATAGTGTTTTTTAACGCATTGAACCTGAAAAATTAAATATGTTGTTTCATTTTTTTTGTTGATAAAAGAAAAATAGTTTTTCTTTGTTAGTTTTTTTTTTTTTTGTAAAAAAAAAACAACCAAAGCAATTAATAATATCACTACATCTTTTCAACTGACAGAAAAGAATTTACATGACCTGATCTTTTTTTTGTGTGTGATAATATATAAATTATACTATCTAAATTCGTTAGTACAAATCTGTAATTTTTGTATCTTCTTCTTGGGTATCTAGATTCTACGAGTCGATTTAAATCTAAATTAACAATTTCACCGTATTTTGAAGGATCTTTCCATCTTTATAGTTGAAACTAGCCAAGAATCGCCCGTCGCAGAGCCTTTGCCCTAACTTTAGGACTTTGGATGCTCATTTTTTTTTTATCCACGAGAATGGAACACTCAAAATTTTACATTTTAATTTATTGGGAGATTAATACTGAAAGCACAGTATATACTTGAAACCAAGCATAGAAATTGTGCAGCAACACGAATCCAAATAGAATGTTCAAAGCCTAAACGTATCTATGAATCCTTCAAGCGAAGAAGCAAATGACAACAATCAACGAAAGCAAAGAACAGATGATAACCAAAAATCAGAGAGAATTGAACACTAACAATAATCACAATTAGGAATAGATCGATAAGACAGTCCTATGTAGTGTATAGGCCACACACTATGGAAACATATTAAATTGTGGTATTAGCCACAACTTCATTATTTTCACAATACCATCTCAGAATCTAAAGAAGTCATCTCATTTTTTAATATCCTATTGCGCGGTCTTCATTTTTGTTGGTTTTTATTTTCCCTAAATTTCACCATAATAGGTTTCCTTGTAGAAGGTTTTAAATTTACTAATCATTTTCTGTAGGAAAAGGTTTGACTCTATAAATAGAGGCTTGTTTCTTCTAACTTAATCAGCATTTCACATGTAGTCGTCAGGGCTTTGAAGTTTTGGTTAGGGGGAGAATTTTGTGGTCCCAACTGATTACGTTATCACTTGTGTGAACCTCCCATGTTTCCGAGTGATTGTTGAGGTTGTTTCTCTCTGTATTTTGTACTCTCATATTTTTATAAGTTGGATTGCTCATCTCCTTGTGGACATAAGTCGATTGACCGAACCACCGTTAAATCGTTGTGTCTTTTGGTAATATTTTTTCTCGTTGTCTTCTTACTCGTGGTCTTTCGAGGTTTGCTTTGCTAGCTTCCGCCGTTACCTGCTTATTTTCGGTCCTAACAAAGTGGTATCTAGCATTGGTTTAGTGTTGATTGTACCGTTTGTGAATGATTGACCAGGCAAATAGATCAAAATGGTAATGTTTAAATGGTTTAACTATCTAATATTTGGAAGGCAAGATGAAAGTCTTTTAGTTTGTCAATAAGATGGTCATTTACCTGGGTTGGCTTCTATAAGCCTAAATCTTTGGAATGATGTAAGAATGGGAATTTTATCATCTGCATGTTTTTGGGTGGCTATATTAGACAATGGGTTTAAGATAAAAAAAAATTTAAAAATCATATTGTGAATGAACACATGCCAAAAGTTTGTGGACAAGACTCGAGACACTTTATGCTTCGAAGACTGGCACAACAAGTTGTCCTATGGAAAAAACATTTAATGACTATCATGTATAAAAAGGGCCCTCCTATTTCTGATCATATTAAATGATTTTCAGGTTTCTTGCCAGCTGTCCCGGATGGGTGTAAGAGTTTGATGATGCGATAAGGGGACTATGGCTTCTTTAATACTCTGCCATACCTCTTGGGGGAAACTCTTTCGAGTTTCTCTTGACTAATCTGCCCCATGGTGTTGTAACCATTGAATATACTAATAGTGGTGTCTTGAATTAAGAATGAGAAGAAGATCTCAAGCTCTTCTTCCTTCATCTTCACTTCACACTCCGATGTTTTGGTTACTGAAGATAGGGGGAGAAACAAGTCCAGAGGTCGAATGATGAGTAAAATAGAAGCAAGTCAAAGTCTACATACAACAACAAGAATATTAACATGTTGACTATTTGCGCACAAGATGGGCATATCATAAAATATTGTTACAGCACAAGAGAGTAGAGACAAACAGAGAGAAGCGATAAGAAACTCGTGTTGCTGTTGTTGCTACTAAATGCTCTTCTTGTTTCTTTGAATCAAATGGCCATTACTCTTGTTCTGATGATCTAGCTGGTTTGTGGATTCTGGTGCTACTTCTCATGTCACGCCAAAGAAGGAATTATTTTCTTCTATACTCCAGTATTTTTGGGAACGTTGAAAATGGGCAATAATTCATTAAAGTTCTTGAAGTTATTGGCATTGGGACAGTTTTTTTGGAAAGTTAACAATGTTTCCCAACTAGTTCTCAATACTGTCCAACATGCTCCAATGTCGTTGAAATTTGAATTTCTGTTGGATATCTTGATGTGATGGTGTGGTTATGTTTAATACACTTGGTGTTGGCCATTGGAACTTATCTCGAGGTTTGATGGTTTTTGTGGCCCGTGTGACAATTTGTCTAACTTGTATGTTTTCAGGGCTCCATTTCTAGAGACTCATTACATTTTGTGGATAATGATTACTTCCCCCCCCCCCAAAAATCATAGTTATGCATAGAAGGCCTGAAGTCATATGAGCGAGAAGGGATTGATAGTTTGGCTAAGAACAATTTGCTTTCTGGCAGTGAAACAAGCAAAGCATAAATGCAGACAAAATGTGTTTCATTGCTTAGCCGATAAACAACACATACAAAACACCAGAGTTCTCTTTTCAGAGTCATCCGCCTTCAAGAAAGTTTGATCTGCTGGATTGTACAGTCGTTTGTGTGGTCCTTTTAAGGTAGATCTCATGGTGGTGCACTTTACTTTGGGATTTTATTGATTCATTTCGCAAACTCTGGGTATTCCTTGAAGTCCAAGGATCAGTTAATTGATGTGTTCAAGAAGTTTTCAGCCTTGGTTTGAAAGAACAAACAGGGACGACATTGAAAGTGGCATCCGCCTCATATAATTGGTGGTGAGTAATTGGTCCTTTTTATAGATATTGCAGAGAGCAGGGTAAATTAGCATCAAAAACTCCTCCAAAGATCCTCATTAAATGGTTGTTAGCAAGAGGATGAACAACTCTAGTTTAAGGGTTTAGGATGTATGCTCGTCAGATGCTAAGCTGTCAGATTCCTTTTGGGCAGAACATAATACTGCTGCTTATGTTTATCAATTTATCTCCTGCTGTTGCGTTATATGGTGATTGTCCCTGACAGAGTTTGGACTGGTAAGAATGTTTCTTAATGATCATCTTAAGATTCTTTGGGTGTAAAGCTTTGTACATGTTCCTAATGAGAAGGTCCAAATTGGATGTTAAAACTAGGCAGTGTAATCTTCATTGGTTTATGGTCAGATGAATTTGGCTATCGTTTTCCTATGATCCCTGTTGAAAGAAACTTGTTAGAACGTGATGTTTGTGTTCTTTGAAGACCAAAACAATTGAAGATTTGTGACAAGCTGAAGGCTGATTTTCAGAGTAGTGAGAGCTTAGTTGATGTGATCCAGTTCCTTTGATATTTGCACCGGAAGAAATCTTCATATGATGAAAATCAAGTTGACTAATGAAGATGTGATCATGTTTCAGAATGACCGACATGGATTTGTTGATGCCCAGTTGCAAGATTGATGTGTTGTCAACAACCAATTAGAGATGCTCCAGAGATGTTCTCGTCAGGCGATCTAGTAGATAGAGAGAATTCCTTCATCCTCGTTATTCCCCATGATTAATGTACTCTGACTGACGGGGGGAACCTGAGAGGCTTGATGGGCCATGGAAAGTGAAGAAAAATAAAGGTGTTTTGATGCGATGGAAGATGAGATAAAGCCTTGCATGATAATCATACCTTTGATATGGTTAAGTTCCCTAAAACGCAAAGCTTTGAAAACGGTGGTTTTTCGGGTGAAACATGAAGATGGTAACCAGTTCCCGGTACAAGCTAGATTAGTTTCAAGGGAATTTAATCAGAAAAAGGGAGTTATTTTGATGAGATATTCTCTCCCGTTGTGAAGATGTCATCCTTCGTGTGGTTCTACTAAAGGCTTGGCGCAAGTCTAAGATTTAGAGGTTTGACGCAATGGATGTAAAACTGCTTGTCCTCCATGGTGACTTAGATGAAGAAATTTATATGGGCAACAGAAGGTTTTGAAGGCAAGGGTAAAGAGAATGAGTTTGCAAATTGAAGAAGAGCTTTATTGTTTGCAACAATCTCCCAGGCAGTGGTGTTGGTACTATGTTGGGGGAAGTTTGGGTTCTTTTATGCTTCAGCAGGGCTTCATCAAAATACCTTCTTCAGACCATTGTGTTTTTGTGAAAAGTTCTCTGATGGTACTTTATTATTGTGTTGCTTTATGTTGATGACATCTTGTTTGTTTTGGTCATAATACTTTCAGGATTCAGAAGTTTGAAAGCAATAGTTGAGTAAGTCTTTGCTATGAATGACTTAGGACCAGCAAGGCAGATTCCTGGCATGCAGATTGTCCGTGATGAAAGGCCAAGAAATTTGTATTATCACAAGAGAAGTACATTCAAAGTCACTTCTCAATTCAGCAATGGCAAGCTAAGGTTTGTCATACACCTTTAGCTATGCACTTCAATTGGGCACGAAAGCAGTGGTCCTTCTAGTGATGATGAAGGAAGATAATGGAATAAAGTTCCTTATGCTTCAAGCTGTTGGTAGTTTGTGATGTATGCGATGGTTTGTACAAGACCCGATATTGCCACGGCTGTTGGAGTTGTTATCCGTTTTCTTCTAATCCGGAATAGACATTGGAATGCTGTGAAGTGGGTTATTGAGATATCTTTGTGGCACTTCTAGTCTGATTTTGTGTTTTTGTACTGGGGGAAGCCTATACTTTGGGTTATGCTATTCAGACATGCCTGGTGATGTGTGATACTCGCAAGTCCTACTTCAGGGTACTTGGTTACTTTTGGCAGGGGTAGCTGTTGTCTTGGCAATCTAGGTTGCAAAAATGTGGTTGCCTCTATCTACTACGAGCTGAGCGCTTATTGCCGTCGTTGAAGCTTGTAAAATTGCTTTGGATGAAGAGATTTCTTGGGGGAACGTGTGGCTGTGCTCAGAGAGGTATGTGCTTTACTGTGACATGTCAAAGTGCTATACATCTTGGCAGAATTCTACGTTTCCATGTTCGGTCTACAAACACATTGATGTGAGATACCATGGATTTTCGAGATGTGTTGGATTCTAATGTTTTGCTTTGAGTTAAAAAGATTTCATACAAATGACAATGGGTTTTCCGATAAATGAACTAAAGCTTTTGCCAAGAGGAAGTTTGAAGATTGTTGCAGTGGTCGCCGGGATGGCGGTCTCCTCCACTAGGTCGTGAGGGGGGAGAATTGTTGGGTTATGGGTCTTTTTTCCCTTCCTATGTTGATAAATAAAGTCCCATTGACCAACCCATTTTGGAACCCTTTTTTGCCCATAAGCCCATTTATGATGCAAATTAAGCCTATTTTAAGTCTTATTTTCAGAACACTGGAGAGGGTTTTCTGGCAGCCAAAAGAGAGAAAAAGAGAGAAATTCCAGTAAAAATTCCAGCCCTAACAGCCACTTCAAATTACTGATTCCCGCTTCGTTTCTTATCCGATTGAGCTGATTTTGTGGACAGCATATTGTCCTTCATCTCAATATTTGATTAGTAACTGTCAGAGTTTGGATTGTGGTCTGCATCTTCAGTTTTGCTGTCGTGAACAGTAGCTGCGAATTGGTGATTTTGCTCCTTTATTCTCTAGATTTGGTGCAATTTCTTATTTTTGTTTTTGCTCGGTTTTTGGCACTTGTTTTGTGGCCAATTTTGGAGAACAATTTGGTAACTCTTGAGTGATTATAGTGGAGCTTTTGGTCCCGTGGTTTTTACTCTTCACATCGGAAGGTTTGCACGTAAATCTTGGTGTCCTTGTGTGTTGTTTATTATTGTCCTGTTATATTTGTTTGGATTGACTGCTTGCTGCCTTACTATAATATTGCTTGTGGTTGTTTGTCTTCTCTTGGTTCAAATCGAGAAGGAAAGTCTAGACTTTTGGTAGTCTTCCGCTGTTGCGGCTGTCAGGCAATTCTTGGGTAGTTCGCCTTGTCCTTTTTCCCAACAAGTGGTATCAGAGCCAGATTCAATGACGGAGTCCGGTTTTCAGTGGGTTTCGATGATCGATGATTGAACCAGGTTTAGAAAGAGTGTTCATCTTGACGGGTGTAGTTTCTAATAGCCGCAACCTTTTTGACAGTAATTGAGATTTTTGTTTGAGAATTATTCCAGAGAGGCTTCTCTGGGTTGAGACATAATTTGCAAAGAGTTATGGAGAGGAGAAGGGCAAGTTGTTGAAGATTAGTGAAGAAGTGGACAAATTTATTTTGTCAGAAATTCCAGGCTAAGGGGGAGATTTTGTTGGGTTTTATTTTGCCTAAATTTTGTCTTACCATAAATAGGTTTCCTGTAGAAAGTTTTGAATTGACTATCAATTTTTTCTTGTAGGATAATGTTTTAGGACTCTATAAATAGAGGCGTGTTCCTCCTAACTTAATCAGACAATTCACAATGTGTGCTTAAGGGCTTTGAGAGTTTTGGTTTAGGGGAGAATTTGTGGGTCACAAGCTTGATACGTTTATCACTTGTGTGAACCTCCAGTTATTCCGAGTGAATTGGTTGAGGTTTTCTCTCTGTATTTTGTACTCTTCAAATATTATCGTGGATTGCTCCTCTCCGTTGTGGAGGGCGTAGGTCGATTGAACCGAACCACTTAAATCTTGTGTCTTTTTGGTATATTTCCCCGTTGTCTTCTTACTCTCGGTCTTTCAGAGGTTTGCTTTGCTAGCTTCCGCGTTACACCCTGCTTATTTTCGGTCCTAACACATTAACTTGCACCTGTCAAATTAATTACTTTATCCTTCTTGCTTTCAATCTTATCCTTTAATAGACGCATAATCTTGATCACTGACCTCAATATTATCTACGTCCTACTTGTTTGGTAGATGAGGCAGTTTGGAGGGAATTTTTTTAGCTTCAAGTTTTCTTTCCGAATTTGTCTACATCAACCCTTCACTGAAGTCATTTAAACTAGTTGAAGTCGGAGTCAATGCCCGTGCTCGGGCAAGTTACATGATGGGAAATAGAGGTAAAATGTTATCCATAGACTAAAACCAATGTTTATGAGCAGTTTGGACAAACAAAGAGAATACAAAGTTCGATTGACAATCACCACATAGATTCAACAAATAAAAAATTAAATGGCCCCTACAATTTTGGATAGTCACCATGGTCACCAGCCCATGACTTATTAGTTTTGAAGTTGGAAATAACGACAATACATTGAGGAACACGATCCTGAAATTTAATTTCTTAAATATCACTAACGTTATCTGCACGAGATTCTCTTCACCACTAAATCATTCTAATTTTACTTGAAATATAATTAAAGGGCACTCAAACTGCTAATAATAGGAAGAGGGAGCCAATATCCTTGAAACATTGGAGCATGTTGCTTTACATGTGCAATCACATATCTCTTTTTTGGAATTAACAACCCTGTTTATATTAATCCTACCTCCTATCTATTACCATGTGAGTAAAAATTATCAAATGATAAGTATCATAACCTTGCCCAATATGTTGTGATTCACCCAAGGAAGGTTTCACTGGTTTTGGAGGTTCTTCTCTAACTGACAAATACTTGATAAAAGCCAAAGCGCGAGATAAGCTAAACGGTAAAATATGAACTTCTCCGAAAACCTTGAAGAATAAGAAGACGCAATATTACCTTGCCCAAAATTGAAACTTCACCATAGGATGAGCATTTGTATCCTTGAAACATTGGGCTTCCCGTAATTTGTCCCTGCAAGTCAAGTTAAGTGGAAGATAAAATCAATTTTTATCTCTCAGGTTGAAGACAATGATCCATCAACAAAAAAATCATAAACAACGAGAATAAAATTAGAAACAATAGAAAAATAAAATAAAATTGGTATGAGGTTAAGCATCTTGGTTGTCACTTTGTGGAACAGAGCAAATATTCGTCATTTTGGCGACAAAAAAATATTTAAAATTGCCAAAAAAACAAAAAAGACCACCATTGTGTCGGTGATGAGCTCCAAGTCCCGCCTTAAACATGTCTCCTTCGTTGAAGCCCTCATCAGATTAGAGATAGAAACTACTCGAAAAACAAACCGCTATCAAGTAAAATTAATTAAGCAAACTTTTGTGCAAAAGCAAATGAAATGTGAAGAAGAACTTGAAAAGAGAAGAAAAAAACATAAGATGAACGTAAAAAGAACATGTGAAGACATGGGAAGTTATTAGAAAATAGAAAAAGTTAGGTTAATGGCATAAGAGAGACGCAGAAGAGGTTCCTGCAAGCTGTTGCGGTGGCATAAGGACAAAGGACACTTTTCATTATTTTAAATGTGAAGACCAAATATCCTTGAACAACAAAATTAAAGACAATAACAAACCATGTCGATACCTCTTCGTTCTACTCACACTCTATATACTAGCAGTATTGCCCGTGTAGCACGGCCCAACAAAAAATTTTTGTGAGTTAAATTGCTCACGTACGTAATTTATTACTCTGAATATTTTTTTTATGGGCTAAATTTTTGCGAGTTGATGTGTTCAACAAACTTGTATATAAATGGTTTGCCATCATTTGTTTGTAGTTGTGGCGAAATTTACCTAGATTTTACATCCTATACTATTTTAACATACTGCTACATTTTAGTTTCTTTGCAGTGGTTAGTACCTAGCAAATGTACCTTCAGAAAGAGGAAAAAATTAGTTTAGATTTAAAGTGGAATATTTATTTATAGCAACTAAGTGCGTGTATTATTCTCCACTTCTTTATGAAAATGTAGTACTACCTAACATTCAGTGGATCTTCAGGCGATGAGAGCAGCACCAAGAAGAAGCAACCGCAAAATTGTGTACCAGTGTATTTTGGAAAAAGTCTATCTTTTTATAGTCGACACCACTATGACCCTTAGTAAGTTAGTAAGTGGGCTTAAGACATTGTTTCATAAGTCACGGATAATAATTTAGCATTGTGAATCACATACTTTAATTAGGCTTGTCCGAGTGTGGGCAATGTGGTTGATTCATGTACAAACAACCTTCTGTAAGAGCAAATACGACAACACAAATGATACAAGCCATAGATTATTGTGTTGATGATGTTGGCACGACAGGTTCCAGTCTCTCGAAGAATATTGAGACATCACAATTAAACCTTCCAAGGTCCAATATTCGGGTGGTAAACCTGCAAAATCCGAGTTTCCAGAGGCGTAATGATAAAACATTGGAATCTAATTCATTCTCAGAAATTGAAAGAGAATCGAAGGAATAAAGATACCATTAAACCCACTGGTCTTGCACTTACCTTTTTGAGCCTGGCAGGGCGATGAGGATACATAGAAAGAAATGCTGAAAGAGAAACAAAAGTTCACATTCCACCCCTGAATACGAAACAATAAACAATGTACTTATCATATCAGCACCGAAGAAAGAAAAGCTAACTTAAGGTGCACCAATTTTCCATAAAATACGAGCAGAAAAGGCATATCCAAGTCGAAGTAAACTTTTTTCAGGAATATCTTCATTAAGAGAGAGAATAGTTTAATTCAGCAGAATTAGTTTCTACTTCCCATTATCCTTCATCAGGCCGAATGGTGACTTTCAAATAAACATCAGCGAGAGGTACATATAAATTTTTTTTTCTTGTTTTCCGTAATATTATATGGGGATGGTGGCACAAGATTCACTTAAAGCAATTCTAAGTTTTTGATCAAGTAGATGAATCGTTCGCTCAATGATAATTCCATAATTTGATAAACATACTTCTTTATAAATGAATACAAATAAGCATGTGGTTGTCTAGAGATAGATAGATAAAAGTCATAATATCACATCTGATATTCCCAACGCCCTGAACATGATTATTTTGTATGTATCGTTAATCATGACCAGCAAATATCTTCAATGTACCTTCCTATTTTGCGAAGTTGCATATAGAACCCACTATATTGGTTAATTGTAGTAACGGAATACGATTTTATTTCCAATTTAATTAGTATTGACTATGAACATCATAGAAGTCTTTACTATCCAGTCTAAACAAGAAGTAAAAACAAATGTACTACTTTCCTTGTTGTCTAAAACCAACAAAGCTGTGAACATGATTGGCTAAACTAGGATTTAAAAAAAATAATGATGAAAGATTTAAACTTACATTTCCTTGGCCTAATCTTTTGATCTAATTCATTCTTCACAATTACTTTCTAACAGTCAATTTTTAATTCCTAACCAAGAAAAAGAAAAGCATGTAATGACAAAAAGTAAAACTTGGAAGGAAAAAGATTAAAATGCTTAGTTGAAATTTTGAATAGTAATCCAGAAAAAAACATCAAATCATTCCACCATAAAGAACAAATAATCACTAAATACATAAGACATAAAAATGAAAATTAACAAAATTCTTCATACTAACTGACAAGGAAATTAGCAACCCCTATATGCCATCACCATATTGTACATCAACAAAACAAATACAGTAACCAGAAGCGACGCACTATCCATATGTCATTTGCCTTGTATCCGTAATGACAAAGTCAAATAATTTTCTATGGATATAAGAAATAAGAATAAAATACAAAAATAATCATCACAATTACAACATTTTTTCAAAATATTTTTCATTTCGTTTTGCACATTTATCTTAATTTGCTCCTAAAATTTGAAGTAGTTGCTCCTATAACTATCAACAAATTGCAGGCAATACAATATAGGAGCATATTCCAATTAACATTGCAAATACACACAAAAGCAAAGCAGTAGATGTTTAACAGCGGATTCACCTTTATTTCCATTTTTCCCATTTCAAAGCATCTACTGATGTGATCAGAGTGAAGAGATTGAAGCAATGTGGTGAATGAAAGCTTAAATAATTACCAAACCGGATAAAATTTTTTGTCGCAACTCATCATGCTGGAGATGAAGGCATGATATCTGCTAACAAGGTCCTCTTTGGTGTATTTATACATCACTAACATCCACATCTCTGCGTGCTCGGTCTGTTGAAGCAGCTTCTCTAAACTGAACTCTCTCTCGGAAAACCTTTATTGCTCAGTGCGCTGCCCTAGATAACATCAATTGTTGTGCTTATAATGTTTCAACTACAAAACGATTACTTTCATCGACCATCTTATTATTAGGTCAAAGATGTGGAATATGCTTTCGTGTTTGCAATCCTCGAGATCAAACGTCTCTAAAACAATGAAGCAAGTTTCACCCTCCTTTTTCCTTGCTAATACATGATGAGGAACCTTGGTTTATAGAAATGTACCTTAATTTGCAACTCAAACAAACCTGAGCATCCCGCAGATTTTTCGTCAGAAGCTAATGACCAAGGAAGTCGACATACAGAACCCCAAACATACTTTTTTTCCTTCGTGATCAGAGAGACCCGGATAATTCCAAATTTTTCATCCAGCCCCTGCAAAATGAAACACAATCACAAGATTACAACTCGGAGAGGCATAAGTGCACATTTTTACATCATAAGCTGAAACATTCCCAGTAGCAGAACGTGGATTTAGTAAACAGCAGTGTGGATTTTCCTTTTCAATTACCTGCTCGCCCTTTTTACTAACAACCCCACCCAAGAGACTCCCTCAAGTGCAGTCGAGAGCTCTGTGGACAATTTCCTCACCCCCATCTGCCCTGCATTAATCAACATAAACAAACTGATAACTGATAAAACATTAACAGAGGTATGTCATAAGAAAATATATGTACGACTTATTTTGGTAGAAGAAAGGTTATTTCAAAGAAATAATAATATGAATCACAATGAGTAAACTTAATCGTGTTAAAAACCTGTCAACAAGAATCAAGAAATGGAGAAACGCAATAAAAAATTGGTGAACAACTAAAACAAAGAGATTAAGAATGGCAGGAGTAATAAGAAACAAGTGGCAAATCACCCACAGAATTTAGAAATTATATATACCAAAAATTAATCAGTTTTTCTTAGGCAATAATCAAACATATAGGTGGCATCTTTTTTTGCATTTGTTGGATACTTATCAAGAACAGAAAAAATAATCAAAGTAAAAACAAAAAGCACATCATATGTCGTTATACCCCCCCAATCCAAAATCATCTATTGAATATACTCCAGAAAACTAAGAAAACTCAATGACCATGTTACCATGAAAAATGCCTCACCTTTGATTCTTGTTTAATCATATTTTCATAGTTCATCAGATCTATTAAATTTGGTGCTTAATTTTTCTCAATTTTTTTCTTTGATCTTCCTCTTAATGTTTAAATAATCTTCACAACAATTCGAATAGGTTTTGTTGTGAGTTGATGGAAATTAGAACTTAAAATCTATACAAAAGTGAATGGGAATAAATTGTTGCTTTCTTTTCAAGAGAGAGTATAGCAAAGATGATAACACGTGCTCTGCACCCACATTGATAACGTGTCTTTTTTCTTTCACCTTAACCTGACTATAGCATAAATTATTTGACCCAAAAGTCTGAATTGCCCTTGATATCAATTTAATTGACTTCACCAACATTTGAATAAGCTCTTTCTACTATAGTAGAAATATAGATTAGAAAGAAAAAATGTTGATTAAAGTAATTTTTATTCCTTTTTTTTGCTCTCTTTATCTCTTATCCATTGTTATTTTAATGTATTAATTTGTTTTAGGGTCATTTTTTTTGTCCTAAATCAAACGTTGATTAATCCCTCGTAATCTGATGATATCCTTTCATTTCAAAAATTAATAGTGTGTGAACTTGGTTTATGGTACATAGTAATTCAAGAACAAGTACATCAAGAAACCAAGAAGTTAAATAGAAAATGACACCGAAAAATATCATTTACAGGTGAGTGATTTATATAAGATCTCTTTCTGCCAAAAATCTTGACATAATAATTTTCAACTCAATTCTCAACTGTGCGAATTTTGAAGTAGAGAGTAGAAAAGGAAATGTTGATAGAAATTGGAAGGAAAAATTGTATCGCCACACGATTCTTAAACCACACTAATTCAATTTTTCATATAATTTTATTTTAATGAAGTAACACATGTTAATTAATTAAAATAATAAAATGACTATAAATTTAAGGGCAACTTTCACATATTACAAATCTAAAATTTTACTATTTGTGTGCTATATCAAAGTTTGCTAAGTGCAACGCCATTATCAAACTTCGCTATAACATATACAATTTGAAGCGAATTGTATAAAAAGGAAAGAGACTTGGGCAGAAATGTCCTAAAACGAAGGGTATGAAAACGATGTATAATTATAAAGTGTATAGAAACGATTATATTACAATTGAATTCGTATAAAAGAGAAAAAGCGAAAACAAAAGAGGACCTTGGACATAGAATATACAATTGATCGAATTGTAATAAACGATAATGAACTAAATTATATACCATGGAATTTGTATAAAAACGAGAAAGAGAGAAGGTAAAGAAGGGAAACTACATAACTAGTACTATAATAAAAATATTACCATTTATAACAATAACATTTTTTTTTCACTTAACCACTTTTATTCATTATGAAACCAGTTTCAATATATATTACATAAGATAAATTTATTATTCAAATATAATACAAGTTTTAATGATGGATAATACCTTTATCAAACATTTTAATACACTTGTAATACAATGTACAATTTTTACCAAAAATAAACATATAATTTAAAAAACAATTATAATTCAAATATATTGCATACATAAATTCACTTTTAATAACAATAAATTTTTTTTTACAGATTTATCCAATTATAAATGGTAATAACAAAATGCATCGCTAAACCAGTTATCACGTTTAAAAAAAAAATGTATTAATTCATTAATTTTTCCACAAAGAAACTAGGCAGGAGATACTTTTTATTGTATAATTTAGAAGTGGTATAAGACAAATATATGTTTCATGTGTATACAATGTTCTCTCACTTTATACACACATAAACGAAATGTTCTGTTTGTTAAGAAGAGACGAGGGTGGCAACGAGAATTAGGAAGATAGCGAGAGGGGAACAAAAATATAATGTATTTATACAATTTTTCTTCTCGCTTTTAATACAATATAAACCTACTTTATCAACTTGTGTTTATGAAAGTGAGAGAAGCGAGCGAGAGATCGGCGAGAGAGGAGAGTGCGAGCGAGAGTTTGAAGGGAGAGGTGACTGAACAACGGTTTGCTATGAACACAATAAATGAAGGAGGTGGTTATAGCCATTAATTTGATTTATTAGTTTTGCCATTATATACAATTTTCCTCTGAAATTAAACACATGGTCGCTGTATTGGATTGGTGTAGACACTAGGTGGGGTAATTGAAATGATCATCGATCCAAAAGACAAACTACCCTCACTTTTGGATTTTAATATTAAAATTAGAGCAAGGGGTCTATAATAAAATGTTCTTAACCCTAAATATTAACGTTTCTTCTGCCCTTTTTTTTTCCCTCTCTTCTGTTGGTCCTCCCACAATTCAAAGCAGCAGCAGAAGAAGTTAACAATGGCTTCTTCAATGCCATTAAAGAAGCAGAAGAAGAACAAGAATGACAAATACTCATTATCGGACCTCAAAACCCTAGGTCACCAGCTTCTTTCTTCAAGAGCTCATGTCAATAACCTTCCTCTTCTCCTCTCATTCATCACCCCTTCTACTCGTCCTAAATATGCACTTGAATCTCTCCTTTCTCTTCAATCCTTCTTCATTCCTTTACTTCCTCAACTCCCTTCTTCTACCGTGTCCTCTTCCTTCACTTCTGACTCTCAAGCTGATCCTGAGTTTATTTATCGAACATGGGTTCGTTCCAAGTTTGACGACTTCGTTCAATCACTTCTGGATATTGTTATCTGTTCGCAATCCGATGACGCACTTAGAGTGAGTGCCAGTTTTTGTATTTTTTTTGTTCACATTTAAGGATGTGCTGTGTGTGTTGATTTCGTTTTTGGATAATTAGGAAGTTGTGTTGGATACGTTGATGGAGTTTGTGAAAGTTGGAAACGGTGGGAAGTTTCACTCTGCTATTTACTACAGGCTTCTCCATAACATTGTAAGTCACCTCTTTTATTTATTGCTTTTGTAGTTTACGCAAGGAATTTGATTTGAGTATACTTTCTATGTTTTAGGTTCATTCCTCCCTTGAAGTTGATGATATTTTGCTGGAGTTGCTCGCATCAAAGTATTTTAAGTACATTGATATCAGGTACGGAGACTATGTTCTCAAATGATTGTGTTTTCTTGTATGAGGTTGGGGGTACGGGTAGAGTCAAAGTAGGAGACATTTCATTAAACTTGATACAGTCCTGTCTGTTTGTTCCGTTAATCATATTGGTTGCATTCATGTTTAATTAGGTTACATCAGGGTTAGCACATATACATTTTTACATGTTTTTCTGATCAGTTGGTTTCTTTCATCAGATACTTTACTTATATCAGCCTTGAAAAGCTTTCCCGAAGCATAGGAGCCAATGATATCTCAGGTATCACGACCTTATTTGCTATATATTGATATCCTGTCTTTGCCTCTTTTATTTATCTTGTGCCTGTATTCATCCATTTTTTGCTGTTTCTACAATCAGACGATAGAAGGGAGCGACTAGACACCACCGGTGTGAATCAGCCACAATCAAGGTTGGCTTAAATATCTGACTTATGCTTATTTCCTTCAGTGAGAAATTACTTAATGGACAATACAAAATTTCAACTTGGAAGCAACTTGGTCTTAAAGAATCTTGCAGTCAGAGTAAAAACTTGTCTTCTGATCCAATATACTTTCTTATAGATAATAATAATATTATAATTTTTTTAATGATAATACAAAAGGTAAAGCTGAAATTGCTGATAAAAATGATCTCTTATATTTGGGGATTGGCTCAAAGTAATCCTGTAAATATACTCTTGATTAGTTCCGGCATGCCATTCGTATACCAAACTTTATCACCTTTTTAGATCCATGATAGTTATCTAAGTATTTAATATGCATTAGATGTCTTGTCTTTTTATCTTCCTCATAAAATGTTTCTACTGTATATTAAATACTTTGATATCCAATTTGACAAATGACAGTTTTTTGTTTTGGTTCTGCATGCCACGTCTATTTTCAACTGATAGAAGCAGTTCTCACCTCTAGTGATTACCCAGAGGTTTTAGTTTATTAATGTCAAAACATTGCGCTCAAGATTTTCCTTTTGTGACTTTGTTTTTCATGATTTAAAGCTTGGACCTATCAGTTCACAAGTTATCTCATCTACTATCTCGTATCCCTCCCCTGGAAGGTTCAGATGACAAGGCAGAATATGATATGTGGAATCCTGCAGGTAATTTCACTTGACCAATTGTTGAATCCTAACATAGTGCTTCATTTCTGTTTGACATCTGAAACAAGTATTATAACAGATAAGCCTAAGTTCCCAGTAAGTTGGGGTTGGTTATAAGAACTTCACTGCCCATGTTATTCCATTTACCTATATATGACATCTTCTTCTCTTAAGATATGAAAGAATGTTTTTCCTAACGGATTTCACGATCCATCATATGCCTTCCGTCCCATTTTATGTGACACCGTTTGACTTGGCACGGGATTTAGTGAAAAAAAAAAGAGAAAGAGTTTTGGATCTTATGGTCTAAAACAATCCTTAGATATTTGTGTGGTTGTAAATCATTTCATTAAGGGTAAAAGAAGAATTTTAAAGTTATAAGCTGTTTCTAATTGTAGTAAAGTGACATTCTTTTTGGGATGACGATGGACTAAAAAGGAAAAGGTGCCACATAAAATGTGACGTAGGGAGTAGTATTTAATTTTGCTATTTACTGTTGTGTAATCTCTTCTTATGAACAAATAGCTTTTTAAGTTTTTAATGATGTATTGCAATTGAAATGATCACATTTTATGGTCCTGATATAAAGATTACACTTCATGGCCTTATATTTTGGGTATTTGCAATTTTTATGCCTTTTGTAAAGTTGGCAAAGTAAGTCGGTTTTGAAGAACCGTATAAAGGAGGAAGGATTGCGATGGGTTGATGATCAGGGTAGGAACAGTCTAATTATGATTGCATTTTGAGTACATGCATTTTAGCCCCCAACTAATTTTTGGATTGACGATGGAGGCATCTTTGTATGATTGCATTTCTAGTGTAGCTACTGAAATGCAATGCTCATAGTTTGATGAGTGATTTGATCTTTTTAGATTATAAGTACCTTACATTGTTTCTTTGGGATAAGGTATCTAAATTTATTCATGATGAAAACACATGTCCAAGATGTATTCAAAAAGTAAAAGGACCTACACAATTGCCCTGATGTTAATTTTTGTTTTTTAGAGTTGACCAATTATGTCATGTCTTGAGTTGGACGCTA
This sequence comes from Solanum habrochaites, assembly GCA_027704765.1. Lineage (NCBI taxonomy): Eukaryota > Viridiplantae > Streptophyta > Magnoliopsida > Solanales > Solanaceae > Solanum > Solanum habrochaites. Next base: position 62,063,475 of record JAKWJA010002498.1, read on the forward strand.
AGATTCCAAAACACAACATGAAGTAGCTCAAGCTCTACATGGAACGACAAATCTCAAGTACCCAATGACAAGGCATCGAAATTTTAACTTCAAAATATGAAAGCTATTAAGATTTGAGGGTTGTCCATGGTCAAGATAAAAGTGCACAATACTTTGGAAGTACAAAATGCAAAAACAAAAATCACGGAACATTAGAACTTCAAATTCTAGAATCACGCCCCAATAATTTGTTCTTCTGTAACATCCAAATGCTTTTTGAAGGAACTCTCAACTAAGCCATTTTTTGATACCTTTCGTGGAGGAGACTAGTGCACAATTGATTTTTATATGACATGTAGCATGTAAAGCACACATCTGTATATATCTGACCAGATCGTATAAAGATGTAGTAAATGGATCTTGCACTTGGCATAACAAAGACACCCTATACAAACGGAAATGTCATCATGAATAATTAAAAGGACTAAGTAGCATATCAAATGAAGTTCGAAAGTCATTAAAAACCAGAGAATAAGAAGACAGGATTTGTACATGAACACCCCCCTCCCCCTTCATTCTCTCTCTTTTCTTCATTTCATAAATTTAGAATTGAAGAAGCAATTGTTTTTTCGCTGGGATTGCAGCTATCTGTTTGATGTGTGTACTTCTTTGACCCCTCTGTCCATGACATGGATTACCCATGGAGGTGGCCAACATTTTGCTTCAGATTGTTCCGTAATTAGAATGATGGTGAGAGCTCTTTAAATAACATTTAAAAGAAAAAAGAACATGATCGCTTTAAAAACATTATAATTTCTCAAAATAACATCATTCCCATTTTTTATTGAATTCACTTGCATTTGGCTTCTCTAAAAGTCCCAACGAATACCAGGTTGCCTAGTTGCTACCTCTAGTAAAACTTTTGTCACCTCAAATACCTCTAGTTGCTGATTCAAACACTCCAAGAGCCTGCAATTTGATTGAGAAAGGTAGGGCAGGTTCATTATTAGTTGAGTTCCAAACTGTGCATCTCGTTATAATAAAACCTTAACTTTTGATGGCCATGGATCAAGCTACAACGGATTTGATTTTCTTTTTTTAACTAGGGGCGACAATGAATTGGATTTGACTCTACTTTCTTGTTTGTTGCGTTCCCTGAGAGTGGTAGCTAGATACTTGCAAAGCAAGGGAAGTAAAACACCAATCACACAGGTGCAATGTGTATACAATGCATATATCACTCTATTTGGTTTTGATTTCTGAAACATTCATTTGGCAGGATTGTACAATTCAAGTTTTAGCAGTTTCTAGTTTTTAGTTTACTATTTTAGGCCTAAAGCAAGCTGCCCATATCATTCTTCTTGCCAATGCTTGAAATATGACATATTCTTCTTTATCTTTTTGTCTTATTTCCTTGTGATTTGATCTATTTATGTGGATTTAGGTATATTTACTGAAAAAGAAAATGACAAAGGACACACTGGAAAGCAGCGCAAGGGTGAATCAACTAATATCAAGGTATTTAGTGAAAAAACCTTGTGATTTAAAAAGAAAAGAAATTAAGAATAAAAAAGGACCTTTTCCTCTGTGTACCTCACATTGTTGGACTGTTCCTTTATGGACATCTATTGATTCTCTTTGGATTTTCATGCAAGCTAATATCTTAAATGCTTTGTGATCTTCAGGTTTTATCTCCAGCCAACATTGCAAAAAAGATGAAACTGAAATTTACAAAAGCCTGGATATCATTCCTTAGACTAACACTTCCTGTTGATGTTTACAAAGAGGTGAATAACAGTTCCATTGAGTCTGGTTATCTATTTCATGCATCGGAACAGGGTTTTGGTACTTGTATTATCTTTTTATTTCCATTTTCCGGGAACATTTGTACTTCCATGATCTCTGCTCCTCTCCTCTTTTCTTATCCAGTATCTCTTGATCCAAGTTGTGTAAGTGATGCTGTAAAATTACACCTTGATTCTTATTTGACCTTTAAAGTTTTGTAGTGCATAGCATGTTTATGTGAAGAAATAGAAATGCGTCCAATTGTTAATTGTCCCTTTATATATGATTTAGCATTTTCATGAATTTATCTTTATCATGAAATTGTGAAATTTTGTCCTTACTATAGCTTTGACCAACCTCAACTAGACTTTGAAAGCCGATGTGAAGTAATTCTGGGGTGGAAAAGTAAAATCTATGTCACATTAATTTTTCTAATGACAGATCATCCAGAAGAAAGGTAGTTTCAAGTATCTTCGGTGGATTATCCAAGGAAATGGAGAGATTGGCGAGGATGTACTCATCATATTTGTACAGTGTGTGGATGAAATGAAGGCTGGTTTCAGAGTCTTGTGTGATAAGAGGTGCCACCTAGAATAATGGCAAGTTCTACGGAGCGGTAGTTAGACAAACTATGTTATATGGCGCGGAGTGTTGACCAGTCAAAAACTCACATTCACAAGTTGAAAGTGGTGAGATGAGGATATTATTATGGATTTGTTGGTATATCAGAAGAGAATTAAAAATGAGGATATTTGAGACTAGGTGGGGTGACTTCGGTGGAGGACAAGATGCGAGAAGCGAGGTTGAGATGGTTGGCTATGTGATGAGGAGGAGATGCACGGACGCCCCAATGCGGAGGTGTGAGTGATTGGTTGTGGATGGATTCATGAGAGGCAGAGGTAGACCAAAGTAATATTAGGGAGAGGTGATTAGACAGAACATGACACAATTGTAGCTTACCGTGGACATGACCTTACATAGGAAGGCGTGGAGGATGCTAATTAGCGGAGAAGGTTAATGTGTAGGAGTGCGTCCCTACTAGTTGGTGGGAATGCTTTGTCTTGTGTCCTTACTAGTGGTCGTATGATTACTCGTGTAGTTTCTTGTTCCTTGATTTTTGTGAATTATCTATTATCTCATGTAGTTTGTTTGTAGTATTACATTGTAATAGTACTGGTATGTTACTGTTTGTTGTTTTTGTTAAGATATAGTCTATTGTACTTCCATTATGTCTTTTCTAAGTTTGTCTTCGTCTTGAGCCGGGGGTCTATTGGAAACAACCTCTCTACATCACCTCCGAGGCAGAGGTAAGGTTTGCGTATAGACTACCCTCCCTAGACCCCATTGTGTAGGACTACACTGGGTATGTTCTTCTTGTTGTTTTACCCTCTTAACAATTTGGTTGAAGTGGTATTATTCCACAGCCAGCTTTGTTTGTGATTCTGCTCTGCTTTCTTACTCCTGAAACATGATTATTCTGATGATTTTTAACATTTTCTCTTTTGCTTTCTGATCTCAGGTTCTGGTTAACCTTCATGAAGTTGTTATTCCCTATCTGTCTAATCCTCTTATGTTGTGGTAACTCATTGTACTTTCTTCTTGTTTGTCTCATTGAGTCTATTCTTTCATACTTCATAAGTTTTGTTGACTAACTGCAGTACTTTTATATATGTAGTGATTTCTTAACGCGGTCATATGATATTGGTGGGGTGGTCAGTGTGATGGCTCTTAGCAGCTTGTTTGTTCTCATGACACAACATAGTCTTGAATACCCCAACTTCTATGAAAAGCTCTATGCTCTATTGGAACCTTCTATTTTTATGGCAAAACATAGGGCAAAGTTCTTCCAGGTAATAGCAAAAACTTTTATGTTCCCCTCTTTGTATTGGTTTGCTATGTGGACTATCAATTCTGTTTTGAGGATTGTAGCTTTTGCTTAAAAGGTTTTTTGGTTTGGAGACAGTTCTTTGATTAAGCCTGCCTATACCAAATAACATATGTAACATAGATTTCCACCTGAGGGCAAGTACTTCGGCCGAAAATATGTGCATCTTTTTGGCATAGCCTTCAAAGGAAAGTATTGAATTACTGCTACACGGGAAATTTTCTGATATGCTACATTTTACTGTATATGGTTTAGATTAACTGTCTAGTACTGTAGTTAGGAAGTGCGATTTAGGTTCATTAAATTCATAGTAGTTCATCATATGATTCTCTGGATAGCAATTAAAAGGATCTGATCAAGCAGAAAAGCGGGGATATCTGAATTATGTGATATTTTGTGTATCGTTTCATTGAAAAATTGTTGATTTCTGAGCCTCAATAAAAAGAAGATGCCACGTACAGACAGGTTACTGTCAATTAGTATTGTTTATTGTCTTGTGGAAATAAGGACTTTTTATATGTCGAATATGTCAGATCTAGGTATTATTTTATGGACACTGACTACAGAATGTCACTTGCAGCTTCTTGATTCGCTGCCTGAAATAACCACTTCTTCCTGCATATTGGCCGCGGCTGCCATTTTGCTTAAAAAACTCAGTCGGCTATCGCTCGCTTGCCCTCCTTAGAGAGCATTAGTCATATTGCTCTAATTCAAAATATGTACGGAGACATCCTCAATAAAATTGCTTGGTGCCACCAGAGTAAGACTATGGAGTTAGCCCTACTGTTCTGCTGTCATTGTTTGAGGATGTCGTGATCTATGTCGGGACAGTGAAGGGCATCTTAAAGCTGAGACTTAGAGAACTATGTTTAGCTAGAAGATAAATTGTGATAGAGTGGATGCTACAACGCTCATATAGTTGACCCCAACTAATTTGGGATGCACGGTGAATAGTTATTATTTTTTATGAATGGATGACACAAAAAGTGCAAAATATTTCTGCTCGGAAAAATGTCCAATAGTAAAGTACTTTGCCCTGCTGCCTCATCACTGTGACAGTTGTAAAACTCATATGTGAGATGAAAACTCTTTGTAAGGAGCGATGGTAATGAGACTACTAAAAGACATGATAGGAGCAGAGCGTGTGCTGATGATAGCCTTGAAGCTCCAGTCCCAGACGGAGAAATGTCAAGCGTCAAGCCTAGCCATTGATCCTTTCGATGACAAGCCAGAATGATCCTTGAAGGCTGTAATGCAATGAGTAATTTTATTGTTTCATTTTGTCATTAATTAAATTTCTATCATCAAACAACTTTCACAAAAAAAAAGTAGACAATGTATTTTAATAAAGTTAATGTTTCCAGCTACCAGAGTCTCCTATGCCATTTCTGGTTCTTGGATAGAGTCGAAAAGCGCATTCCCAATGTACCACCTTATTACTCTAAGCTTCAGTTGCTTAAACCAATGTAGTGTACAAGCGTTGCCATCTCCTTCTTTCTTCTTTATAATCAATTAAAAAGCTTTTTAAAGTCTGTCCCCAATCAACTTGATTGGTATTATTGTCTTTTGTTTTTGGTATTAGTATTAGTACTTTTTTTATTGTGAGAGAAATACTTTTCCTTTCTCTTTGTCGTGGAAAGGCGAATGGCCAAGGAATTAGATGACCCTTTCCTAGCTAAAGGATTATGTACGTCTGTATGTTGAGAACAAGCGATAATTGCTTCTTTGGCATTTCACCTGTTGTTTTTTGTTAACGCAAACTTGATTAAGTGATCTTTGAAGTGGTGTTAAGTTTCGGGACCACATTCTCAGCTGTTTTTGCTTTAGTTCATTAGAAATGTTGGTGTGTTGGGGGTATTTGTAAGTATAGAAGTGATTCACGTTCCTCAATGTAAAGTTTTCCTTTATTTGTTTGTAACACTATCTTGACTTTTTATGATGTGGGTTAAATGGTCACGAACCATTCTACAGGGAGCTCTCGGTGGCAGTTGGGACACACTTCAGCCATCAATACTGCCCGCCGTTCAAGGTAAGTGTATCATATGGATTATAGCTTTGTCCTGTGTCAACGTGCATTAACGGTAGTTTAATTGAACATTTGATTAGTCTCTCTTTACTTTTTCGTGTGAGTTGTGAGAGTGTTTTGTCACCTGAGAACGATTTGGACAGTCAGAGCTAAAACACTGCAAGTATCAGTCACAGAGATGTCAGTTCTGGTTCATATGCAACAATTTTTCGGTATGATGAGGAATGTTCACTTACACAACTATATGTGTTTTGGTTAATAGAATCTTCAACTTCTTGGTTACAATACTTTTTGTTAGGAAGTTTGCTCCAATTGGCTACATACTTGCTTCATTAATATGTATGCTCTGTAACCCGATGATTGTTTATTTAAGTTAATGGACTGAGTTGTTTTGCATTATCTTTAGGGGGGGTTGTCAAGTATTTTAGGTTTTTGGCCATCCTTGTGTGGTTTAGAATTTTAGTTGACTCCTTTATCTATGCTGGTGACATCTGCCTCATTCACACTATATCTGTTAGTGTTCCATTGGGTAATGCATTTTCCACTTAATTACTCGGTGAGGTTAGGGAGGCGAGGGTTAAAGGTCCCTCTGCGTTCTACACAGCAAACGCCAACTATGGTGTTTCCGGAGCTGATTTTATAGGTGATTTCAAATGCAGGATAAGGATAGATACTACAGTGCTGGACAAAACATCAAACGAAAATGGTCATATTTGCAAACGAAGGCGAGTGGAGGAGACCTCATGAGTTTATCGGAACCAAATGGTACTCAACCTTTATCAGCATTTCGTTACGTTCTTTCTAATTTTTATGATTATTCACTAAGCAATCTTTTGATAATGTCACTAAGCTGTACATTGAATTGCATGGCGTAATTAAAGTCTTGTATTTTGTCACATGTAGACTAGTCAGTGTGAGAATATAATTTGGGGGAGAATTTGTTCATTACTGTTTGAACACGAGGCTCAATCAAAAAATATTACTAGAAAGAAAATACCCATTTCGAAATAGTATTTTATACCAAAATCTGGTTAAAATTATTTATAAAATAATTTTGGGGGGGATGCATTCTTATTGTATTGTCTTGTACATGAGGAATTTGTTTTGGTTACCTAGATGGGATAGACAATGATACTAGGCCTTGGGAGATGTATTATCCCACCTTTTATGTACACTATTATTTTTGAATTTTAACTTATACTCATAACTAAATGCGGAATAAAATAATCGTATATTATTGTCAATTCTTTGTTCCATTGACCAATCAATTAGGTGTGATTCAATTATTTTATCCAAATCGATGGCTCGATACAATTCTTATATTTGAAAATTGAAAATCCACCAGCCCCGCCGGGCCACCCAAATCTTTATAGCTTCCCCTGTGGCCAAATCACAGGTCACAACCGTATTCTTACTAATTTTTGGATTATTATTGTGGAATATAACAACATGACAAGAAACACATTACTAACACAAAAAGACTCTAGGTGTTCGGACACCTAATTGATCTTTCAAAAATATGTTAATGAATAAATCATTCATGGGGGAAACTTCTTTAAGAATAATTAGGGCCATTAGTCACCACTCAAAGAATGTGGAGTAGTAGATGAGTTTGATTCTTTCTTTCTTAATCAGAATCTTGAAATAAATTTTAAAGTCGAAGAGTTTTTTTCCGATTGAAGTATCAGCTAATGCAAAAATCAGACATGGCGTAGAAAAACAAAACAACTCAATAAAGCAATGTTATCTCACATTTTCATGTTTGGATGCACATTTATATGTGTAAAACGGATTTTAGAATGTCACTTAAACTGTATATATATGTTTGGTTAACTTGGTGCCTTATATGTTATATCTCAGGTTGAATCACGTCTGTTGGGTAAAATCAAAGCACATAGAAAAATATATAAATCAATAAACAATACAAGAAGAGAACCATTTTTATTCTTCAAAATATGTTCAAATCTTTATGTACAACATAATTTTTCGAATCTCTCATTTATAAGATTACGTCAAAAAAAGAGCGTTAGAAAAACAATTCTAAACCTTAGAAATACAAATTATACCAGAAAATTATGGATATCACAAATAAAATTATTTACAACATTGCAAAAATCTATTATAACATGTGAATACTATATATATATTTGAAAGTAATACACAAACAGATAAAGGTGAAGGTTTATGTCATGATGAGCTTAGGGGAAGTAGAGCATACCCCAATATCTCACTTTTTAGGTTAAATCTTGTGTAGTGGAATGGTGTACATCATTAAATGTCGTTATATAGTGCAATATCAATGAATATCCAAATTCATAAGTGGCGGTTCTTGATTGATGCTATTATATGTTTGGATAAATTGTTGTCTATTTAAGAATTTACGTTCCCATCCGCTAAGGTTGCTGGGTGCAGGCAGCGGTTGAGAAAGAGCTGTAAGTCATCCAATACTGTTATGTTATAAAAAGGAGGCAGAAAAAGGAGGAGAGGGGGCCTTCGTGTGAATGGGAGAAGGGGAAAAAAGGAAGGTCATCATTGTTATAAAGTTAGTTAACTTAGAAAAAATTAAACAGGATAAAAACTTAAAAGTACATCATTTTTTTAAGGTAAGTACAATATATATACAAATGGGACGGAGAGAGAGAGTAACAGCTAAATATTTGGTACCTGTATCATAATAGATAGTTAAAATAATTCTGTTCATGAAATGAATAGCTGAAAAAAGAAGAACATTACATGAGAGTCTTGCTGTTTTGATTCAGAATTACTTTTGTTTTTTCTTACAATAAGTTGGTTATTAATAAAACAACTATAGTCAAAAGTGTATTTTAGGAATTAGGACAAAAAAACAATATGTTTCTTCGACTCTATTAATAGTTTTCTTTAAAAAATATAGAAGAGTTATAAATCACCATATTATATTTATTAATGTTGTTAATAAATTAATATTTTTAAGATTATATTTATTTTTAAAGGGAGTAAATGTTATATTTGAACTACCTTAAAAATTTGAAAGTCTATATCCTTGTTGGGCATTTTTCTTGTGAAACTATAATAATAGGTTATTTTAATTTTATTTTGTCACTTAATAGTGTATAGTTTTATCATCAAAAATAAATAGTTCATCTCAAATAATTTGCAAGAGTACAACTATCATTTTAATTAATTATAAATAGTTCTGAGAAAAGATTATTTTTTTAATAGACGTGCACGTAAAACACAACACGTTATCTACTGAGGAAGTTGGATTTATGATTCGAGCATTGATTTTAACATACTGGAGGCTAATTTTAAATTAATCAATATTCATAGCATGTGTGTCTGTCCCCGCCCTTTGATTTTAGTCTTCGGTAATTTGATGTGATAAACAAATAAAAATGTATTTTTCTTATTCTAATGTTAGTGCAATTAGTTTGTTGGATTAATTATTTTTTTCAATTTATTTTTAGAAAGTTGAGATTTTTATCCAAATTTTGTTCTTTGAAAATCTATACTTTTTGCAGAGAACAGACAAAAAAAAGTGGAACATGTAAATTCCTCCCACAAAAAAATACTTTTCAAAAGTTTGACCAACGAACTTCTTTTTCTTGGTTCTAAATGATAAAAATATCTTTTAAATTAATAAGCTACATATAAATTATTTGATTCACTATTGTTTTAAACGCTGATAAAAATATGGTATGATATAAAAGTCTTGTTTTTGTAAAAAAAGACAAATCAAATGGAGAGGAAATTCATTATTTATAAAACAGTTATGTTGAAGTGATGAGTAGTGCTTTCATCTTAATTTTTTCCGAATATAATTTTTTTTTACTTGAGCCCGGACTTACTTAACTTTTAACATGAGACTTCTTCTCACTTTCTTTGTATTTCCGTCATGTTTTAGTTTATACGATTATTAAGAAATGATAAATAAAATGATCAATTTTATTAAAGGACAATGGCCTAAAATACCCTTTTAATAGTATTGAAAATAGTACAAAATTACTCTTTCATCCATCATTGGCTCCAAAATGCTTCTTTTCAGCCACCTATGGCTCCAAAATACCATTGGCATCCACCTTGTGTTCAAAAATTGACCATTTTTTAATTGTTTTGAAATTTTAAACTTTTTAAAGTATATTTTTTAAAATACGTGGCGTTCAATTATTGATATAATTATTAATTTATTAATATAATTTATAAATCAACCCCACGACCCCCATATGACGAAGGTAAACCCTCACCCCAATTAATAATTCAATTGAGAAGATCAAAATCGTCATTAAATACTACTAAAAACGATGCAAATTATAGATTCTAAAAATAACATTCAAAATATGGAGTCCACATTGGAGAGCCCCAATTAAATTTTAGGTTGAGCCGCTTATTTAGGAGGACACTTCCTTTTCAAAATAGAAAAAAATTTTAGGAAATTATTGATTAAAGGTAAGACATAAGACATCCCGAATCGATTATGCACTTTTTGTAAATATTAATTTTATTAAATATTTATGATTATTTTAAAACTTTAAATAGTATTTGAAAAAAAAGTTACCTATGAAGTAGTAACAATCACATAATTGAGACGTAAGAATAATTAAGATGAACAAGTCAGATTTTAAGTTTATTGGTGATTTTATTTAGACACTTGAATGTATTATGATAATTTATTCGATAATTTTAAAAATCACTCAATTGACAGTGCTTGCATTAATAATGCGACAGGTTCCTTAATTTAGAGGGATATTTAATGATTAATGGGATGAGTAGTGGATTTGAGGTAGAAAATTATACTAATAAGTTAAAATTTATAACATATAGTGAAGCGCCCACGGTATTGTAAAAAATATTTAAATATAAAATCGTTTAAATAAGTGGGTCAATTTGAACCAAAAGGTAGATGACAAAGGTTTTTTGACCCAATAGGTGGGTTGTGATGGTATTTTGGATGATCAATAGGTGGATGGAGGGTATTTGTTACCATTCCTAATTTGAGGGTATTTTAGACCCTTTTTCCTTTTATTAATTATATCCTGATTCCATATTGATAGACATCAAAATTAATTTATGGAAAAAGAGCTCACATATGAATAGAAATCGGTTACATTACTTTTTAATTTTAAGTGTCATTTATTGTTAAAATAATATTACATTGTTCCTTATAACTTTTGACAATCAAGAAAATAAAAATTATTTTGCACGTTTTTATCCTTAACATAAATATGTTCTCTAGAAATTCTTACCTTTTTCAAAATACTTAATTGAAGGATTAATAAGTAAAAAAATGTTTTTCTTAATTTGACAAAATGAATAAGTAATAAGAACAATTTTTAAAAAAAGAAGAAAAAATAAATTAAGTAATTCGGGACACGTACATCAATAATTATTGTATTAATAAATTGGACAAATCAAGTAGTAATTAAATAATAATAATCCGAGAACGTAAAACATAATTAAGAACTTCCGATTTTCTCTTTAGAATCCAAGTTTTTAAGCTTTGAAGAGGATTATTACAAGGAGGAAAAGGAGACAGGGGGTAAGAGGACGAAGACGAGCGAAACAGCGGGAGGGGGCGAGAGGAAGGGGGAGGAAAGGGTACCAAAAAAGAAGGGGGGGGACGGCGAAGGAAAGGAAAGGGGAGGGAAGGCCCAGACCCCCGCAAACGAGTAGGGGAAAGGGGAGAAGAGACACGGAGGAAGAACGGAGGGCGATGAGCGGGAAGGGAGGGGAGAAAAGGGGGAGCGCGGGGGGAGCGACGGCTTCAGGTGGTACATCGCTGGTTACTGATTTGTGGAGCCCAATATGATTGATCTTTTTCTTGTAAAACTAGTCACGTAAGCCGAAGAAATGCAGTAACAAATTACTTAATAAAATAAGGTCAGGGGTTAATAGGACCTCAATATAGTTCTATTTGAGATTTGTTGAGAAAAATACTTGCATTTTTCTTAAAAATTAATAACTTAATATTATGTAATTTAGTAAGCAAACAAGATCATTAAATATTGTTAGTTAAGATGACGAACTAATACGAGATGAAATTAGTTAGTCACTAGAATATATATACGGAAAAAAAGGTCCCTAAAATACTCTTGAGTATTGAAAATGTACAAAATTACCCTTCATCCACCTATTGGCACCGCCCAAAAATACCCTTTTCATCCACCATTGCCTCCAAAAACTTTTGTCATCCACTTTTAGGTTCAAAATTAACCACGGGGGAAGGGGTGGGGAAAAGGAAAGCGCGGGGAATGAGGGGGAAAAAGACGGGCGGGCAAAGATGAGTGGAGATGGGGCATGGTATGAAGGTGAAGTGAGAAACCAACCACGACCCAGCGCATTACTAACTAAAAACCACCCAACTAATAATCCAATTATAATATCAAAATGTCCTAAAACACCTACTACAAAACACGATGATGACATTATAAATTCCTTAAAATGCAATCCAAAAAGTATTCGAGTCCGAATCGAAGCCCCATTAAATTAGGTTGGCGCTTATTTAGGAGGACACTTCTTTCAAAGTTTGAATAGAAATTATTTTATTAGGTAAACAAACGTAATACATCCACGAATTAATTCATGCACTTTTTTTAAATATATTTTATAAATTAGTTATGATTGTTTTTTAAACCTTTAATTATATTATTGAAAAAAAAAAAAGTAACCTATGAAGTAACATCAAATAATTTGAGACGTAAGAATAATTTAAGCGTCTAAACCTAGTCAGACTTTTAAGTTGATCTGTTGATTTTATTGCCCACTTGAATTGTATGATAATTTAATTCTATAATTTTTAAAAAACTATCACTGAAAGAAGTTTTGCCATAATAATGTGACGGGTTTATTAATTTAGAGGAATTTAATTAGTAAATGGGTGGTAGGCGAGATTAATTTATAAAAAAACTTATAAGTTAAATTATAAACAAAATAGTTGAGCGTTACGTTTTTTAAAAAAAATATTTAAATATTTTGAATATAAAAAACCGTTTGAAAATAATTGGTTTCAATTTGAACCAAAAATGTGAATGACAAGGGTTATTTGAACCCAATAGTTGAAGTGGGGAAGTTTTTGAAGCCAATAGGGGGATTAGAGGACAACCATTTAATGAAGCTGACCATTGTGTTGGAGTTGATTTGAAACCTCCATTATTTATCTTTCTCCCTTTCATTTCTTATACTTTTCTCATTTAGAGGAAAAATTCGCTCTCTTCCTCCTTTTTTTTTTGTTTTTAATTCCGATCTAGCCTTCTTATTCTCGAACATTTCATCTTTCTTCTCTGTGAAGTTTTTGGTTTATTTTTCATGTTTATTTGTTTTGAGCCAATCTTGCATCCTTTAACAAATAGAGTCTTATATTTTATGGTTTGCAATTACGTTCTATTTCTTCTTTTGTCATTGTTCGCTAGTTACAAATTCTGTGATACCCAGTAATTTTTGTTTGTTTCTTTGTCAGTTTATGAAAGAAAAAAATTGAATTGACGAAGGTGTTATTGATTCTGACATTGCCGAGCTGAGGGGTTTGTTTTGGATTTTTTTGTGTGTGGTTTGAGGGCAATACATGCCGGGGATTTCATTGGAGGGCAAAACTTTTGAGGGGCTACAATCAGCCTGAAGATAGTTCCGGCTCCACCAACATAACCCTTCTGCCGGCAATTCTATTCTTCTTCTGACAATTTTTCTCCACTAGCAACGCTCAACAGATGTTAATCACAAGAAGGAGGCATTCTTGTCTCTTGTTAGTCCCAGAAAAAGCTAGCATGAAATCGTTCAGGGAGTAATCAGCTTATTAAGTAATGGGTCATAAGACCCAGAATATTCGCCGATCTTTTCTTATACTGGGAAGGAAGTTAGGACAAGGGCAGTTCGGGAACTACTTATTTATGTACAGAAATTTCTTACCGGTGCTGAGTATGCCTGTAAATCAAATCTCGAAAAGGACGTTGATTTCGACGGGGATATGGATGATGTTAGAAGGGAAATCAGATAAGGCATAATTTGGCAGGTCATAGATATTGTTACGATTAAAGGGGCTTATGAGGATCCTTGTTATATGTCATATTGTTAGGAGAGAGTAGTGGGGGTGATTGTTTGATTCGGATCATTGACACGAGGACTTCCGCTGAGAGAAAAAGGCAGTCTGATTGACTAAAATATTGTTGGGGTTTGTGGCGGCGGGTGTTGTAATTTCTCTTGGTTATGCATAGAGATCTCAACCTCCGAATTTCTGGTGGGTTAATAAGGATGAGATTTCTATCTAAAGGCCAGTTGATTTTGAGATCTTATTTCTTTAAGCCAGGTTTAATGATGTTGAAGCTTACCTTTTTGGTGTAATTGCTTTTAGTTGGGATGTTGTTGTAAGAGAATGAAACTTCTTTTTTTAGTTTTTTTACACTCATTGATGCTTCTTCTTTTCACCCATGCATTGTTAGTTATCGTAACCTGGTGTTTTATTTCCCTCAAGAAATTGTTTTTCATGCTTGGGTTAATGCCACTCTGTTTGAGATATATATCACAAGCTGTACTATCCACTGAGATAGTTCCTAAGTTGATGCTGGAATCATTACTAAAGTGCATTCTTGGAGATGCTTATATATATCCCTAACTTGTCGCATTTGGGAGATCAGTAAATATTGGTTTCTAATGTTGGTTGATTGGTATTCGTTGTTTGCTTCTGCAGGACAAATATTCACAGATGTTGTTGGTAGTCCATATTATGTGGCTCCTGAGGTGCTTTTGAAGCATTATGGTCCTGAAGCTGATGTGTGGACAGCAGGAGTCATACTCTACATACTGCTAAGTGGTGTGCCACCATTTTGGGCTGGTATATCCTCTATTAATCTTAAAGGGTAGGTTCTCAACTTTCTATGCATCTCCACAAACTCACTATCTGAATTCTACAGAAACACAGCAGGGAATATTTGACGCAGTCCTGAAAGGACACATTGATTTTGACTCAGATCCTTGGCCGTTGATATCTGAGAGTGCAAAAGATCTTATCCGGAAGATGTTGTGCATGCAGCCCTCAGAGCGGTTAACTGCTCATGAAGTATTGTGTATGTTTACCTAATTACCTTATTATGTGAAAGCAAGCTTTTATTTGTCTTTATTTGTCCTTTTCATTGTTGACGAATCTGGGGATTCTTTTTTTATGGTTACACAATCAAGAGAAGCAGATTTTGTAACGATGATATGCTTTGTCAAAGTTGAATTATTACGTAACAGTTTTGGTCCATCATGACTGGAAAGGTGTCGATTTGCACTGTTTAAAGTGTATCAAATTGCATCTGTATAGTATACATGTGCCTACATCAATGAACTGAGGTTCATATTATGATATCCTCTAAATTCTGCAGGTCATCCTTGGATCTGCGAAAATGGAGTCGCTCCTGATAGAGCACTGGATCCTGCAGTACTTTCTCGCCTAAAACAGTTCTCTGCTATGAACAAGTTAAAAAAGATGGCTTTGCGGGTATGTGTTCAAATCTTGTTATGAATTTATGCGTCAAGAAATACTGTAAATTCAAGTTCGACCATGTCAAATCAAACCAATGTTGTAATATTTTTGACAAACTTTATTGTGTTTCCTCTGGGTTCTTTTCCAGGTGATTGCTGAAAGCTTGTCTGAAGAAGAGATTGCTGGTCTGAAAGAGATGTTTAAGGCCATGGATACTGACAGTAGTGGTGCAATTACATTTGATGAACTAAAAGCAGGGTTGAGAAAATATGGCTCTACCTTAAAGGATACGGAGATACGGGAACTTATGGATGCGGTAAGGAAATCTTTATTGCAAAGTGATTAAAACATGTTTCCAACATCTTCCTCAAATTACTAATGACGAGACTGTCTACTATGGAAGTTCAGAATCTTCATCTCTGTAGAATTGTACAAGTTAATGATGGTGAATTCTATCTGTTTGGAAAGTGGAGAGTTGAATTGGAATTTCGGCTCTCTCCTGTGTTTAAATTAATCGAGAACTTTTGTAGCTTCTGAAGTTCATTTTTCAAGTTACTCAGCTTTTCTTTTGTGTGTCACAAGTCCTTCAAAGTTGAAGAAATTGTTCTAGCTAAACTCTGACTTGGAATCATTTCTCTTATTTCGATCCACATGATTTCTCTGTTGATCTTTCTAGTGCCCCTCAACTACAAACATGTGTTTCTATGAGGTACATGCAAAGCTCCTTTAAACTATCTAAGGTGATTGATGTAGCTAACTCACAATTTCAGGCTGATGTGGACAATAGTGGAACTATTGACTATGGAGAATTCATTGCGGCAACTGTTCATCTTAATAAATTGGAGCGCGAGGAACATCTCATGGCAGCATTTCAATATTTTGACAAGGATGGAAGTGGTTACATAACAGTTGATGAGGTCCAGCAAGCTTGTATAGAGCATAACATGACAGATGTTTACTTTGAGGATATTATAAGAGAAGTCGATCAGGATAATGTAAGTCCACTGTTTTAGAACATAAATTTGTCTTTTAGGTGCTAAATATGAAACTGAAGTTCTTTACTAGTTTACCAGACATCTCTGTTTTATTCATCATGTTTGGAGTTTTGGACGCACTCAGATTCTTTTCAAAAGTATCTTTGAAGATTATGTTATAGTTTGTTTGGTCAGATTGCCTAAGCTAAGTCTCTCAGCCTCTCATTTTTTAGTCACGACTGTGGAATTATAATTAAGCATGGATTATAGGATTCATTAAAGTGAATGGAAAATTTAAATTATGCTCATAGATTCAAGTGTTAAAAAAGGAATAATAAGAAGATAAAGTACTAAATTATGTAGTACAAAACTTAGAGACATCTCTAAGTATTTCAAATCACGTTGAATATTTCTTGAGTATGAGCCTGCTTGATCAAACTTTTCTAAGATCTGCTTATTTTGAGTAGTCAATAAGTGTTTTTTGAGAAGTATATTGGAACTGTAGTACTCCCTCTGTTTAAAAAAGAATTATCTTATTTTCTTTTTAGTCTGTTTCAAAAAGAATGATCTCTTTCCTTTTTTGTCAACACTTTAACATTAACTTTCCACGTGACATGTTTAAGATCACATGATTAAAGAAGATTTTGGTACATTTGACAGAACTTTAATTTAGAACCACAGGATTAAAAAGTCTTCTTTCTTTTCTTAAACTCTATTCCAAGTCAAACTAGGCCATTCTTTTTGAAACGGAATAAGTAGTTAGTGTTTGGCCAAATCATTTGAGAAGTGCTGTTAGATATTAGAAAAGTTGTTTTGAGTATGGTCAATCCTTTCAAAAAGGGATTTTAAGTGTCGGTACTTTATTATTATTTGAGACTTTAATTAAGTTTTTCAATTTGTTTAATTGAATTCATTTGTGTGAGATTTGCATAAAGAAAAAGTTGGGAAGATGATGGCGAAAATCCACGGTGAAGAAGGAGAAGGGGACAACAGTTTAATAGTTGATTTCCTTTTAAAAATCAATAAGGGATATTTTCGTAAATAAAAATTATTGATAAGGATATGTAGCTTCTTCAGGAGAACTGATTTTGCTGTTGGTTAAAAGCACATTCCATTTTGCCCAAACACCTTATCTACATCAAAATTTCTTTTTGCTTCCCAAATGTTTGGCACAAACTCACATCGTCATCAGTTTAAGTAGATTTTATGCCTCCACGCAGGCAAAACCCAATAATATATTTCTTCAGAGTTTGTGCCTGAATCTTCCCACCATGTAGGCAATATTACCTCTGGAATATCTCTGTGATTATATGCATGTAATGGTTCGTTTTGTTTTTTATATTTGTTGCTTGTCATATATACTAATTTGTTTCCTGGTGCACTTCTTTCCAGGATGGACGAATTGATTATGGAGAATTTGTTGCTATGATGCAAAAAGGAAATCCGTGTATAGGGAGACGAACAATGCGAAATAGTCTGAATTTGAGCATGAGAGATGCATCGGGAGCTCAGTAGTAGCTTCTCAGACAGACATCTCTAGTAGGTACATTCCTCCCCCTTTTTTTCTTTCAAAGTAATCCTTTTTTGTGGAAATGCATCAGTCTTACTGCTTGCATTGTGTTTGGTGAACTTATGAAAAATCTTAAAATGTTCTTTTCTACTTAAAATTGAATTGGAAGGCCTGTATCCATTCTACATTTAGAGTTCTTTAACTTTTGAACTTTGAGTCTCTTAAGATTTTTTTCCTATTCAGCTCTATGGTTATGTGCTCACTTAGTCACTTGTATTGTCCTACATAAAATTGTTAAATGATTGGGCTGATTTTTGGGGTTGAGACCTGGAAGAAAAATCATTAGTGAGAGTTTCTTATTGACAATTGATTGGCGATGTACAAGAGGGGCTGGTTTAAACTGTTTGCATTGGCTCTCATATTGAGAAATTCTGTTTAGTGGCATTTGATCGTACAGTTCCTTGATAACCGCATTAATGGTCTGACCTTGTTTTTTCAATTGACAGTGGTGCATATTGTGTCTGTTTTGTTATTTATGTCAGCCTTGCACCTCCTTTGAGTAATGCTTGAGTCGCAACATCAAGGTCTGATATAGGAGTTATTACTAGGGCTAACGTTTGCCAACTATCTTGTACGTTATTCACTATATTGTGGTGGAAGTTGCTAAAAAAATTTGATTGAACCTTTGAAGTTCAGTGAGGTGTATGTGATAATCTAGTGTATTTCATTACAAGATTGTAATGTATTTAGTATCCCAATTTGGATGTTCGATTGAAGTGACCATGATGTTGATCAGTATCGTTGGACCTATGGTTTTGTTTAGTTGACTTGAAAAGATAACAATGTGGATCTCATAATTGGACGGGGAGAGGAAGGGGTTTGAGAAATGGGTGGGAAATCAGCTCAAGGGGAGTCTGTACAGGGCTGTATCTTGCTCATGATGTTCTTTCTGAGGGCAGAGAACAAAAATACATGGTTCAGTTCAAGAATCATGCAATATGAAAATGCATGAATTGAAGATACAGTGAGGACGGGACTTTAGGATGATATTGGCTACTTTTTTCATCTTAGGCAAAGATTACCCCGAAATATGTTTGTGATTTATCAGGAGCTTAACCACATTTTGGCACTGACTCAGTCTTGTAGGTGGCTTTAGTTGATGTGGAGAAGAACAGTAATCCCATTTCAAGAGAGTTAAGGATGAGTGAGAAATTTTCCATCAATCAACTATAGTTCAATGTTAAACTAGTTGGCGTAGGCTACACGGATTCTCTCTATCGATCTTCTATATTCACGCTCTTATCAGAAAAGAAAAATCTTTTGGGTTTTCTCACAGTAGATGATTATTTGAAATGTTGTCTTGCATCATCCAGATTTGTAACTTAACATGCTTGGTGGAGCATTCATGAGGTATGAATGAGAATTTGGGACACCCGGGTGGTACAGAGTTTATATTGGGGAAGGCATCACAAAACTGGGTTTGGTGAACAGACTATGTTTGATCTTGAAGATCTGCTCGTGAATATGCTATCAAAATGTATGATGGTATGCATTAGTAGCATGTTATAGATTGATTTTAATGTTACTGTGAAGGTCCTTTGATGACCACATTGGAACAAAAAGTAAAATAGTTGGAAAGAAAAGGGCTATGACAGAGGAGCAGAAGCTATCATACTTTTTGGTTAGGAAAATAGTAGGATCATGTAGTTGGAAAGAAAAGGGCTAATGATGCATAGGAGCAGAAGCTATCATACTTTTTTGGTTTTGAGTCCGAACAGAGGGGGAGCGTGGGGTTATGTCGAGCTAAGAGGGGAAGAGAATTGGGAAGTAGATTTATGAGTTCAGTAGAAATTCATGCTTTGGTTTTAAGTGGATGCAGAAAATCGGTGCTTTGAGATATATTTTCTTAGTCAGCTTCCAAAAAAAGATTGAAAGATTAACGAGCTTGATAAGTTTACAAGTTTCAATGAGAGCAAAGTTTCATGCATTTGTTTGAGTCCTAATTGAGTTGTTGAGACCCAGAGACCATTTGCTAATTTCTCTTTACAAGAAGCAATGAACAATTATCTCTTCCTCCTTTGTGAAAATTACATAATCCTAACTTTCTTAGCTCTCCTAAAAGAAAATTACATTAATACTGTTTTGTGTTCTACTGAAGAAGACTGGCGTTGATCATGTATTCTACTAAAGAAGTTTCTAATTAGGCACTGTCTAGTTTGCAGGTTGTACAGAAAAGAGGCCAGGGTAATAGACTTTCATCCAGTAACATCCAGTACCTTCGAGTTTGCTAGAAGAGGATGAGTGAAAGACCCTATCGGACAGCTCTATGCTTCCACGATTTGTTGTGAGCTTTATATTTAGTTTTTAGTGTTGAAATGTTCCCACTAATGTGTTCAAATTAGTTGTGTCCTTTAGTCGAGGCTTCCTTCTTGTTTCAAATTGTTAAATTATGTTGTTTTATCATATGATGTTTTATTCCATGAATGATTCTTTGCTTTTCTACTCATGATAATTTATGCTATTTATTTTTATGCTTGTTTGTAGTAATACTGTTATGTTGTACTTTCATGGAAGTTTTTTTTTTTAAAATTTTGCTGGAGGCATATCAATCATTTGGTACAAGGAACTAAGAGAAGTCATTTGCAGAGAAGGGTTATTAGCTATTACAACAACCATACCTCAATTCCTATCGAGTTGAGATCGGTTATATGAATTCTCACTAATCGTTTCTCATTTATCTCAGACCATTATTAAACATAATTGTTGCCACTTGAGAATAAACCAATGTCGAATATACAATTATATACTTCCTGTCCATTAATTTAATTCTGGATAAGGGAAATTGAACAGTTGTCTTCCTACTGCACTGGCCATATGTTGTAGGTAATTGTGACCTATTGTGCTGGTGCTGCACTTTCACATGCTATAGCAATTTCCTGAAGAATAATCAGACAGAGTGTCGCAATAAGCAGGTGCTATGAAATTGTGATCCATTTAAAATTGGGTAGTTGATACCTTCTCCGTTTCAATATGTTTGTTTGATTTTGACTTAGATACAAAGTTTAATAAGGTATATCGATGATATGAAAGCAGCAAAAGCCTAAAAACAGACTCAGAATAAATAAGTAACAAAAAAGTTTCCTTTTTAGGAGAAACAGAAAGAGAACTACTTGCCTTTAACTTGCCATTATCAGAAAATATGCATTTGGATGTAATGGCACGTCCTTGTTCTAACAGCCACCCAACTTCACAGCAAGTTTCACCACCTGCAATGTCTTTCAAACAACACCATAGTTGCCTTGGAAGCACAACAAGATCTAATTCATCTCGTACTGTCTTCCTGGTGCTGCCATCGACAAGCTCTTGAATAACTTTCTGGAAGTGTAATTCAGAACTCTCCATTACTTATTCCTTCTGATGCTGACATGCTAAAAATTCTTTATCTCTGATTTAACCACAGACATTGCTAGCAATAAAAAAAAACTACAATGTTGAAAACATATAAGCTGAAAAGTGAAGTCAGTAAGATGGTGTTTGGTGCACTATTCTCTTTGTCAATCTAATTTAGTTTTTAACTACTCTGCCATCAAGTCAACAGTTTGAATCCTTGTTGATTATGGTGTGAAGGTTTTTATTGCCTGAGCAAGAAAAGACATCTAACATGATTAAAATGGAAATTTCACTGAAATATTAAGGAACTAAAAGAACCTTTAGCACTTTGTTGATTTAACTTCCTAGAAATAAGGTGAAGCGTCTGGTTTCTACGTTCAAATTTCGAAGTTCTACCGATACCAGGTGATCTTTGGATGCAATCAACGTATGAGATTATGATTGTCAACCTCTGGGGCTAGGAAGTCAAAGCAAAAGGCTGAACGTATGGTGAAATTCTAAAAAAGTACAACTCTGAAAACACTTCTAACTTGCAGTCAAGGCACTAAAATATAAAAATATATTAATTCTGCTCCAAATGAAGTTGTTGAAGCTGCACTAAAAACAAGGCGAGAAAGGAAAAACCTACAATTACAATGATCACAAAGGATATTCAGTGTTCTGGACTAAGTGTTATGTAATGTTAGTCAGCATTGCAAGTCACAAGTAGAAAGCCTGCTTCAACTTGATAATAGCAGGATGATAGTGGAGAGACATAATATAGTTAAGTAATTAGAAGTGTATACTCTAGCTAAATAAGTTTTTAGATGAGATGCTCACACAATTTAACATGGTATTAGAGCAGGCAAGATGTCATGCGTTCAAAACCAATAACAAATAGTATTGTAATGTTTACTTTTAGTGAGATGTCGCACAGTTCAATGGATAGGATCATTTAGTGCTTACTTTTGGAGCATTGTTGAAACTGGAGATGGCATGCTTACCCTCCCAAACACCAACGACTTCTGCAGGGTCCAAGGCTTTGGTAGAAGCAAATGCAGAATCTTGAATAGCACACCCACCAAGCTGATCCCCGTTCCGAAACGGCCCATACCAATGCTCACAAAACACCTTAATGTTTTGCAATACCAACTTGGAATCTTGAAGGCGCACAACCTGAATTAGAGGTGACAAATGGGCGGATTGACTTAAATTTGGGCAGGTAAAAACAATGAAGGATTGATTTCTCATATGGACACTCGACTAATAGTTCTTACATAAAGTCAACTCTCGTTTTAATACCAATTTTCTCTTCAAGAAAGAAAGTTAACTTTTCTGAGAGTATAACTATTACTTGAGTGACCATCTAATCAATCAATAAACATGTCATGACCTCTAACCTGAACAATCCGCACCCTCGACTCCTTGTCCCGGGGATCAATCAAACAATGCTCCAATTCCCATGACAAATAAGGAGCTGTATTATAATTTCCATCATTATTATTGGACCAGGCAGCCACATAACATCCGGTGGATTGATACACAAAGGCAGAAACATTGGCATCAGAAATATTCCTCTCGTCGATGCTATACCTAGTTGCAGCATCAGCTTCACAGCCAACGGTAGGAAGGAGCCGAATGAACTTGTACATGAAAGAGAAGGCATCATCATCACGAGCAAGAGTAGGACATTGAGTTTGCCAATCGAATACCTTCACCTCCCACTCCCTGTAAGCTCCAGGGACTACAGACTCCGGTAATTCAATTGGCTCACCTTGCTTGCTAAAATCTGCTCCAAACCCATCCCATTCGCCAGACACATTTTTTGCAAACTCAGCCCATCCTTTCAAATTGATATTTTCAGAGTCTATAAAAGCAAAAAAGAAGGAAAATTTACTCAAAATTAGCACATGAAAATTATATTTTTACCAGCCATTTAAAAATTGAACAAATATGTAACTCAAATTAACTCGTGAAAAAACTTACCAAAATATCTTTCACTAAGACATTCTTTTTGTTTGATAAGCTATATTCTGTTCCCTTTTAATTGTCGTGTTATCGCGTTAATTTAATTAATTTTCAAAATAAATTTAGATTACATTAATCTAGCAAAGTTTATGAAATTCGCCCTGCATCACTATTACAACAGTTTCTGAAATTCACTCACTCTATACAACAATTGTTTTGTATGTATCTATTGCTATATCAATGATACAACCCCTGTTGCTAAATCTGGTAATTATCCAAACTATTGTTATGAAGTCTCAATCTATAACTATTTTTCGGTAAATTTCTGGGGACGAAACCCAAATTTTTTGATTTCTGATATTGATGGTGTATTTTTGTGCTTACCTTTAACGGAATCTGAAGTTGATTGGAGTTGGGAAGCTGAGTTCTCCGTTGTCTTTGGTGCCAAGGCGGGTATGGAGATGCTTCTCTTCGAAGTAGTAGTAGTAATAGTGGTATAATTTTCAAGTTTGAATTGTTGGGAGAAGTTTGATATTTTATTGTTAGTGAAAGATGAATGGAAGAAGGTGCGAATTCTCACATGGGCAGAAGCAGACAGAGCAGCCATTGATGATACAGTGAGGAGCCGTGCAAACAGTTTTAGCCTAACATTAGTTTTCTTATCTCTTTTCTTTTTTCCATTTTACCAAATAGTTTTGTCCAACTTTTGTAAGACTCGTTTTTAGAAAGGGAAAGGACAAATATATACCGAGCTATCGTTAATGGCATGTAGATGTCCGTTCAAAAATTAAAGTATGTATACATCATTTATACTAAAGAACATATCATGATTTTATTCATCAATCCAATATTTATTAGATATCGAATCGACAACGGATAAGATTGTGACATGTGTTCGTTCCTACTTAGTCTTCCAAGTGAAGTGCATATATACTCTAGTTTTCTAGTTTTTAAACGGAAGTGACATCAATGACCCTAAAGTATGACATAGATTATATATATTCCATGCACGATCGAAAAGCCTCCCTCATCAACTCTGTATCTTTCGAACCACACTAGGATTTCCAGTTCAACTGATAGTTCGCGGATATATTTGATGCAACCAATAAGAGTTTTTCTCTCTCATTAGTTTAAACTCGAGACCTTTGAATATCACAATCACCATAATTCATTATGGTCCCAAAAAACATATAATTTAAGGAGAAAGAATATTCCATTTTACCACACCCTAGCTCTTTATGTCAATAAAATCTTGCTACTTTCGACCTACAAATTGGGAGTTCTCTAATTTTTAATGGTAATTTGTTAATAGAGGATAACAACGCATAATGCTATTAGAAGGAATATACTTTTGAAAAGCAAGGAAGATTAATGTGCTCAGTGAAGACATCCTTGCTATGGATATTATGATTTATTAACAACTAATTTACCACAATCATATATTCCCCTATGAACTATTCTCATTTGCCTCGCAAATTAATATGGGTAAAACAAGAGTGTCGATAACACAAGACCTTTGGTTAAGCGTGAAGGAGTCCATCTATCCCATCACATCCTTAGCGGTGTGCCTTGCATCTGTATATGTTCAATATCCAGTACATAGATCACGAATAGATGAGAATTCTATTGATAAAACCTCTTCAATCGTAGCTAGCCAATATCTTTATTACAAATGATTCCGAAAACTACAGGAGAAAAAAGAGGCATTTACTGCTGAAAAGAGGTAAGATCAAGCTGCAACTGTGATACCTGCAAGGTTACACTACTGCAGATGCACCTAAGCACAAGGAAGCATTAACACAGATGCTTCATTTGCAATCCAACTTTCAAGAAAAGTTGCAAATAATATCCAATATAATGATTTACCAATATCTTCAATTTGTTGGGTTTGTATAAACTTCCAGAAAGAACTTGATATAGTTGATACCTAAACTATTTAACCTGAAGCTTCGTTAAATTTGAAGACGCAATCATAAAGCCTTCCACCAAGAAACTGAGCAACTTCCGGATGCTTTACCTGTGTTTAAGAAACAAAAAAAATCTTTTTAAAAAGGTAAAAAAATAACTTTCTTTTCAACTTCCTTTGGTACCATCAGCAAGACAGAGTAAAAGCGGGAAAAGTTGGGGATCGCTTATATGGTTCTAAATGAAAGCATGAAGGTATATTACCATTCCAATCTTGAGGGAATCACATTTGAATCGAGCATACAAGTTTGTCTCTATTCCGCGGCCCTGCAATGAATTCAAAGATTGAGAGAGATTATAAATTTACAATCATTCAAAATATGGGGAGTGACGCGCTCCATGAAGATATAATTATTTTTCTGCATAGGATTTTTTTTGTTTAAATCATACCCCTTTAAGATTAGATTCTATCCTTGTATTTTTATCAGGAATAAAGTGTTTAATTGTTCCCAAGACTATAGCTTGTTTAGGATTTCCTGATCTACAAATAGGCTTTTGATTGGTGACACTTTGACTTCATGAATAATAATCTGTAGAAGTTTATGCAACTCTCTTAATTTCTCTCTCCTCTCTTTTTAAGAAACATGAGCAGGCAGGAGATTTGTAAATTTAAAAACTTCAAAACAATTTATTACAGTATGATGTCGAATATTCAGATGCTCATATTTTTTAAAGCAAAATCACAAATCGGGAAGTTCCAATACGAGGTAGCAGGAGCAGGTAATTGGTGGAAAATCTAAAATAAGAGGCTTTGATCAGTTTATATAACTTCAAGAGAAAAATATAGTTCCTAAAAAGTGGAGAAGTGCTTAGTAGTAAAAGTTATGAGAAGCCACGATGATCCATACCTTTCGTCCTGTCACAACAATACAGGAGAGAGAAGTGTGAAATGGCAATTGGCAATTAGAGCAGGAGACTTGCAGGCTAGGTGAGGGGTTGCAGACAGGTCCCCACCCACATGAAATCATTCCCATCCCTAATCTTTTAACGTAACTCTGTCCCCTAAGAAAATAGCTCTTCTAACTTGTAAAAGTAAAGGAAAACTCTAGCTGTTCACGTCCTGTAGGCAGCTTGCAACCAACTTCATTGAGGAGTTTGAGCTTTGCCGATTAGAGTCTTCCTAAATTTTGCTTTACACCCACATTAGGATCATTAATATCCCTAGACTTCTAATGTAACACTGCCCCAACAACATAGCTATTCACACTTATCAGAAAAAAAGAGACATAGCTATTCACATTCAAAGAGGCAGCACCAAATTAATTGTGAAGCTGACTTTTGCCATATTCTTTCCACATCTTACCTTATTGCCCTCATATTTAATCAATTGATACAGTTCATTTATATAAATCATCTCCCATTTAAGCACAACTATAAAGAAGAAAACAAAGGGTAGGAGTATATGTAAAACCCATAATACAAGGTACATATGAACCAAGTCACCGAGCAAAGTTATGTTGTTCGGACTCTATAAAAATGTTGCTGAACCCATGTCGGATCCACCAAAAACTGCGCTAATTTTGGTGGATCTGACATACAGCCAACGGCATTTTTAGAGAGTCTGAGTAGGAGCAAAGTACAAGACGCAAGCAGACGAATAGCCCTTGCAATAAAGCTTTTTAGAGGTCAACAACACGAAATAATCACTAAATTTTAACATGTCATGCCACAGAGGAGATAACAGTTTCAATTAATAACTGCAAAAGCCTTACCATGCCTTCTACAATGACGAGGTCAGCATCACTTGCCAAGTATGCCAGCTCCTGAGATACCGTTGTAAGATCAATAACCTGCAACAACATGCATAAATGCATTCAGTAAATAAACCTGACATCTGGACTAGTCCGAAATTGCCTCGTCAACCACTCAACCTGACATTCATGCAACTTATCACATGCCTAATAGCCCAGCCAAGCCAAGCTGGAGAGTAAGCTCAAGGGTAGGTGCATACTAAACTTAGGTTGGGTGAGAACCAAAATAGTTAGCCCTGAAGAATTCCGCTTGCTTTAAAGTAGGAATTCTCAATAAGCTAAGACGAAATGTACAATTACGGGCTAAGCAATAGCAGGCATGAAATTAGGAGATTGATTGTAAGCCATGAGGGAACCTAAATCTAGAAAATAAGTTTCCCATTATCTTCTTGGAGGGTGCGGGAGGAAGCTCTGTAGTATGCAAATGAAGCTAAAAACAACTGCCACTTACCGGCAAATCATTACCAGAATTAGCAACTAAAAGATTGGATGTGTCAACACCTATGAGCTTCCCATGCTCATCTTTCAACTGTAATAACCAAAACATGTTAATACCAAACAAAAGCTGAGAGCCCCACAAGTTGAAACATAAGACATCTATTACCTTAGAAATAATCTCTACTAACTCGGGGTAAGTAACATCATTGATAGAAGGTAAGTCATTAGCAGCTAAAACAACCTGGCCAAAGAAAGCAGTAGTTATATGAGATATGGAAACAGGAAAAACAAAGTGTTACCAGAAATGCTTTCATATACTACTGATAAGAGCTAAAAATAGCTTTCGAATATCAGCTAATCAATGTGGCAGCCAATTTGATGCAATTCATACTATCATCATGCTGACATATACGAAAATGTAACTTATTTGCTAGAGCTTCATACCTATTAAACTAGGGGTATTGAGGTCCTACACTTTATTTGCTTCAGGGGATTCATGAAATAGAAACACGACAAGAATGATGATATTTACCATACCAAAAGTGCTGCAACTATTGTTTAGCCATTAAAGCAACACAAAATCCCCACTCGAGTGTAAAGTTTTACTGGAAATAAACCATTTTCATTAACATCCTCATGTAGGCAAAAGAGCCAAAAGAGCAGTAACTGAGAATAAAGTTCAATTCTCAGAAGAGGCAGTCAAAATCCTCTCACAGTGATGTATACTACTTATTGATTTCGTGTGTACAAGTAAAAACCCATAAACCAAGCATATCAAAAAACATATAATGGTATTTCATTCAATACAATGAAATCAAAGAACAGTCTAGTTATTGGTGACAAACAATTTGAATTTAGTTTACTAAACACAAACACTTCCACAATCTGTGCATAAAAGGAGCAGGGACTCCAAAACATACCTGTGCTCCATGACGAAGTAATTCTCTAGCAAACGGCAAAATACCCAAAATAACATCTGCACCAGAATTATCAACAAAGATTACAGCCTGTATAAGAGTAAGGATGTCAGTGAAGGAACAGATATCAAATGAACTGGGTACTTCTCAAAGAAAATCATAAAACTTGGAAGTCCAAATGATAACAAAATATGATAAATAGTCACCTTTTTCCATGTTTTTTTGCTCCATTTTGTAATAAATACGTCCAAATCATCTATAACCCAGGGTCGAGGGACAAGGTTTTGGAAACTAGCTAGAAAGGATATACCATCCTCTGAAAACAGCTCTGCAAGCTTCAAGAGAGGTTGAAGAAAGTAGTCATTAATTACATGATCTTAAAAACTTTGAATAACTTTATAATTGCTGGCTGTGCAGGGCACAAGATTAAGATATCAAATAAACTCTGGAAGGTTTCAGCTAGTTAGAGTCTGAACAGGTTCCAACAAGATGCTCTGAGATATCATCTTTTATGCAATTTACGGAGCTCTCCCTATTGAAATGTGCATGTTGTGATATGTCACGCAGACTCAGGTGTGCATGTCAAACAGGAATTCGTATATAGGCATGTTTGATTTCTAGCAGGTTTTATGTATCTGTAAAGATCTTTACTGGGAATCTATATGATGTAACACCCGTTTGACATGAGTAGCTTTAGACAAATGAACAGTTTAACTTAAGACATAGGTGTTCTGCAATAAGTTTCTCAGAGCAAACATTCCAAATCATGAATCTAAACCATCTGAACTGGCTGATGTACTGGTAATTTTGAGCCTCACTGTATTACTACCAATGACTAAGGGCCTAAGCACTCTAAAGACTTCTCTGCTAATTCCCAGTTAATTTGCATCTTTCATTAAGTTTTAAAGATGGGAAATACACCTGATAATAGTCCTGGGAGATTGTAGAGTCCTAAAAACTGGAGAGACAGTGCAAAATGTGATTTTTGTAACTATTAGTCTTAAGCACAAGAAGTCAGGAATCACGAGGCAGACAATAATTTTCGGATCCTGGGAGTAAGATCAGGCAATACGACTTTTTGTTTGTCTGTCACTCAAAACTCATGCAATAAATCCCAAAGAAGGTTAAAAGAGTGTCGTTGCAGATACCAATCTTCTCGTAATCCTGTGAATAAGGTCCCCCTCTAAATAGGATCAGTATTGGGTGCTGAGCTGCTGACTTTTTGGCGTAAGAAACCCTTGAGCAAGATCATATTGCAGTAAATAGTAAGCGAGGTTGCAGCATTTGAAGTAGATCATGAGTATTGTCAATAAATTGAATAAAGTAGCTGAAATCTGTCATCTAGAGTGGTGGTTGTACGGAATGCACTTCTATTCAAGTTCCAAAGGTGGCAAGAAAAGGGAAATAAATAACTCAAGGAACCAACTGAGGAAATATGAACTTGAGCAACTTAACCTTCCACTAGAATTGAAAACCATCTATTTCTGTGGATGTCTCTACTTTTGGCATATTTGCATGCTTTTTTATTTTGCCCAAACATTGATAAAATTTATAACTTAGTAAAAAAAATTCCATTGGAATTTCTAGATAATTTGGGCATAGTATTGGATTTATATTGTCAAACTATATGATAAACCAAAGCAGTTGATTGGAAGTGTTTAGTTGCCATAACTTGACTTACTCCCAGGGTAATACACAATCCAAATGAATATAATGGTTCAGAATATTAATGGACTTCATGCAGTGATTATGAAGAAGTCATGGATCAAAAAGCATGGTTTACCTTTGCAGAGCCAAGATCAAATATATTTCCTGCAAAAATTCCTCTGACCAAATTTTCTACACGCTTGGCTTCATCCTCAATAGCATCATTAAGAGATACTACATCCTTAAATAAGGATATAGCCTTTGCATTTTCTTCATCCTAGCACATTTTAATACACCCAACAATGTTTCGAAGTTAAAACCTGATACTAATTTCTAATGTTGCAGGATAAGGAGCACAAAACAATTGATGATCTTTAAAGAAGTGGAACTGTTTATTTTGTAAGGTATGTCAATATCCACAACCAGACATCCAGAAGCATGTCTGCACAGCAGATGCAATGCCTATCTTTTTTTATAAAAAAAAAATTATGGTAATACCTTTCCCTCAATTATTATATTTCTTTCACCACTTGCTAACAGGAGAGCCAACTTGAGGAATCAAATATTGGAGAAACGATACTAACCTTGATCTTTTTAAATATATCTCTGAACCCCACTTCCCTAAGCACTTGCTCTCTAAGGCGACAAAGAAGCTAAAAGAAAACAAAGGAGAAAGCGCTTTAGCTTTTGAGCAACAACAAGAAGTTATCAGGAAACATAAAGAGTCAACAATTGATAGCTTAATATGGTTCAACTTACAATGCAATCAGGAGGCCCTCCATGACTTTCAGGATCTTTCTTCATATCCTCAAGTATTGCAGAATATCTATCCACCAAAATAAGTACATGTAAAAGTTGGAAACTATCATCAATTTTCAATTTGTAAATATAAACCTCAAACCTTCTGAAGTAACTGACACTTGCTCAAGGTATGGTTTATTCTTCATCATTTTGATGACAAGTCAAAACCACTTACAATTAGAAGTAACTAAGTAACTTGCACAATAATCTTTTTCTTTTATTAAGTAAATATCTTTTTTTTTTGGATAAGTATTGATGAAATAAGTTATTTTATTGATTGGAAGAAGATGAAAAAGAACAGGTCCAAGTAATGCATAGTAAATTAAGAAGATTCATATAACCAACCCCAACTAGTTTGAGATTGAGTTATATTGTTGATTGAAAAGGAAAATCTCGTATATAATACTTGGACTAATAGAGAATCTTGTACAAATGATTCTCTACTTGTAACACCCAATCTCCAATGGCTAACTTGTGAATCATATGGTACTCTAAAGAACGTACAATCGAGTGAAAAATCCCTCCCACGCTTCCCATGGCTACAGTAAATTGCACACCTTTCATTTGCACACTTCAAATGGTTGACCACATAATTTCTTTCATGTTTGTTTATTGGTCCTGTTATATCCTCCCACTTAACAAGCCCCACCTTGATTGTTTTTCTTTTATCCAGGTTATTCATTCTGCTCTTATTTCATAAGAATAAGACATCCATAATTAACATTCCCAATTTTCTCCCTCTCATCTGTCCTCTTCCTCTTCCTTGCTTCTCATTTCCTTTGTTAGTGGTGCGGAAGGCGGGCTTGAGGGGCTCTAACACCCTATGGTTAGGTACAACACAAGACGGCACTTAGCTTCATTTGGGTGGCACTCTTTAGTATATGCATCAAATTGCTGAAGCATGTGGCTCATTACGCTGCCAGGGTGAATGTCTGCTATGTTGCTCAGACTCTTCAAAAATGTCAACAGGTGCGTGTCGGATTCGGCAAAAGTAGTGTATGTTTGGAGAATCCAACACGGGGGCGATATCAAGAGTGAAGAGTCCGCAAAAACTATAAACAGTAGATATAGTTAGTTAATCAGTAATTAATGAAATTGAATGAGATGTTAGTACCTAAAAGTAGGAAACTATGGATTTATTACACGGAAATTAGTCTGGGAACTTATATTAGAAACTTCAAATGCATCTTTGCATATCAATCAGAAACTTTAAGTAATTTTTTAACTTGATTGACGTTTTTAACAATCGTTCTTTTTTGTCAGTTCCTTTATCTATATAATTTCACTTGTGTTTATAGTTAGTCGTCCTCGCATTACATTTGTTTTAATTTTTCTACATACGCCCGTAATCACAAAAACTTTTGCTTGGTATTTCTATGTGCTTTTTGCCTTTGATAACACTGCATTAACTGGAAGTTGCATTATGTAACATAAAGTACCAAACTTGAAACGTACCAAAAAAAAGAGAGGAAAGAAAATGTAATCACGTGAGCAAAAAATGAAATTACATGAGAATAAAGTCCGCCAGCTGCTCCACACACCCTTTTCAGCACATTGTACTTAAGTTGGGTTGTTGGATAAATAGAGATTCAAAGAATAGACTAAAAACAGCTTTCTTTCAGCACACTGTACCCATCACTTCCCTCCTCTAACAAACGGGATGAAAAAGATGAATTTGTTCTCTATTCAATTGACTATCCTAATCCCTGAAACGAGAGGCAACATGAAAACACACAATAGTATAGAAGGATACCTCTGAGCAAACTTTTCAGCTCGAATAGGAGCATCTGGAACACTGTCATCGCTCTCAGCCCTCTTCCTGCATTAATTAACAAAAATCAAGTAATTCGATGGGTTAATCCGAAGAACAATCAAAACTCCGCACCACTCACAGATACTGTTTTTCCTATATTGTACAGTAAAATCAGATATCGAACTATTTGGAGCAATAGTTAGCTTAATAAGGTGACTATTAAATCCAAAAGGTATGATCTACACATCATTTCTCGAATCTACAAACGGAGGTGGAAAACAAAATAGTGTCTTCTCATCCTCACAGTACAAAACGCAGAAATCTAATTCAAACAGAAAAAAGAAGTACCTAAACGAAGGAATGGAATTCATAAAGAGGTCGATCCAGGAAAGCTCGGTGGGGGTTGGTTTCTTGGGATTGTCGGAAGGGAACCTGTAAGGGATCGTGCATGCTCGATAATTCGATTCAATCGGTGTCGTCAGCAACGGGAAAGGCACCAGTTCGCCGGAGCTCTCCATTTTTTGCTCCTTCTCTCGCCGCGCTTTTCAACTGGCTCAGTGATCCCGGATGTCACTCCTCCTTTATGCTTACGTTGAAAGCTAAAATAACACACAGTGAGAGTTTAGAGATTATCCTCTTTTTCTTCCTTTTTGGTAACCCCTCCCCAACCCAAAAAATGAAAATCACTCTAGTCTATTGGGAGAATACTTTTTCTTTTATGAAACCCGCAGCAGCTATCTTTTTTTCGAAATGCACCAGATAAAATTTGTCCCAATACAGTAGCTCGCAAACTACTCTCTAGGCAAGCTTGATACAACGAACTCGACTAAAAACAAAAATTCATTATTTTTGTATGGCAAGAATTTTGAACTTGAGACTCCAACATGAAAATATCAAGCTCAAACTACTGAACTATCCTTCGGGGTAAAAAGAATGTTTACACTAGGTAGCCTATATTTGAGTATGTTATTTGGTTTAGTGTATATTTGTGTATAAATATTTGTTATTTATTATTATTTGCTTTTATATAAGGTTGATACGTTATGTATAACATTTTTTTCTCAAAGTATTATATTGTATATTGAGTTTATGTGACGAAATATTATATGTTGAAATGTATATTTTTTTAAAATTTCACAAAAATGATATAGAGAATATCCATAACTTCGATCAGAACACTATGATAACTTGAGTAGTGCATTGAGGGTGACTTTGCCAACAAACAACTTCTATCTATGAGCATGAGTGTTTTTATTGTGAATACATTGATCAAGTTTTCATGGTTGATTCTCACACAATTTATCATCAACTTTAGTCTAATATTAACTTGTCATTAGGGAACATGTCTTGTTTTTTCCTTGATCTCTTAATCAATAGTTGAGATGTAAAATTGAGTTTTTTTTCTTCTTAAAGAATTTGCACTCATATGAAAAGAATTTTAGATACTATTGGAGCACATTTGGACCTTTTTGAAAAAATGGAATCATGCCTTTAAGTTGATATTGTATTCAAAATGCACTAGCCATAAAACAAGTTATTGTGAAATAGTATTTTCTGCGACTGTGAGAAAAATGCTCTAGTAACTTGACTTTCTTAATTTTAAAAGTACTAGGGGAATACTGATACATAAATATTCAAAAGATATTTCACCAAGATAGAACGAGTTAAAGCTTAAGTGGTGGTAAATGTGAACAAATCTACATAGTCAAGTATATTGGTGCAAGTCATCAAAAAGAGAAGTCCTTTAGGCGTAGTTCAACTCCAGAGATTGGGGGAAAAGGGGCAATTTGATGCACACAAAATCCCGTTTTAGCAGGATATGGTTAAGGGTTGCACCAAAAGGGGTGTGAGGCAAACGAACTGCCCTAATATGATTGTTTCCATTGCTCGAACTCGTGACCTCTGGAAACGAAACATAATAAAATCAAAATACTAAAAGTAGATGAAAGAAATATTCAAATAGCATGTTCATCATATATTAACCACTGATCAAATAGTTTAATACATTGGCTTTAATCTTGGTACCTCCTCTTCAGTCTCATCTAAGAAATCTAGGGACTGACCATAATACTTCTCTGCTTCCTGCCTTACAAAAGCTGAAAGATTCGTTTCTTCATTCGATTCCAAACCATTTATCAAAAGTTTAAAGGTCAACTTATCGGGATCACATCCTCTCAACTTCATCAAGTAAAAGACCTCCAGTGCGAGCCTCGTAAGATTAAATTTCATTAAGCTTTCCAACAATGCATAAAAGCCTTCAATGTGAGGTTCTAAACTACTTTCCATTTTCAATGCCATGATAAGACGGCTGATATCTTCAAGTAATCCGTTGCTTCCCAAACAGGACACAATTTCAGCATACAGTTTGAGCTGCGGTCTATAGGATGTCTCCTTCTGAACTTCCTCAAAAACCTATATCAGGGAATACATAATAATTAGGAGCTGCCAACATTGTGGACGTCAACAAATTTTGATGAATCCAGGAGTGCAAAGCCAGTGTGATGTAACAGTTCCAAGTACGACTAAACATCACCAAAACTTTGGTCATTAGAAGTCTTCTACAGTCCCATCAATCATCAAATTGAACAGTAAATTACCAATCAAAGCACAACTTGAACAAAGGAAAGAAGAAAAAGAGAAACGATAGCTGAACTAGGAAGTAGATAAAAGCAGGGGAAAGATCATGAAAAGCTTGATCATGTTAACATCCCCTATTATTCGCTACGAGAAGGGTATCTCTCTGGGATGACATTAAATAAGTCTCAATGACCATGTCGCATAAATGGGACTAATTTCATCTTGGAGAAGTAAGATGACTGGATTATTAGTTAAAGCATGCTTCCCCACTTTTTTCAAATCCCCGGTCCATACCTCACTCTAAGAAAACCCAAAAAACTTCTATAAGAACTTCAGAACATCACTGCACCTGCACTCTTCAAATAGAAATAACGAAATGCAGAAATTCCTGTGGAATTGAACATAAAGATGAAGAAGTCTTATCAAGTCATATCTTATGTAAAGTTAAGAGAAACAATAGAGTTACTTATAAGTTAAACGGAAAAGGGCCAAAAACACACATTAACTATGCGAATTGGTACAAAACTACCCTTCTTCTACCTTTCGGGCCTAAAATGCCCTTGACGTCAACCTTTTGGCTCTATTTTCCCTCATCTATAACAACCTAAATAACAACCTCAATTAGAAAATTCATTTATGACGTGTAGCTATCCTAATAATTAATTAAACTAATTTAAAAAAAAAAAAAACCCACCAAAAAGCCCTACCCACAAACCCAGATCTTTTAACACAATATTACCCAGATCTTTTCACCTAATATTCATCCCAAACCTTTTAACTTAAAAAAACTTGCGCTCATCATCTTCAAATCTCCTCTCTTCTTCCTCAATCGAAGCTCACCAAAACTCAAACTTTCTTGCCAACATTACAAGTTTCTACTCTTCTTGCAGTTGCGGATTAATATCCTCACCCACTGAAGTAGGAATTTCTCTATTTTTAGTATTTTCAGTTAGGTTTCGAATGTTGTTGTAATTTGATATATATTTAAATTTTTTATGTTGTTGTGTGTGTTATATGCTTCTTGTAGTTGTTTTTAGAAGATACACATTCGTTATTATCTCAATTTATGATTTTTTTAAGGAAAAATGCACAAGTACCCCCTCAACCTATGCCCGAAACCGAAGACACACTTACACTATACTAAGGTCCTATTACCCCCCTAAACTTATTTTATGAGTAATTTTCTACTCCTTTTCGGCCTACGTAGCACTAGCTTGAAAAAAAAAGTCAACCAGCGTTGGCCCACAAGATAGTGTCTTGTAGGCCGAAAAGGGGTAGAAAATTATTTAATAAAATAAGTTCAGGGGGTTATAGGACCTTAGTATAGTATAAGTGTAACTTTGAGTTTGAGATTTCGGGCATAGGTTGAGGAGGTACTGTGCATTATCCCTTTTTTTTTAACAATGTTGTCCCAAACTGAAACTTCTATCTTTTCCAGCATATATTTTTCTCTGTTTTTTGTGATTTATTGTATGTTAGATATGTCATACTTAAATACATTTATTTATTTTTGGTGTTGCATTCTCTATGTAATCTGATAGACATTTTATATCATGAATGACTGAAAAGGTTGATGTGGTCTTTAACTATGGGAGCAAGTGGGTTTTGACTCCTCAAGTTAATTACATTAACAAATTGATTCATATATGGGAAGAGTGTGATCCAGATTTACTATCATATATAGACTTTTGTTCTGAATACACTAAATATTTGTGCTTTAGTAAGGTGAAACAACTGCTATGTTTGGGGCCTTCTAATAAGTATTATCTAGTAGAGGGTGATTCAGGAATTAGAACACTGCAGATTGCACTGCCTACTCAATCTAGTGTGCTTCAACTTCAACTATTTGTTGTTGAGGAAGATGAAGATACTGTCTCAGCTCTTGGCATCAGTTAACTTAATGAACCTTTCCCTATCACAATAGAAGCAGTAATGCGGAATGAATCTCTCCCTATTACAGTATATATAATAATTAATGAAAATATCAATCAACTTAATGAAGTCTGTCTTGTGACAATATGTGAATTAAGTGAGGAAGAGAAGGATGAAAATGAACCTTTTGATAGTGATCATGATAGTGATGTGTTGGAATTTTTTAGGAGAGAAAAATAAGTGAAGTAACTGAAAAACTAGACAATTTTTTAGAGTTGGAAAAGGGTACGAGCCTCAAGAATCTTGATGAAGCTAAAAGAATTGTGAGCTATTAGGAAGAGGAGCCTTAAAGTTGTGAAAAGTGACTCTACCAGACTTAGATATAAGTGTGATGTTGGTTGTCCTTTTCTGTGTTTAATATTAGAAGTTAAGAAAAGCCAAGGATTTGAAATTAAGACACTAGAAACAAAACATACATGCCAGGAAGCCTTTAAGAATAGGAGAACTACTCGACAAACTTTAATATACTATTTCAAGAACAAGGTTCAGAATAACCCCAAATACAAAGTGAAAGACATGAGACAAGATGTAGATGATCACTTATCACTTAATATAAGTTATTCATAAATGAAGAAGGGTTAAAAGACTTATTTTGGAGAAATTGGAGGGTAGTTTTATTGATGATTTCAACAAATGGGAGGCTTAAGCTCAAGAATTGAAGAATAACAATTTTGGTTCTGATGTAGTGATAAACATATCTAAAGAATGTTTTGGAACAAGGAAAGAAGATTTTCAAGAATGTATGTTTGCTTTCAAGCTCTGAAAAGTGGATGGAGAGTTGGTCTGAGGCCATTTATAGGGCTAGATGGAACATTTTTAAAAGGAAAGTGTAAGGGAATAACGTTGTTTGCCCTTGGACAAGATTCAGTAAAGCATTTCTATCCACGTTCTTGGGCAGTGGTGGACAAAGAAACAATTAGAACAAGGAAATGGTTCATTGAGAAATTCATTAGAGCTAAATGATTCACATTTATGTCTGATATGCAAAAGGTAATAATTTGTTAATTTCTTTATCACTTTCTGATTTTTCTTTTGTATACACTTGAACTACGTAACTTGTTTGTTGTTTTAGGACCTGATTGGTGTTGTTGTCAGTTGCTTCCAAAAGCACAGCGTAGATGGTAAGGCACATAGAAGACAATTGGGCCAAGACTTGGAGAGGTGTAGAGATGAAACTTTTTTTGTGGTGGTTTGCTTAGAGTACATATGAAGAAGAATTTCAAGATCAATTAAAAATCATAGGTTCTATGTCTGAACAAGCTCTTGAAGATGTGTTATGCTACCCACCACAACACTAGTGCATGGCCTATTTTGATACAATTTGCAAGAGTCACGCATGTGATAATAATTTTAATGACTCATTCAACAAATGGATTTTGAAAGCAAGGTCAAATCAATAATTACGATGTTGGAAGATATCAAAATCAAGGTATTATCTGTGCTTATTCATAACTACTTGACATAATGTAATCTCACTATGTACATATATGAGTATATGAACTCCATTTCGGTGGGTAACAAAACTTAAATGGGGTTTATTCGTCTCTAATGAAAGGAACCGATAGTTGGAAAAAAAACCCTACATTTGAGAGAGTTTAAATCTCACTCATAGATTTGAAAGAGTTGAATAGGATTGTGTGTGCTCTTTATGCAATCAGAGAATTACCTTCCCAAAGGAGTGAGGCATAGGGATATGTATACAACGGAAGGCACCCTCTATTGCTTTTAAAGTAAATGTAAGAATCTGCAACTAAAAAACGTGGGGAAGGAAGTTTGAAGGCATTCTACGAATTGGAGAACCCCAACAGTGGGGGGCTTTTGAAAACAAGGACAGTTCGAAAAAAAAGAGCCTTATATTTTCACGCTTGCGAGTAGAATAGACGAGCAATTGTATTGACAAAGTAAGGAAGTGAGTTTCTCGTCTACTTTCCACTTTGTCGTACCCAGAGGTCCGAGAGGTAAATGTCGACGAAACGATGGTTTTGGTGGCTCCATACTGGGGAAATGTCGGTTTTATGGGTGCATTATTAACTCGAAATTGGTTGGAATTAGAAGTAATTATAACCGAAGTTATTGTATTGTCTTGTACCAATGGATGGCCTTTTTTATCTTCATTGATTCCAATTAGTTAGAAATCTTTACGGTTGCGTGGAAGCAAAAGGAAGGTTGTCATGTGGTTAGACTAAACTGGACGAAAGGTAGTGAGGTTCTGCATATGTGGAATGAAAGATCTTTCACTATATATATATATATATAGATATATATATATATATATAATATATATATAATATTATATATATATTATATATATACACACACACACACATATAGAACATAGCGAGAGTATATTATGTCAAAGGTAGTTTATTAATAAACATTAGATAATATCTTGATTCTGATATTTCAAATGTAATGATTGATTTAACCTTGCTTCCAAAATCCATTGTTTGAATTGATCAATAAAATTATTTTAACATTTTAAACTCTATGCAGATTGTGTAAAAAAAGGCCCTAACATAACGTGTTGTATGTAGCAAGTAGCATAAGATATCTTCAGGAGCTTGTCCAGACATGAGCGCCCATGATTTTTTTAATTGATGTTAGAAATTTTTCTTCATTGTACCCAAGCAGACCACAATTAATAATTTTTAATCTCTACACTCTCTAAGTCTTGGCCAACTGGCTTCTCTGTGCCTTACACCCATCTATGATGTGCTTTTGGAAGCAACGACCAAAACAACACCAATCAGCCCCGGGAGGGAAAAACACAAACAACACAAACAGTTACTAATCAAGTTGTCTAAAATAAAGAGAATCCAAAAGTAATAAAGAAATTAAAAAATTATTACCTTTTGCTATCAGACCTTAATGTGAATCCTTCACCATCTTTTAGCCTAATG
This sequence comes from Solanum habrochaites, assembly GCA_027704765.1. Classification (NCBI taxonomy): domain Eukaryota; kingdom Viridiplantae; phylum Streptophyta; class Magnoliopsida; order Solanales; family Solanaceae; genus Solanum; species Solanum habrochaites. Next base: position 62,103,085 of record JAKWJA010002498.1, read on the forward strand.
AATTTCTCAACACTCAATGAACAATAGTTCCAGTTTTGGGTTTCCCTATGCACCATGCCCAAGTAGGATAGAAATGATCAAGTGAATCTTGTCATGGACAAACAAAACAAGAGTTCTTACACTTTCATTTTAAAAATGTTCCTGAGCCCTATAAAAATGCCTCCAGACAAACTCTCCTCTATTTTATAAGCTTTGAAAGCAAATATACACTTCTGAAAATCTTATTTTTCTGCTCCAAAGTCTTTAGATATGTTTATCACCACATCAGAACCAGGGATGCTATCCCTCACTTCTTGAGCTAAAGCCCCAATTGTACCGGGTATCTCTGTCCAACAAGAACTTAGGCATATGAGGAAAAAAGTGCATAACATGTGTCTCTTTGCTCTGCTGGAATTTGAAGCTTGGTTTACAAAAATTTTCACAAACTTCTGGACCGCAGATCACCCCTTTGAGGACTGACACCATGAGTATTGAACACCAATTATTATTATTAGGAGAGGTGATTACGGGACATGGACATGACACACTTGCAAGGGGTGGAGGAACATGACTCTAGATAGGAAAATATGGAGGTGATAATTAGGATAGAAGGGTAGTAGGTAGGTCAACGTTGTCGACTATCCTTACCAGTATTGTTATTATTAATCACATTATTTATTTTTTTTATTACATGTTGTTTCTTTCGGTACAGTTATAATATATTGTGTTGTTTTTGTTGTTCGTTTTCCATATGTGGCAACATGACTGCTCGCTACTGTGTATTTTCATTGCTGATTACGTTATTATGTTTTAATTGATCGAGGGCTATCGAAGACAACCTTTTCTGCCTTCAGAAGGTTAGGGCATCCCCAGACCCCAGCTTTTGGGATGACATAATATGGTTGAGTTGTTAGTCTTTCTCCAAACCTCAACAACTTGGATGGAAAACAATCAAAAACCTTACATAAAGATAATTAGAAGGGATAATACATATGCATTGGATCCAACTCCAGTCCACCCCGGCGCAGGCCTACTCAAAACCAGATGTCTTTGGAGGGTTGGTAACTAGAAAGAATATCGCATATATTAGCTTGTAGCGCTGGCATAATTCTATTTATATGACACTACTAATTAAGAGTTACCCTACTATCTGATGAAAATTGGGAAGATATGTATTATTGAATTAATCAGAGGTACCATCAGTACGTGATTGAAGGAAATTAAACAAACACATTCTTTCTAGTTCCTAGTTATAAGACTTGGGATGACTATGCTCTTTTGGGGAATAAAAAGTTGCTTAGTCCCCGCTGGAACGTTTGTCCATCAGAGAAAAGGGAAAGTACTCTCAATATCTTCGCCAAAAGGGGCATGTGTGGAAAATGTTCCGTGATCCTAGTCAGAACTTTCTGTGCAAGATTAGGAAAAAGTACAAGCATAAGGGTACTGATGACAAAATGAGTTTGAAACTCTATATGGACAGTGATTCACATCGGTAATCATGAACGCTGATGAAATGATCTCTTGATGAACAAAAAAAAAAGAAGCGAAGAGGTAGTTGCCACCAAGATACAAGCACAGAGCGAGCATAGATGTATGATATGTGATAGTGAATTATGTAGGTGAAACAATTATTGAGAAGTCAAAAGTTGAAAGTAGTTAGTAAATGAAATGATTTGTGACAATTGAAGTTATAATGCTATTGTGTAGAGTCCAGTATTACATGAGTGGACTCAAGACATTGAGTTTGATTGTCACTTTATGGTTTATTGATAGTAAGTTACAACTTGAACTTCTTCTCCTATTAAATTCTGTTTGGCTAATACATTCAGCAAAGCCTCTAAGGACCTAGGATAATATTATATGTGAGGCAAGGTTGGAGCCTATGATCTACTCATCTTGAGACAGAAAAGTACAGGTATGACCAGATTCATTGCATTACTATGGAAAAAAAATATCCAACCTTACCTATGATATCGGAGAATGTTTGTATATCATTGGATTTTTACTTTACATAGTTAGGAATATAAAGAACAATACATAACTAATTTTGATATCGTTCGCAGCCTTAGACTTATATGAGATGCTGCTTGTGGTGCATATGCAGCGGTAGATCCCAGGATTTAAATTGGTGGATTCGACCTTTATTAGACCGAAATCATTATATTTTTGAAATATGGGTTCAGATTTAAAAATTTGTTCGAAACTTTAGTGGGTTTTGACATATATTTACGGTTCCCACAGGTTATGGGATAAGCGTTTGCCCAACGGAGCTACATCACACTGCATAAGTCTCATAACCAATCTTCAGTTATCTATTTTTATTCTTGTTCACATCTCATATTTAGCCACAAATCATATAAGCTACTAACCGGGATTCAGTAACTACACGTTAGTGTCCTAAAAGAAAACAACCTCCCCGTTGCTTCATTTCGGGCAAAGCATCTTGAGAAAACTATAATACTTCTCGAATCATTTATGCACAGGTCCCTAGTTCCAATTAAAACTTTTAGCTTCGTTGTGTTCCCTCCCACAACCGCTATGGGATTTCCACCACTTGAGTATAGTCAACATCTTCCTACAATTTCCCTCTCCAAAATTATCATCTTCTTTAACCGAATTAGAAACTCCAATTTGCTTCAATCTTAAGCTGCAGGACTAATTAGAGTAGATTTTATAGGTCTCCATCCAGCTGCCTCTCGCAATAAAGATTGAACGAAATATGTTGGGAATGGGGGTTGCCTCGCTATCCCCCTTATGCATACCCTCAATTGCTTGCTTAGTTTTGGAACACTTCATTTGCCATTTTACACTTTTGGTAACAATAGTCATACGTTATGCCCTTGCATGTTGATGGAGGTAAGTGATTATACTGAGGGTGTAAAAAATGGGGCGTTTTGCAGTTTTTTTCTTCCTTCAGTTGGGAGACTAACTAAATGACATTCAAATATAAGGATTGAGAGAATGGAACAACTAAGCAAGAGAATAAACTAAAAAGAGTGGGGCGCTAACCTTAAAGAAGCTAAGAGGCATTGATTTCTGGCGGAGAAGTTCACGCGAGAACAGCTTCAGATCATTCTTAATCAAACGCCTGACCTGCTATTAAACACCTGTTCACCGCGGGAGTAACGTTTGTTGCGCAACCGTTCAGTGCCTGAAACAGTTGAAATGGCGTCAATACTTAGGTTCTCCTTCTTGCAAGGGGGTTTTCGTTTTGCTCCTGTCTCGCATACTATCTCGATTTCCACACATTTGACCAAATCCTGGACGCTAGAACTGAATACGATTTCCGGTATATGTCGACGGAGATGTGAATCCTGTATCAAGAGGATACGCCGAAAAATGTGAACATTCCGCGCATAAGCCATATTCACTTCTCAATGATACCCGCGAGACAGAAGATAGAAACCTTCTCGTCGTCGGCTCTTAAATGCTCTGTTTTGAATAGTAGGTGTTATATAAGAGGAAATTTAGCGTGGGTGTGTCCTAAAGACCATAGGTTTTTTGATTTGGATGTCGCATATGATTGTTTAATTCTAAATCTAAGCTTCGATAATTTGAATATTAAGTTGTTTATATCTTAAAAAATGTTATGATATTGTATTAAATCTTTTAAAAATAGATTCAACTATGGAATTATTAAATTTATAAAGAGTTTATAACATTAAGTTGAAAAATTCGATATTGAAATATGAAAATCAGAATGTGTTAAGACATTCGATTCATCTGTGATGCAGGCGCTTAGAGCACTAAAAGTTCCTTCGTAGTAGGAGAGCATATGAGTATGACAACCTTAGAGAAGTATTGATTATGGTTGTAACGATAATAAACGTTGGATAGTCAAATGCGGAAGCAAATAAAGTTGAAAGCATTAGGTCGTAAGTTCATTATGACTTTTCCAGAGTTTTGACAGCCAACCAAGATAACACACTGTATATTTTAAGAAAATAATTTTTTTTAATGACTTTAATTTGATTGATTAAGATTAAATAAACTAGATAATTGATTTAGTTACTTTTTAGTGAAAAAATCAAACCAAACCATACTTATGTCAGTCCCTAAGACACACATACCTAAATTCTAAGTCTTGACTTAGCACAAATTCAGTCATTGAAAAATTTTTGTGACTCGAAACATTTTGAACATTTACCGATGGTTAGGTGTTATTTAGCATTTTTAAATATTAATATTTAACATATTAAATTGCTTTATTTTGGGTTATAAGAATAACATTGGAAATGGATGATTGAACATTCATCATTAGCATTGGTTATCCATCAATGTATTTCATCTCTTAATTCTCATTAATCCCGTTGTAAACCTATGTAACATATGTAACTCCCTTTGACCTATGTAAATTGAACTCCCATGGTACTATGTAAAAGATGTAACTCCCATTGTAACCTATGTAACTCCCTCAAGGCCATTATACTTCACTATTTACTACCTCCCATTATCGTCTTATTCAATGCTAGGAAGCCTCTTGTTGTATAAATAGTTGGTAGTCTTCATTTGGTTTCAAATAACACAAAAACACAAGAGGAATCAAAGAGTGAAAGAGGAGTTCTAAAAGAGATTCTTATTAGTTGAAGGGAGGTGTTCTTTTTTGTGGGCTTTGGACTCAACTTTGTCCAGAGTTGTTGAGTTATACTTTGTGAAGGTTGTTGTATCCTGGGGGGACAAGTCAAAGAGGACTACTGCTGGACGGTGAAACGTTGCTGCAGTGGGCTTGATCTCCTTAAGAGAGCGAGGATATCCGACGATCAGCTGAAGAGATTAATTCTTCATTTTATTTCAATTGTAATCTAGCAAATTTATTATCTTGTAAGTTTTTTCACTAACAATTTTTTAGGAGATTAAGATGGCTACAATTGAAAAAACGGGATGTCAAGATCGGGAGCAGATCTTAACAAGCCCTTTCGGGTCAATGGTAACACATTTTCAAGAGAGGAAGGGTTATAACGTACTTTTGCATTAAGTCTTATTAATGTTCTGTATTAACCGACGAAGAATCCAAATAAAAAAAGGGACATCACCACTATGAATGATGATGAAACTATTTTCATCTAGAGAAAGTGGAGAAAGGACAAGCTACGATGGTGATTCCTATATAGTGTCGGTAATTGGGTATTATATCTTAATTGTCTATCTGATAATTTTTATGATATTATGATAGAACTTTACTCTAGTGCAAAGAAAATTGGACGGATTGCAGAAGTAAGTATGATACCGAAGAGGGCGGTGGAGCGGAAAATATTGCACGAGTAGATTTTTCGTTTCCAAATGGTGGACACAATCAGTGGTCGATCAGCTCAAGACTTCATCATGATTTGTTGGAGAGCGAGGTCCGAAGAGGTTTTAAATTGGAGATAACTTATTGTTTGTGCATAGTGGATAAACTTCCACCTTATTGGAGGAATTTCAAAAAAATATGCGCCACAAAACAAAAGGAACCTCTCTGAAACTTTGATAATGAAAATCCAGCATGGAAGAGAAAGAAGAAGAAGAAGCAAGGGGACCATGCTTGTTTGTGGCAAGAAGTGGGCATATTGCCTCGATTTCTGCCAGATCCGGGGAAAACGTGTCCTAAACCCTCAGGCAAACGTTACCGAAAGAACCTTTTGTGGGCGGTTGAATTACGACATAAACATGGTTGAGAATGTTGATGGATGGTGGGCTGATCTGGTGCAAACCGTCATGTCTGTTATGACAAAGACTGGTTTAAAAAATATACTCATTTTGAGGAGCCCAAAACCATCAGCTTGGTGATGCTCACCACTACTCAAGTGCCTGGAAAGGGAGATGTTGAATTGGTTTTATCATGGAAGGATATAACAGCTGAATGAACAGATGTACTTTTTATTACTCCTTTTGAGAAAAATTGATGTCTAGTTTTCTCTTAATAAGCAGGCTTTTAAAACAGATTATTGAATCTGTACAATAGTAATAGGTGAAGAAAGGTAGTTTTGTGAGGGGAGGGGGGTATGCCTGTGATGGGATGTTTTTAAGTTGAATGTTGCAATGATTAAAACTTCTAATTCTGTTTATATGCTTTCTTCTTACTAATTTTTGGCATGCCAGATTGTGGTAATATAAGATCGTTATGTTGGAATCATGAGTAGGTTAGGACTTAATCCCCAATGGTTTTTAGTTAAAAGAATTTCGAAAAAGTGTGAAGGCTTGTAGTAAAGCAAGATCATAAAAGGCTATTTTCAAGTGAAGAAAACTGATTGTTAGAATTATTCATACGGATATTTGTGGAACTTGGGTGGATGGGAAGTCTAAACTCGTGGAGTGGTAGGGATCGCGTATAGATATTTTATCACTTGCATTGAATGATTTTTCTAAGTTACATATGTTTACTTGATGAAAAATAAAAGTGATGCTTTTGAAAATTTCAAAAACTTAATTCTCAATGGGTTGAAAATCAGTTTGGAGAAAAATAAAAAGAATTCAGAAGTGATAGAGGACGTGAATATGAATCAAATGAGTCATTCCTTGTGTTAGATCATTGGGAATAATTCTGAAATACTTCTTACTCTCCTTGTCTAATGGAGAGAGTAAGCAGAAAGGACAAAATAGAAAATTTGGGTGGAATTGACTAATGCCATGCTTATGGAGTCACATGCACCTTTAAAATTTTTGGGGTGAAGTTATCTTAACTGTTGTTATGTTGTGAATCGTGCTTCGTGACTCATAAAAGTTCTAAATTGACACCTTTTGAATTGTGGAAAGTTACAAGCCAAGTTTGAGATATCTAAAGAGTTTGGGGTGTCCTAGCCTTTGTGAGGCTAATGACCCAAGATTACAAAGTTGGGTAAGAAAAGTTATCTTGTGCTTGTCGGGTTAGGCTCAAATCAGTACAGCCTATAGTTTTTTTAATATGAAGATAAATGTTGTATAGATCTGTGTGATGCTAGTTTTCATGACAATAAATTTCTTTTGATACTAAACTAGTGGGGTCAAAGGATTGAAACAAAATATTTTGTTCCACTAATAGTTTCTTCTACTTCAAATTTGAAAAATAAAGAAGTTGTGATTTTGAGGTTAAGAAGAAGTAAAAAGAGCTAGAGTAGAAAAAGATTTGGTCCTATTTTTATGTGTTTAATGTTGAAAATGACCCTCTAACTTTGAAAGAAGCTATTTCACTGATTTATTTTCTTGGAAAAGCAGGCTGTAAAATGAAATGGAAATCTCTAATTCCTAATAAAAAACTTGGAAGTTAGTTGATGTACCAGGGTTTGTAAACAATTGGTTGTTGCAAATGGGTCTTAAGGAAAAAGTTGTGAACCGGATGGTTCTATTTGATAACTACAAGGAGGCTTAGTTGCAAAGTTTAAACAACCTAGAAGGCCTTAGAATTTTTTAACTTTTCTCCCGACGGTGGTAACAAGGAATTACATCCTTAGACGTTGAGTTGCTATGGGACTCACACTTTTGATTTTGACAGGATTTCTCAAATGGATTGTAAAAAATGCTTTTCTAAATGGAGACCTAAATGAAGAAATTTCATATGGCCCAAACCGGTGTTTGTTGGAAGCGAGGCCACCAAGAAAGCAAAAGTGATGTAACTTAATGTAAATCCCTATATGGCTGAACCAGGCACCAGCAATGGCATGAAGGTTGATTCCTGCATGATTTTGAAACTGGTTTAAAACAAATGAGGTGAAGAGTGCATATATAAAAGTCTTGGATAATTCTCATGGTTATTGCCTAATGGTGATGATTTGTTGATCCTTTGGTTTAACATGAAGGTATGATGAAGCTAAAAAGTTCCTTAGAAGCCATTTTTCGATATATGAAAGATCTTGGTGAGGCAAAATTTTATTCTTGGAATAAAACTAACAAGAAAAGTACGAGGGGATTCCTTGACCAGTCACATTATGTTGAGAAAATTTTGAAAAAAAAAAAATTACCTTCATGATTTCAAAGCCATGTTGCTGCTGCCTTTTGATTCAAGTGTTCACTTATTTCCTGTTGAAAGTGAAAAGATGTAATAAATCAAAAGAATATGCTAGTATAATCGGAAGTTGAGAGAATATGTGACTGCTTCCACAAGGCCTGATATTGCATATGCAGTAGGAGTACTTGGCAGGTTACAAGAAAGCCAGGTAAAGACATGGCATGCTATAAAACAAGAGTTATGAGATATTTAATTGGAACGGAAAAAATGTTGGTTTGTTCTATAAAAAATTCCCCTTGCTGTAATTGGGGCTTTTGGATGCGGATTGGAACACTTTGGCAGGGATGATTCATGTTCTACATGGTTATGTCTTACTTTAGGTGGTGGTGCTGTTTGTTGGAGATCATCAAACAAAGGCAAAAATATATTGTAACTCTACCATGGAGGCTGAACAAGTGCTTTAGCTTCGCTCGTGAGAAGCGAATGGTTAGAGATTATTGTTCAAAATTCTTGATTTTGAAAACCAATTCCTCCTATGTTAATGCATTGTGTAGCACCGACTGCAATTGGTAGAGTTCAAAAACCGGTATTAAACGGTAATCCAGATCTATAAGGAGGAAACACAGTAAGTAGATCGTATTTGACAAAATGGTACCATTATGTTGATTATGTCAAATTCTTGTGATAATTCTGCAGATCCTCTTTACGAACGGCATTAACAGGAGAAAGGTCTGGAGCACATCGAGGCGGGATGGGATTTTGAAGCCTACAATCTTGATTCATTATATGAGGAAAAACCCCAACCTGGGACTAGGAGATCAATATAACCAGGTTCAATGGAAAAAACTCATCATATGATGATGGTTGTGAAAAATGCACTATTTTTTTCCCCTCCCTATATTTGAGATGCATTATTCCTTGTAGTTTGGAAGGTTGAGTTGATAAAACTCTTAATGAAATATTTGATCCCGTATGGGGTGGAGTTAGAGTGTAATATTTACAGGAGACACTCTGACAGATTTTCACCTATGTGATGTGTGGAAGGTAGGTCGCCTCGTATGAGGAATGAGGGCTTATTCTTCAAATGCACTAATGAAACCAGGGGATAGCACATGGCCATAACGTGCTGGCTGTAGTTTTAAAGCTCATGTCAACACCCTTGATTGTATTTGTGAGCAGGATATTTTATTCTCCTTAGCAGTTCATAGTTCAAGCTGAGACCATACGACTCTGCGAAATAAAAGTTTATGTTTCACTAAGTGAGGGTCCACTGCAGAGCAACCTTCATTATGCATAGAGTTTCCTTCATAATGATATACTATCTATCTAAATATTCAAAATGGTGGGGATGTTAGGTTATTAGAATTTAATATTAATATTTAACATATATTAATTGCTTTATTTTTGCCCCCCCAAGCAGCTATAAGAATGAACATGGGAAGGGATGACTTCTAAATCATCCATTAGCATGGGTTATCCATCACTTGATTCATTACGATTCCTCCATTCTCTTTGTTAAACCTATGTAAAACATAGTAACTTCCTGTGTAACTATGTAACATATGTTAAATCCATGTAAAAATGATAACATATGTAACTCCCATTGTAACTATGTAACTCCTTAAGGCCATATCTTCACTCTTTACTACCCCCATTATCTCCTATTTCAATGCTAGGAAGACTTCTTGTAGTATAAATAGTGGGGTAGTCTTCAGTTGGTTTCAACTTACACACAAAACACAAGAGAAGTCAAGAGTGAAAGAGTTAGTTCTAAAAGAGAGTTCTTATTCGTTGAAGGCGGGTTCTTTTTTGGGAGCTTTGGACTCAACTCTTGTCCAGAGTTGTTGAGTTATTACTTTGTGAAGCATGTTGTATCATGGATGGGGACAAGTCAAAGCGGGCTACTGAGGACCGGTGAAAAACATTTGCTGCAGTGGGCTTGAAATCTCCTTAAAGAGGACGTGAGATATCGCGCCTAGCCTGAAGAGATTGAATTCTTCAATTTTATTTCAATTTGTAATATAGCAATTTATTATCTTGTAAGTTTTTTCACTAAACCTTATGGCTAAAGTTAAAACTTATGCATAAATCTAACTTTTGCGTTTTAGTAAACAATGTTCTGGTTAATTAACCAAGTTAATTTTTAAATATTATAAACGTCTGTCTTGTAGATGTTGAAACATATTAAGATTAGCTTGAGAATATCATGCGATCTTTTTTTTTTCTTCTTTTATATTTTTCTTTCCATAAAATACTATGTTTTATTTAAACAAAAACGAAAAGCGAGTTAAATCAGTGTGTGAATTTCTGTCCGTGTCCTTATTCACTAAAAGATCTTTCTTGTCTTTTTTTTACTTCATTCTAGCTTGAAAACGAATGTCTCTTATATTTATACTCTCTTATTTTGGATTCTAGTACAACCTTTTCTACTTAATTACCAATTTTCTACGTCTTTTCTCTTCCGCGCGTAACTCCCCTCCGATACAACCAAACACCCTCACATCCTCCCCCCATAAATATATTCCTCACAGTTTCTCTTTGCTTGTTTGTGTCTTCTCATTGTTCCCGTAGTAAGTAATCGGAAGAACTGTAAAAAATAAAAAAAAAAATTGTACTTTAGTTAAGTGAATTGAATTAATCAATGTCAAATTTCTTTCTTTAATTCTTAACTCTAAATTAAAAAAAATAAATAAAAAAATTCAGGGTGGGTCATCTACTTAAAACATCGATCAAGATCAATAGTGATTCCAAAAAAAAAAACAAAAATTAGGATGAAGAAAGGAAAACATTTGGGCATGAATCTGAGAAGAAGACACCCCAATTTCATAGTCACGTACTACGTACATTTTTACGAAAAATAAATTAGCTAGTTTTTACGTTAGTTTATAAGGATCTGTTTTTGAGGAAAACTCTAAAAATATATAAAAATGGCAAGTTGACCGAGTTGGCACCACAAGAAGACCAAACACGTATACGGGAGGAAAAAAATCCAGGAGGCTATCAGGTGGTTGCTGCTGTAAAACAGGAAGTTCTAGTGGACAAACAGCGAATTGCGCGAAAGAAAGTTAGTGGACGTATGTAGTCTGTCTAGAGAAGATCTTGATATGTCTGCCGGAGAGTATCAGGCGATTACCATTGAATTATATGTTCAAATTCCGCCTACGACCTGATAATCAGACGTGGATACGTCTGTTGCTTGCCAAGCAGAGAAGAGGAGCAATATGTATCGAATTCATTGTTTACAGGGGCATTCAACAGTTTTGATGTTACTCGTGTGCTCATTGATGGATTAAGTGATGAATCGAAGTTAATCATTCCTCAAGGGCTGGATCAAACGGATATCATGTTCCATGCCTATGTGATGGAAGATCATGAAAGATTGGGAAAGGGGAAATGATGTTACCCTTGTGAATGCAGGTAATTTATTTTGTTTACTAGTTGGGGGACGTGCGTTATCACAGTGGCATAGCTACAACCGTCAAGGGGTACAATTGGTTGGAAAAAAATTAGCTATTATACAAGTAAAATCATATACGAAATGACTAAAAACCTATTTTTCACCCCTGAACATAACAAGTTGCGGTTTCTGGACAAATTTCTGGGTCGCCACTGGTTCATCACACTTTCAGCCACTATACTATTGGCCATAAACAATTGTTGTTGTAAAGAATAACATTCTTACCACAAAAATTATATGATCCTCGAACTTATTATCACATAGAATTACAGTTATATTCCGTCCTTGCAATCATGAATGCCGATCAAATTTGAATGTTGTGGTAATGCATAGATGAAGAAGGAATCAAATAAAAGAAGAAACTTTGAAAATCAACAATCGAACACTATTGTTTTAGGGATTTATCTGATTGGTCCATTGCATTAATTTAAGTTTGCAAGAAAAGAACAACTTTTGCCGTCATCCAACAACTTTGCACTTTAGAGCTTCCGACTTTTTATAATGGGTTAAAAAGGATAATATACCCCGAACTATAGCAAATGGTAATGGGCAGATTTACCCCCCCCCCCCCCCCCAACCCACCCCCCCCCCCCCCCCCCCCCCATTGCTCATACTTAGAGACATTGGTTGAACCGTTGTCCAAAAATGAGAGCATATATATCGTTTTTACTTGGACATACACGTGTATAATCTTATCACTGATCCAAATCGGACGAGATTAAGATTGTGCCAAGTGTCCCTATCAGTATTCGATTTAGAGTGAGGGACAAGCAGCAATATGATAGGGACACTTGCACAATCGTATCCATACGATCCGATGTTAGATCAGGGGATAAGATTAGAAACGTTTGTATGTCCGAGTATAAAGGTATTAGCTCTAGTTTTTGGGACGGCAGGGATACCAGTGTCTCAAAGATGATGGAGGGTATCTCATACTATTTGCGATAGTCGGGTCTATCGTGTCCTTTTCCCTTTAATAATATATGATGATAGTGATATGATAAGAGGAAAGTCAAGTAGTTTAACCGACTGAGGCTACTGAGAATCAAGCGAAGTTGAGGTGTTTGTTTTGTGTTTAGTACAAATATGATAGAGATTGCTAATGAACGCACAAAAAAAGACAGGTCTATGTCCAGGTTGCAAAGAAGCATACAAGGTCGGGGATCTTGACGATGAAGATCCCAAAATGTTCGCTAATGGAGCCATTGTCATTACCGGCACCAGGGTTCGAAAGGTATGATGAGGAGAAATCAAAATGGAGGTTCGATCACAATAAATGGCTCTTCGAGACAAGGCACGTATGGGTATGGAAATGATTATTGGCCTGGTCCTGCTGAAAGGGATCGGAGATGATGCGCTATGGAAAGTATGCATAAGAACCATGTTGGATAACATCTGTGATATACTTGGAAAACCCTTAGTAGGAAGTGGCCAATTACGCCATAGCATCATTAGCCTATAGGTTTGTACTTTTAATTTTGGTTATACACACTCAATGTGTACATCGGTTGTTTGTTTAAGTAATGCAAATGTATTACAGGTTGCCTAATTGTTATTCGATTACGTATTGTACTGGGGTTCTTTTGACATGCGAGAATACGGAATCCAAATCCCAAGATGCAATGTGGTTATGGTTCAGTCGATTATATGTGAAAGTCTGTTTGCATTTTCATGGTCTGGCATCAAATGCCCAAATATCTTCCAGTTTAATCGGTCAAACGGACCCTAGCGGTTGTACACGTGAGAATTTGCAATTGCTCATCACCATCTATCCTACGGGTGGAGGATCTTCAAGCGAGTGTTGTTTGTGTCAACGGGTGATCCAGAGGAAGAGACACCCATGGTTTTTCACAGCCAACACCTCCTATCATTTTAGCAGCTGGACTATCCCGTTGGAGAAGCTAGCTTGTAATTTCGATGGATGGCGGTGCCCTGATAACATTCGAGGCAATGGCAGAAGCTGCTAGTTTCGCTGCCTTGTGGGTCCCATTCGAAGGGAAAACATGAAATTGAACCGAGGAATCCTGAAGCCTATTTCTCCTAAAGGGGACCCTACAAAGAACAGAAAGAGAATTGATTTCGTCAAAGGATAGACGAAGGGTTAAAAGAGAATATGATGAATTTAAGGTAGGCTAAATGCTTACAAATTTCAATAGAAGGAGATAAGACGCGTAATGCTCGTGAGGAAATGAGATGTTAAAGCATGAAAGAGAATGGGACTGATCCTGCAGAGGCAATCGAAGTGCAAAAGATACTTGGATGGCTGATGAATATGGCCTGGTCAGGGCTGTGCCAGCAGGGATCATGAAAGAGGTTATATCCCGGGGATCCTTCAGGTGATAATTCTCAAGTAAATAGTACGTAACTGTTAAATCTAGACGAATATGAAATACTACATGAAAAACTGTAATTATTACAGTAATGTTGATGAAAACCCCCCCCCCCCCCCCCCCAAAAAGTAGTGATCCAATAATGGGAGTAGGTGATCAAGATAAGCTATTGATTTTAGGAGTGGACATACGGGACTTCCAATGTTCGGATTGATATGTCACGTGAGAAGAGAGTGGGTATGATCACAATAAAAAAGCAGGTGCCATGAATGCCTTAGTGCGAGCTTCTGCTATATTGTCTAATGGTGCATTCATACTCAACCTTGATTGTGATCACTACGTATACAACTGCTTAGCTATTCGTGAAGGCATGTGTTTCATGATGGATAGAGGTGGAGAAGACATATGTTATATTCAATTCCCTCAACGATTTGAAGGAATCGATCCCTCAGATCGTTATGCCAATCACAATACTGTGTTTTTCGATGGAAATATGCGTGCACTCGATGGCCTCCAGGTATTATAATAACTCTATTCAATATCTTGTTATTTCATTGATCAGAAAACACTATTAAAGTTTCTCAATCGTCCATTCTGTGTGTATATGTAGGGTCCTATGTATGTTGGGACGGGTTGCATGTTTAGGCGATTTGCACTTTACGGATTTGAACCAGCAAATCCTGATAAGACACCACAAAAAGGTGCAGAGGCTCAAGCATTGAAAGCCACAGATTTTGATCCAGATTTAGATGTGAATCTACTACCTAAGCGTTTTGGGAACTCCACAATGTTAGCAGAGTCTATTCCAATTGCTGAGTTCCAAGGGCGTCCTATCGCGGATCACCCTGCTGTCAAGTATGGAAGACCTCCTGGTGCTCTTAGAACCCCAAAGGAACCACTCGATGCCACCACTGTCGCGGAAGCAGTTTCTGTCATATCTTGTTGGTAAGTTAATGAATTTCATATTGATCATCTACATTCACATTTTAGTTAATTGAGCAATGTAGCATTACCAAAGTAACTCAATTTATTAGGTACGAAGACAAGACAGAGTGGGGTGATCGAGTTGGATGGATTTATGGTTCGGTGACAGAAGATGTGGTTACTGGATACCGGATGCATAATCGTGGATGGCGTTCTATTTATTGCATCACCAAACGTGACGCGTTCCGTGGATCAGCTCCTATAAATCTAACAGATAGGCTACATCAAGTGCTCCGTTGGGCTACAGGCTCTGTTGAAATCTTTTTCTCAGGGAACAATGCCTTCCTTGCAACCCGAAAACTCAATTTGCTCCAACGTCTTGCTTACCTTAATGTCGGAATTTATCCTTTCACTTCATTTTTCCTCATCATCTACTGTTTCCTCCCTGCACTCTCCCTCATATCTGGTCAATTCATCGTCCAGAATGTCAACGTCGTGTTCCTTGTATTTCTATTAACCATATCACTCTGTCTCATCGGTTTAGCCATCTTGGAGGTGAAATGGTCGGGCGTTGCTTTAGAGGATTGGTGGAGAAATGAACAATTTTGGCTCATTTCAGGTACTAGTGCCCATCTTGCTGCTGTTATACAAGGTCTCCTCAAAGTTATCGCGGGGATTGAAATATCATTTACCCTCACTTCAAAATCTGCTGGAGAAGACGAAGATGACGCCTATGCTGAATTATACATGGTCAAATGGACATCATTGATGATACCACCTATAGTCATCGGGATGGTTAACATAATTGCTATTGTAGTTGCATTCTCTAGGGCCGTATTTGCTGTTGTACCCCAATGGGGAAGATTCATTGGTGGTGCATTCTTCGCGTTCTGGGTGTTAGCTCATTTGTATCCTTTCGCTAAGGGACTCATGGGTCGAAGGAGAAAAACACCCACCATCGTCTTCGTATGGTCAGGACTCATTGCCATAACACTCTCCTTGCTATGGATAGCTATTGGTAACCCACAACTTGGTCAGGGACAAGGTGTTGGTGGTGCTGGCTTTCAGTTTCCTTAAGTAAAGCCACAAAATGGACAACCCAGTGCACTACAGACATCTCGCGACCACAAAGGTCTATTCTATGCAGTCTTACATTTCTGCCAGAGACTGTTTCCAAGACTTGCATCCCGTGAACTTCAAGTAAAGCCACATCAACTAAAATCAAAAACATGATACTTATGTTGCATCAGGATTTTAATTAGAGAAACTAGAATTCAAAAATTAACTAATGTAATGTATTACAAATATATCTTTTTGTTTTCCATTTTTTTTTTTCACTTTTATAGAGTTGGGTAAAAAAAACAAATAGAGTTGTTCCATCCAACTTGAAAAAGTTTTGATATGTAAATTAAATATTTTTGCAATAGCCTGTAATCTCTAAAGACACTAATGAAAAAACGTTATGTTTTTACACAACTTGCACGTTATGGCTAAATTTCTATGTTGTTTGTACTTAATTCCTTATTTGTTTTTATATTTCACCAAATGATCAACTTTCTTTTATTTACTGATATATGAAGGCAACCTTATTATTTTTCGAGTGAAGTATTAAGAATATTTTTATTTAGTTATTTTTTTAAATTATTGACAGACTTAAATATACATGTATACTTGAAGAACTAAGCTTAAATACATCCCTTTCATACCATACACGAAAATGTGTCATTCAAGCGCTACATGTGAAATTTTGTTCAGCTAATGAGGCTTATATATATAATTTAAAAAATAAAAATAGAAGGAATTTGTTGTTTCTTTATTTTAAAAAAATAAATTGACATAAATATTACAAAATAACTAACTAACAAACTAATATTAATAAATTAAATTAATATTAGGAACTAACAAAAAGAGAGCATAATAATATATTCCAATCTTTTCTTATATCTAACTTGGTGAATGAAAACAATCACTGAGATATATATAAACTAAACACTTGGCTATTGAGAAGATATCCACTTGGCCAAGTGATGACATCTCAAATATTGATGGCTCCCACGTGACATCATTTTATTATGCTAAGTGATGACACTTAAAGGTGACTCAGATGATATTCGTTTAATTTTACAACAATAAAAGAAACTTAAAAAAAAAAGAGGGGCTTTGTCTCCAATTTTTTGTTGACTAAAAATTTTAAGCGTGTCTCACCTTTCTTCCGATCAAAAGCTTTCTACAATTTTAAGCTTGAAAACGTAGATTAAAGTATTGGTAAGGATCTGATTTTATATTATTTTGATAGGGTTTTGTTGGAATTCTAACCCTCAAATTCGCCTTAGGAACAAGTTTATTCTATATGTTTCTTTGAGAAATTACAGCAGTTACGTTTTGTGAAGTAAATACAATAATGACACAATGTTTTATCGCGAAAAATTTCAACTCACAAGGGTAAAAACCACGACCTACACCTCTATAGGATTTAACTTCACTTTATCAAACTTTGGACATCAACAACAAGAGATTACAAAGCTATGTAATCTAAGAAATTATAAACTCTAATTTCTAGCTACCCAAAGACATAAAAATGTTCTTCAAGTTCTACAACTTGTTGAACAACTCCTACTCACAAAACTCAGATTGTTTAACTCAGATTGTAAAGAAGACTCTTGAAACAATTTTACAATTTTTCCTCACAAATTGCAACACTACCAATAAATCTCAAACCTCTTGATCGTGTTTTGATCTTCTCTGTATGTAAGTGCGCAATTTTTTTTTTGATGCAAATAACTTTCTATTTATGGATCAGAACTTCAACAAATCCTTGTATAATTCAACTTGTATTTGCCTTCTACAAATTCTTATTGACTTCTACTTAGACTCTTTTTCTACAGAATTTCCTTAAAAAAATAAGTAAACACAATTTCCTTAAATAAATAAGAAAATACAATTTCCTTAAATAGGAATTAGTTTTCCTTCTTTCACTTGGCTTTGAACTCCTTTATAAAAGGAAACTTTTCATACTTGTTGCTTGTCGAAAAAATAATAATTTCACAGCTTTATAACTTCTAATTCACGTGATTGACGTTCTCCTTATCCAAGTCGTATTCGTTCCTTAAGAAACACATCTGTACAACCTGTTTCTTTCATCTGTTTCTATATTTGTCAATTATCAAAATCTTTATCATGGAAATCTACATTGACAAAAAATAGTCATGAACATAATAGGATGAGAATGAATATCATAGCATATGAAACTAAGCAATTAAAAAAGAGTGGAAACTTTTTTGAATCTTGTTTTTAAGTCTATTAATAATTTAAGGATGAAACCAATAATTTATACCAAATTTGATATTTTTAATATTTCTCTCTAATTATTATTACGGAAAAAGGTCAAAAATAATTTTAAATTATAGTATAAGGTTTTAAAATATTTTTTTATCCACTTTTTGTTCTAAAAAAATATCATTATATTTGTCTTCCTTTTCATATTAGTTTATTATCTTGACTCGCATAAATTATAAAAAAAGATATTTTTTTAAAAAAAAAACTTAATAATTTTTTTTTATTTGCTGTAACTTAATCAAGAAAGTGAAGTTTTATTTTTTTTCACGTTATAGTAAAATAATGAAGGATTCAAAATTTTTAAATAAAAATTTAAGAAACTATACGGTATAAATAAATCACGATGATCAAATAATGTTCATTTTGGGTCATCGTTTTTAGTCTGGTCATATGGGTGGTTGAGATCCAAGCAGAATTGCTATGGAGAACAGTAGGCTGATGAGACTACTATAACAAGTTGTGAGGCTCAGCGAGGACCTGATGCTACTCCTGCAAGCGGGTGTCCTAGAATGTCCTGCTCTTGTCTCACTCTACTACTGTCCTCTCCTGGGCTGCTCTGCGTATTTCTCGTCTGACTGACTGGGATCTAGTGGATACGTTTGCCTGGTCGCTTTTCTTTATCGGTGCTTTCGTTTGACTATCTTTCTATGTTCTCTCTGTTCGGTCTCTACTGGGCTGCTATACAAGTTGTCTCTTAATGTTCTAAGCTGTGGGATGTACTCTTCAGTCGCCGCGCTCGTAGTCGCGCTCATCTTTATCGTTTCCCGTCTTCCTCTATTTCCCTTAGTCTAATGGTCTTTATTGTATGAATATGTCATTTTGATCTTTTAATAAATACGTTTCACCTCATTGAAATAGTTGGTTTTATCCATAACATAAATGTATTTATTTTGATCAATTACTCTTATTACTGATGATTTAAATAAAAAAGAGTGTGAAAAATTAGTTGTGCATCTCACATTATTAGCAAAATCCTCCATTTATTTTCTTTTTTTGTTAGCTTCAAAATGCGCAATGTACACGACTAAAGGATTAGATATGGATTTTTTTTTAATCTCCTTTTTGTAACTTTTAAGAAAACATGAAAAAATATTAGATCAATGTAATAATCTTTAGGAAAGAGTAAATGTAAAATTTGGTTTGAGCATTAGAAAAATATGTGCGATTTTTAGAGTTAGTTTCTTTGAAACTAACAAAGTAAACAATAATGGCGAATTTGTTTAGTCATGTAGAGTCCACAATTAAGGTTAACATTTTTTTGTTTTTATCTATTAGCTTTTTGGGGTGTGACAAAGGAACATATTTTATTATATATTAGTTAGCGTTTCAGTTATAGATTTTCAATATTATTTGGGATTTAAAATTTGGGTGACATTTTATCCTGTTTGTGGTCTAAACAATTTGATAAATTTTTCACTTTTTTCAAGAAAAAAATATGATTTATACCATCAGTTTTAAAAACGATCAATTTGTAACCTAAATTTGTATTACAATCAATTAACTTTTTTTGCAACCCAAAATCAATAAGTAGTGTCCGTGACCTAGAGCATATAGTAGTTTAGAGTGAGTGCAACAACATCATTTCATATATCGTGAATTAGACAAAGCACATGACTTGGTACGAGCCGATTTATTCATCATTTTCGTTAACCCCATATCATATCACTTTCTTATTCACTGACGATTTCATCACTACTTTGGTTTTTAGGTAAAAAAAATTATGTACTACAATACCACCACTAATTAGACGTATTTTTGTAAAAGACAAAGTTTGGTGTACAATCTCAACTTCAAAAGATCCCAAATAATGATTTTCATCCAAATCTAGAAAAAAATGTATTTTGGGAATTTTGGAATGATTGGGCCAAATAATGGCAATGTAAGGAAATATTATTGAAAAATCTATGGTCAAACAAGCCCTAATTAACCATTTCAATCCCGTGAAATATATTAATGACCAAATGAACATCTTATTCTATATTTATACATTAAGGATCATTTAAATCAAATAAAATATATTCCTCTATTTCTATGGTGCTGTCAATATTTTATTAGATTTCACATTTCTTAAAAACTAGGTAAGTTACTTACTGCCCTTATAGTCGATTTTCAATAAATGATATAATTATTTCATTTTTTTTATGTTGGTCAAATGTTGCTTCAAGGTTAAAAATAACTTATAGTTTCATTCATGCATTGATATATAAAATGACAACTGTCAGTAACATTATTTTTTAGTAAGACAACATCATCACATGAACACCTTAACTTTGGCTTTAACGAATAATTAATGCCCTCCAATTTGATATGCATCAATAAACAATTAAAAAACTTGTATAAAATAAAGAGTAGACACAATGTACATGTCATTATACACGTAGGTACGTTCATGAGAACAACACAAAATTGTCATTAGGAAGTCATAAAGGACACGTGAGTTTCATTTTGCTCAATTTTATATTAACTTAAAATCCCCCCTTATTGTTTGTATAGCAAAATTCAAGGTCCATTATTATTGAACCAAATTAAATCATCTTTATATTTTAGAGAAAAAGACATAAAATCATCATTGAAGTTGTTCAATTCTAAAAAGACACCTTAACTTTGCGATGTCCTATTATCCGGCATAAAACAACTAATTCAAAATAGAATTTATAACGTCATTTTCACTCAATTATTTATACAAAACATATATGTATGTCATTAATAGTCACTTGCCACGTGTTAAAAAATAATTTTTTAATTTTTTTCAAACCTAATTTCTTATTTCTTTGTATTTTTTTTCTTTTTCTCTTTCTTGTCTTCTTCACCTCACTATGTCTTTTCTTTTCTCTTTTTTTCTGTTCACCTCAACTATGTTTCTTCTTCTTTCATTTTCGCTTTTTTCTTTTACCTTTACCCCAACTCTGTTCTTTCTCATGTCTTTTGTGCTTCAAGAATCTCAAATATTGTGGTTGAGCAATTTCGCAGCGTGCTATCAAATTTTCTGTCAAATTCTTATTCTTAATTTATTTAAAAAATAAATATCATCACATAATTAAAATCTAAACCCCTTAAGATTTCAGTCAAATCTGACATTTAACTCACCCTTCTCCAACTCTTACTTCCCAACTTAAATTTTTCATTTTTCATAGTTTAACTACTCCCAGATCCCATCTTAATTTGTAAGAAAAAAAAATGACTCAAAACTAATTTGTTTTTCAAAAAACAAAAAATAAATCATAACATTAGTTTAAAAAACGCGCCAAATTGAAATAGAGAAAAAGAATGAAGGCAGATATGGATGCTCAAGAAACATGGGTAGGATATATGGTAGAGAAGATGAAAAAGAAGATTCGAAAAGTTAAAACTATTCTTTAATAAAGTTAAAAAATAATAATTAATATATAAGTTTTAAAATCGTTTTTTCAATAAAAAAATTGGAAGTTTCAAATGACAATTTTTGCAATTGGGTAATGAGCTTTATCAACAGTGCTTCATGCGTCTATATGTCTGACAACACAGTGGTGTTAGAAAAATTGTTCAAATAGTATATTTTTATAGATTAAGATAGTTTCGTGAGGTAATAGGATACCTTAAAATTAAAGTGATTTTATTTAAAAAATTTGAATAAGTGATTTTAATGTCCTTTTGTCTTATATAATATTAATGTCAAATTTGTAATGACCTGGAAGGTCAATCGTTTAACATGTAAAGTTGAATTGATTCTGGGTCATTGGGAGATAAAGACTTAATCGATAGTTAGGGGCTAAGTGATCAAATATTTAAGACCTTTAAATACTTAGGGGCATGTATTAAATATAAGTTGTGGATTTTGTAGGTTTTTAATAAAAAACAGTTGATTTTTTTTTGTTTAG
Source organism: Solanum habrochaites (assembly GCA_027704765.1). NCBI lineage: Eukaryota > Viridiplantae > Streptophyta > Magnoliopsida > Solanales > Solanaceae > Solanum > Solanum habrochaites. Next base: position 62,124,868 of record JAKWJA010002498.1, read on the forward strand.
GTATATAAAAAAAAAAAAAGTCAGAAACACAAATGAAAAAGGGAGAGGAAATAACGTAACCTAGCGCAGCCTCATCAAGAGAAAAACAAAGAAAGAAATTTGCAAATACCCGTCTGCCATCTCATTCTTGTAGGCATGCATTTATTACTTTATGTTACTTTATATAAAATTAGAGATTTTAACTGTTGGATATATATATATTGGGGAAAGAAGTATTTTGGTTGGAAGTTGTAGGGGAGGAACTGATCCTTAAACTACGCCTGATTAAATGCTTTGTGGCAAATGGGTTTCATTAATGGCTATATTTATATATAGGTTATGATATTATAATTGAATGGGAAAGAAAGAGATTTGGAATAAGGAATTGGCAATGATATACGTATTGGGGATTGGGTTGACTATGGTTTGATTCTATTGTCTAACATCATTGTCCATGATGGCCTAATCAATTGGACAATGATGGCCTAATCATTGGACAATGATCCTTGGGAAATTAAGTGAGGAATGTGATGTTTCTTAGTAATGTAAGAGTTACTCTGCCACGCTATTTATCCTTGGTGCTTTTTTTTAAAATTAATCTATATATATATATATATGTATCAATTATTATTCAAGTTATTAGTTAGTGTAGAAGTAATCAATATTAGATTAAAATGTTTATATGGAATATCATTAAATTTATGGATATTGGGAAATTATACTTTAACCTTATACTTGAAATTTGGAAATATGAGAATTATATTTAGCTTAATTATAAATTTGTATAAGGTTTTTCGGTCTAAAGCTAAACACTATATAACCTAAGTGTTGTTAGTGTCCGGATTCTACTCCACTATAATACTTGAACAGATTGCATGTTTTGGAAGCTCAACGAAAGGGAAAACTCAGTCCCCCGAGTGATTTTTCGTTGATTTGAGGCAAGTAAGATTTCTAAACTCTTGTAGCGTAATGAAATTAATGTATTTTCTTGTGTGGTATTGAGATGACTTGGAGACTTGTTGGCTTATTTGTTAGTGTTGATTCCTTGCGGTAAATTGTGCTTTTTACAAAATGGTTATCTCCTCATTTCTCATTGGAGCATGTCAATTGCAGTGTATCTGAGACTGATTGTGATAAGAGTTAAGTGATAAGAGATGTACGATTTCGAGGGTCGTATGCAGCGCCCGTGATGATATTATATTATCGAGGGACGTATCGCGCGCCGCGATGGTTACTATTATCGAGGGTGTGGTCGTGGCGCGCGACAGATGCATGGACATATATGCCCCCCTGGGTCCCGACTTAGAGACAACGGTTTGTATCGTTAAGAAATACATGCATCACTATATTTGACATTTACTTGCATCTCATGGCATCACTTTTATTATTGATGAACTTGAACACGTGTTTGGCTGATTCTGTGATTGTTGTTTCTATGAGCTTGTAAACTCTGTTGAATATGGAGTTTGTTATTGAGAATGTGTTAAACTGATAGAGTGTGGTTATTGAGTTGTGTGTTTGGTAAACTGAAACTGTTCAATTGTTGCATGGAGGTTTAGATAGGGTGTAAAGGAGTACCCGTATTTTGTTCACTTAACTTGTGATGAGAGGTTGCTTGTTGGGGTTACCTGTGTGGTGTTTGTACTCACCCCTTTGCTTCTACAATTTTTTTTGTAGATACGAGCCCGATTTTCGTGATACCTTCATTCTTTTCGCTTCCGAAGGCATCGTGGGGAGGTTTGTGAGGTAGTGTTTGTCATTTCATCAGCAAACTTTCCTACCCAATTTATGACTTTGTTTTTACTTGAAGACACTTCATTTAGACTTTTATTTTATTTCAATTCTTAATAATGACATTTTATAGCTCGGGCACGGTGACGGACCTGGTTTTTTGGGGATTGAATTACTAATGACTGGTTTTCATAATAGAAATGTTGGTTGGATTGTCATTTACTTCGCGCACTGTTGTTTAGATATGGGGGGGTTTTAAGGCTGACTTTCTTGGTGGGATAGACGGTGTCATCACACCCATTTTTTTGGTCGTGACAAATGGTATCAGAGCCCCCAGGTTCTATGTCTCACGTGTATTACAAGCCGAGTCTACGTCGAGTCTAGGATCAGTAACCGAGACGTCTGTACCATCTTGAAGGCGACGAGGATTTACTAGTAAACTTCTTTTTGTTCATTCTTTCTCATCGTGCGTAGTCAACTTCTTTAGTACTGGTTGTTGTATACTCTTTGACAGAGACGAGGACTAGAACAATGTTACTTGTTGTAGCCGGGAGGGCACTTCCCGAGGCAGTTGTTGAGGCCCATGCTAGAGTAGGGGTAGCTCTCGATCTAGAGGTCGTGCTAGTAGTCGACAAGTAGCCAGAGTCGTGGACGTGGAGCGCACCGTGAGAGGTCGTGCTAGAGATGTCTCCTACAGAACCTCAGATTGATGGCAGAGAGGAACCTGGGTTCCTCCAGATCCTGTGTCACACCTTGCTTTCAAGGATCATTATGTAGGGTGGTTAAGTGTGCTAGATGCTTTTTTTCTCAGGGTGGGGTGTCGACTCCACACCACATGACTCTCGTACTAGAGAGGGGGCTCAGACCCAAAGCAGGCCAATCCTCCATTGTTCATGATGCGGTGGGGCAACTACAGTAGATCCTGCCGGTTCAAATGATGTTAAAACACGCCCAGCAGTTGGGGGGTCAAATTGGGCACCGGTGTTGTTCTGACAGAGGATGAGCCAGTGGTATGAGAAGTTTCGAAAGATGTGTCCCCACCTCAGTTTCAGCAGTTCAGGTGGGAAGAGTCGTCCGGTTCTTGGTGGTTGTTCTCGCATTAGTTTTCTAACTACCTCCGGGAGTTACTAAGAGGGGGTGGATTAGCTAGTCACATGGGTTTCGATATGCTACACTCCACTGCGTGGACCAACCAGCGAGAGCTGGGGAGGACTTATTCTGGGAGTTTGCCAGTTGGATCTCCTCCGTGACTTTGGAGCAGTTTGCTAGTGCATTCCAAGAACGTTTTAATCCCATTGCGCTTGAGAAGAGTGACAGTGCGCTTGAGGTTGAGAGTCTGAGACAGGATGGTTTTCGGTTAGAGTATGAGGCGCGTTTTTTGCCAGTTGTCCTAGGCATGCTTTGGCATTATCCAAATAGACAGAGAGGAAATCCGCAGATTTGGTGAGGGGATTGACTTTTCTCTATCATGTCAGCTGTGTTTCGGGCATCTAGTGAGGGGGCTTCTTTCCAGTCCATTATGAGCGCGCCAAGAGGGCGGAAATTGATAGAGATAGGAGGAGTTTGGGAAACCCTAAAAGGGCCCGTATATTCACAGTCCAGTTTCAGGGTGCCTCATCTGGAGGTAGGGTATCATTGAGTGAGTATTCTTTTCAGCAGTGTGGGGGTGTGGGCAGCCGCTGTGACCTATTTCATGCATCTAATATGCCGACAGTTGAGGGTGCCAGACATCTAGGGTTCTTATACCCGGCTCGTACAGTTCATAGCAGCGACCTACAGGGCGAGGAAATTATAGTGGGTTTCATTCAGGGTCCACACAAATTCTCAGGTCCGAGAATTTTTGTTTACTTGTGGATATCCCGATCATCTAAAATTCGGGCAGTTGTACTTTTACAAGGGGTCGTTGGTGGGCCTCAACCTAATTTCTTCATTCCAGACTATACACCAGCACCACAGGGTAGAGGTCATGGAGAGTTCAGTCAGTAGAGTGATAGAGTTGCTGTCAGTGGGTGTTTTCACTCAGCAGAGTGGGGTAAGTACCACCCAGGAGTAGGTGGACTAGGAGGCCACTGCTATGCTTCCCCGGGGAGACCTGAGGCGGGAGACCTTGGCTGTTATTACGGTATCATCAATATGCCATCGACCCCTGCTCTTTGTGTTTGTGTTGGGTTTGTCACTTCGCTTATGTGGCGACGTATTCGCGGCTAAATTTGAGTTATGATAGTTTGTGAGTGGAATGCTGGGGTTGGGCAGTGGTGGAGCGGGTGGACGCGATGTCATGGTGGGTCTACAGGGGCCCAGGGGGGAAGCCCGGGGGGGAAAATAGGGGGGATCGAGGTGGAAGCGGCTCTCTGGGGGTCCTGGTGTGTGGCGGGGGCGGGGGGATGAACACGGGGGGAGACGGAGCAGGCGGGGGGAGGGGAACGGGGAGGGAGCGTGGGGAGGGAGGGACGGGCGCCGGAGCACGGCGGCCGGGACGGGGGGAAGCGAAGACGGGGACGGGGGCAAGCCTGGTGGGCGAGGGGGGAGGGGAAGAGGGGGAGGGAGGGCTTATCATCCTAGCCGTTTCTCTTTTATCCGTTCTTGAGAATTGGGTGGAAAGGGTGTGTGTGTCGTACGTATCGTTTATTTATTCCGGGATACTAGTGTTGACCAACCTCCCATGACTCTGTTCCCTTGTGGTTCAATAGTTTCTCGATGTAGTTTCCTTCTGTCGTCCAGGTGTTCCTCCCGATAGGGAATCGCTTTGCTATTGATTTTGGAGCCGGGCATCTTAAGCCTATTTCTATTACCTCACATATCGTATGGGCCCCTAGCAGAGTTGAAGGAATTGAAGGGATTCAGTTTCAGATTATTGAGTAGGGTTTTTTATGTCGCCCTACGTGTAATCACCTTGGGGTGCCCCTGTATTGTTGTGAAGGAAGAAGGCTGGGACATGGAGAATGTGGATTGATTACAGACGTTAACAAAGTAACAGTGAAGAATAAGTATCCCTCTTCCGCGTTTGATGACTTATTTGGATCAATTACAAAGGAGCATCATTGTTCTCAAGATTTGGCCTTGAGGTCTGTGTCTCATCATTTAAGAGTAGGGCATCCAGATATCCTAAAGAACAAAGCTTTTCTTCGAACCCTATATTGGCATTATGATTTTCTATTGATGCCTTTGGATTGACCTAATGCCCCTGCACCTTCAACATTCATGGAGTTGATAATGGGGTGTTTGAACCATACCTTTGATTCTTTTGGGATGTTTTCATCGATGACATCTTTGGTTTACTCCATATACTGGGGGGACCATGTCCCGACACTGATGATTGTAACTTCAGAGGTTGAGAAAAGAGAAGGTTGTATGCCTATTCTCAAGTGGAGTTTCTGGCTTAACTTCTGTGACATTTTGTGACACGTTGTGTCCAAAAGAGGGTAATTAGAGTAGTTCCGGCCCAAGATTGAGGCAGTTACGGCTGACTCGACCACTTCACCTACTGGATTAGGAGTTTTTTGGGAGATTGACAAAGCTATTATCTGACGATTTGTTTCAAGTTTTCTACATTTCAAGCGCCTTGAACGAGATTGCTTGACATGATGTGGGTTTTTCAGGTGGGTCTGATGAGTGTGAGGAGAGCTTTCAAAGCTCAAGACTTTGTTGACTTCTGCCCCTGTTTGTTGACTCTCCGCGGTTTGGAGGGAGGTGTAGACCTGTACTGGTGTATGGTGGTTGATGCTGTGGTGAGCTTCAGGAGTTGGTTTGGTGGTGTGTTGATGCAGAAGGGGAACGTGATTGCTTATGCTTCTAGCAATTGAAGTCCCATGAGAAGAACTTACCCTACTCTCAGGATCTGGAGTGACGGCTGTGGTATTTGCCACTTAAGTTTGGCGTCTTTTTGTTGGATTCATTGTTGAGATCTTGCACTTACTGATCATCGGAAGTCTTCAGTATCTCTTAGCCAGAGGGTTTGAACTTGAGGAACGGAGATTGGCTTGAGTTTGCTAAAAGGACTATGATGCGACCATTCTGTATCATCCAGGAAGGCCAATGTTTGGCCAATGGCTCTGATTAAGGAAGCTCTAGCATGGTATCTTGCAGCAAGCGCTTAGTATTGATGAGAGACCGTTGCTAGAGAACTGTGCAGATATTCCGCTAACAGCTTGTCCTCTTGTCAGATTTCAGAAGAGAGTTATGGGATGATTGCTTTATTGAGGCTCGTCTTCTTAGTAGAGAAAATCCGTGCACACCAGTTTTTGATGATGAAAATTATGTCTCATCCGAGACAAGTATTGAGAGGGGAAGCTAAGAGGTGTCTTGTGCGGATCTGAGGCAGAATGTGTGTGCCCAGGAACAGGCGATTTGATGAGATTGATTCTTGAGTAGGCCCAATTGTTCTCCGGTATGTCATGCCATCCGGGAGGGGCGAAGATGTATCATGATCTGAGTCAGCATTAACTTGGTGTGTGGATTAAGAGAAATATTTTCAGACTTTGTTTCGAGGTGTTTGACTTGCTAGAGGTCAAGTTGAGAACCAGTCCCGGGGTGTATCTCTGAGATGTCATTCCTACTTGAAGTGGGAGCGGATTACTATGGACTTTGTCTGGGTTTGCCTACCACAATGGGTGGTTTATGACTCATTTGGGGTTTGTTTGTTTGATAGGGGACCAAGTCCCTGCCCACTTCACCCATGCCCGGTCTGGTGCAGTTATCAACAGCATAAAAAGTTAGCCGAGTATCTATCAGTCAGATTTGCGACACATGGAGTTCTTATTTCTTATCATATCAATCGACAGGTTTCACTCATTCCTTCTCATTTCATAAGGCATTACAACATGGTCTGGGTCTCATTAGATATGAGTACGCATTTCACCCTCAGACAATGGTTAATCTGAGCGGACCATCAATTCATGTATTGGAAGATATGCTTCGCGTCGTGTTGTGATCTTATTTTGGTGCTAGATGGGATCAACATTTACATTAGCGGTATTTTCCTATAATAACAGTTTACACACAGTATCCAGATGGCCCCATTTGAGGCGTTGGATGGGAAGACCGGTGTAGGTCTCTGATTGGTTGGTTTGATTCGGGCGGAAATGGACCTATTTGGATACGCCTTGCTTAGAGATGCTATAAAGCAAGTCCGTATGATTTCATTTATAGATTTTGACAGCCAGATGTCGACAGAATAGGTTACGTCATGACCGAGAATTAGAGCCTTGTGTTGTATGGAGGGTGTCATGTTTGGCTCCGAGTAGCACCCATGAAGTGTGATGAGGTTGTTGGAAAGAAGGGCAAGCTTGCCTATGTTCTTGGACCTTTTGAGATTTTGAGCTCGAGTGGGAGAGGTGCCTATATTTTGGCCTTGCACCTAGTTTGTCGGCAGTCATCCTGTTTTCCAATGTCCTATGCTTCAGAATATATTCCGGATAATCCTATGGGCTTCAACTTGACTCTATGGGAGTTAAGTCAGACTTGACATTTCAGGAGGAGCCTATAGCTAGTGTGATAGGCCAAAGGTTCGCAAGCTTAGGCCCAGGCGATTGCTTCAGTGAAGTGCAAGATGGAAGCACCGATCTGCGGGGATGCAACATGGGAGACCGAGTCTGCCTGCGTGCCAGATATATTCCCTCAACTTTTTGAAGCCTGCAGGTCGTTCTTTTACTTTATGTTCGAGGAAGACATGATTTTGAGTGGTGGATTGTATGACCCGTAAGGTCAATCGTTTAAAATGAATTAATTAATTCTTGGGTCATTGGAGATACATGACTTAATCGATAGTTAGTGGGCTAACAAGTGATCAGAAATTTAAGACCTTATACCATTAGGGCATGTTTCAAAAATAAGTTAGTGGATTTTGTAGGTTTTTAATAACAATTGATTTTTTTTGTTATAGAAAAAAAGAGTCAGAAACACAAATGAAAAAGGAGAGGAATAAAACGTAACTACGCATCATCGTCACAGAGGACAAAAACAAAAAGAAAAGACAAGTTGCAGATACCCGTCCGGCCATCTTCAATTCTTGGGTATGCAAGCATTTATACTTTAATATGTTACTTTAATAAAATATAAGAGAATGTTTAACTGTTGGATATAAAGAGCATTGGAAGAGGTACTTTGTCGGAAGTTTTTAAGGGGAGGAACTGATACTTAACTAAAACTACGCCTGATTAAATGCTTTTTGTGCAAATGTTTTTTAATGGCTATATACATATTGTTATGATATTTATATTGTGAATGGAAAGGAAAGAGATTTGGAATAAGGAATGGGCAAGTGATTACGTATGAGTTGGGTATGAATCGGTTGATTCTATTGTCTATCATTGTCCAATGATGGCCTAATCATTGGACAATGATGGCCTAATTATTGACAATGATCTTGGCAATTTAAGTGAGGACAGTGATAGTTATTTAGTAAATGTAGAGGTATTGCTGCACACATATTTTATCCTGTGCTTTCTTTTAAAATTAATATATATATAGGTGGTATCAGCATTATTTATTAAAAGTTATGAGTTAGTGATAGAAGTAATCAAATATTAATTAAAATGTTAAGTGAATATCATTAAATTTTTATGATATGGGGAATTAGGCGTTAAAACCTTAGCTTGAATTTGGAAATAGAAATTTATATGTTAACTTAATTATAATTTTGGATATGCTTTTCGGTCTAAGCTAAACCTATATAACGTAAGTGTGATTAGTGTCGGAATCTAAATTTTGTGCCGAATCCTTGAATAGATTGCATGGTTTGAAGCTCAACGAAAGGGAAAACTCAGTCCCGAGTGATTGTTCATTGAGTTGAGCCAGTAGATTTCTAAACTCTTGTTAAGCGTATGAAATTCATGTATTTTTCCTTTGTGTGGTATCTGAGAGTGACTTGGAGACTTGTTGCTTAGTGTTACGTGTTGTATTCCTTGCTGTAAATTGTGCTTTGTTATCAAAATGGTTTATCTCCTCATTTCTCTTTGAGCATGTCAATTGCATTGTATCTGGACATATTGTTATAATAAGTTAAGTGATAATAGATGTACTATTTCGAGGGGTCGTACGCGCCCGCATGGTTTACATTATCGAGGGTCGTGTCGTGCGCCGCGACGATGTCATCAGATTTGTCCCCCATGGTCCCGGACTGAGAGACATCGAGTGTGTATCTGTTAAGAAGACATGCCTCACGATATTTGATATTGCATCTCTGGCATTGCACATTTTATTATGATGACGAACACTGTTTGCTGATCTTTGGATTGTTTTTTCTATGAAGCTTGTAACTGTTTGAATGATTGAGTTATTATGAGAATGTGTAAACTGTAGAGTGTGGTTTATTGAGTTGTGTGTTTGGTACAAAAAAAAACAAAAACCTGGTAACTGTTAGACGGTACATGGAGGTTTTAGATAGGGTGTAAGGAGTCCCGTATTTTGTTCACTAAACTTGTGTTTAGAGGTTTGCTTGTTGGTTCCCGCGTGGTTTGTACTCACCCTGCTTCTACAAAAAATTTGTAGATACGAGCCCAGCATATTTCGTGATACTGTCATTCTTTTTCGCTTCCATAGGCATTCTTGTGGAGGGTGCTGTGTTTCATTTCAGCAACTTTCCTACTCAATTTATGCTTTGTTTTTACTTGAAAACAACTTCATTTAGACTTTTTATTTTATTTTCAATTCTAATATTTACATTAGAGGCTTGTTCACGTGACAACCTGTTTTGGAGTTGAATAATATTACTTGGTTTCATGAATAGAAGTGTGTTTTGGATTGTTCATTACTCCGCCTTTAACAAAAAAAACTTCCTTTACTTCCTTACTTCCGCACATTTGTTCAGCCTATTGAATTTTAGCTGACTTGTCCTGGTGGGATAACAGTGTCCTCCCAGGCCATTTTTGGGCTGTGACAAATATTTACCCATCAATTGATCATTTTCTCGATATTAATATTTGATTAAAGGTTGATTTTGTGTGAATAAACTATGTTTTAAATTAAAATCTCGGTGGATCTGTATTCATATTACAGTTTACCCTTCCCCCCTCTCTCCTCTCCTCCTCCACGCTCCGTCGCTTCTACCACCGTGCACAGCGGAACACCGCTACCAACATTTAGTTCTGCCGCTGCCCTCTCTGAATCAGGTTCAGTTTCTCCTCCTTTTCGGATCACTGATGAGTAGTTACTTTTTTTTCTTCGTTTTTACAATTTCCAATGTCGGATCACAAAAGAATTAGCGTTATTTGTTGTAGTTCGAGCTCAAAATCATGATCAGAAGCTGAAAATCGGTAGATTTCCTTTTATTAATTGGATTGCAATTCTTAGCATTTTTCAAATTTTTCAAAAAAATCTCAAGTTCTTATTTAAGTTAATTGACAAAACTGAATACTGTTCCATTTTGATCTACATGCAACAATGACAATTGTTCCTCTGTTCCAGACAAGTTGGGGTTATTTTGTTCTATTTGTTAATTTTTTTTTATTTATCATACTTCAGTGGAAATGCTAATGATGTACATAAAATTCAGGCGGATACAGTATTGGTTGATGGACTAAACTTAATTACTCTATATTTTCCAATATAAAGGACACAATTCTACTAATAATATTATTCGTTATTTTTGTGGTGGGGTGGATACATTAGTACTGTTATCCCAATTCCATATATTGCCGCTGATCCTAGATAGTTGGGGCTGCATAATATTCAGTTGGTGGGATGGAAGGAGAATAATTCTCGCTTTGCTAGTAGTTATAGTTAATTAGTTAGTAACTTTTGGAAAGAAGTTGGGATACCAGCTATTAGCTATGTTGCTTGAATTCTCCAAAATGCTGCCAGGTGTATGTGGGTTCCTCCAAAAGTATTGCTTATTTTGAGGATCTGGTATGGGTGCGAAACATTTTTGGAGGATTCAAGCAGCATAGGCCATTAGAAAGCATTTGCATATTGAGATGCGAACGAGGTTTTCTGGCTACCAGCCGAGTTTGTAGAGCTCATAAATACTGATATTGGGGCTTCAATTGTATTTATACGTGCCAAGCGAACAACATGATTGTTAGGGGCATCCTTTCTCAATTATAAGTATGTTCATTCACTTAAGTATAAGATTTTTGTTTGTTGACATGCCTCTTTTGATTTGCATGGAGATGGTAACGAGTCCTTTCCGTTCAGGTTTCATTCGGATGAGTGATGACTAGAGAACAAATCGCCATATAGCCTGTTGCAATCTGTGGTGAATCATAGAGGAAAAGGAAGAAGATAGAGATGTTTTCATTGTTTTATGGACTATATAAATACATGTTTAGCAAGACAGAGTTTCATGTCCTTATTCTTGGGATTGACAAAGCCGGGAAAACGGTACATCATCAACCATTTTCTTCCTTCAAACTTTATTTATAATTTTGTGTAATGTTTTATGTACTTTTTAATCTGTTCTGTTTTACGTTAAATTGTCTGTGCTAGATATCTTCTAAATGGTCATTTACAATAACAACAAACCCACTACAATCCCAATAGTGGTGTCCAGGGAGGGTAAAATATACGCATACCTTACCCTATCTTGAAAAGGTAGGGAGGTTGTTTGCAATAAACCCTATATTCTAAATGATCATTTGAATTGTCAAAACCATTGACTTAGTAGCAATACATTCTTAATCATTGTCTAATAAAATGACTATTTTTATGTGCTTCATATGAAACACGGGTTGTTTGAAGCACTATATGGTACCTTCGATTGTCTTAAATCAGTTTTGCAGTGGGTTTTAGACCAACAGTAGGTTTTGAAATTAGAAGTGGTCTTTTGAGGGCTAGTGGTCCAACTCAAAATTAAATGTATTTCTTGTGAGTCATCGTTTAGCTGTCTTACTTTATATCACAGTGATCTTTAAAGTTAAGCACTAAAACAACACTTACAGATCTAGAAACACTCAAGAACACAACTTCCTTTAAGTTGACATGTAACATATGAGAGGGAGAGGTCAAATGGCTAATATATGGATGGAAGCTGAGGTAATTGTTGTGTTCTCTTACTGTTTCGTGGCTGGACAGACTTTGGGCGGCATGTAAGGAAATGCAAAAACAACAGTGAATAAGTATAGAGTTGGTCAAAGTCCCATATTGGTAAGGGAATGGACCGGTCTGCTTATATGGACTTGGACAATCCTCCCCTTATGAGCCAGATTTTGGGGTTTAGGCCCAGGTGTCATATCTTTACAATATAGGATCAAGAAGAAAGTGGAGAAAGAAAGAAGAAAGGAGAGAGAGAGCGAGTAAAAGTAATCACTTGAAGCTTCTCTGAGATCACAGTATCACTGTGCCAAACACAAAGGTTAACATGGCTTCTGTGGGGAAAAAAGCTGAAGAACAGACTAGAAGTAACCACCAACCTTTTATTTAAACACCCAAGGGTGTGACCCAGTGGTCAATTAAGTGGGTTGAGCACCATGAGGTCTCAAATTCAGTTCTCAGCAGAGACAAAACACTAGATGATTTTTTCTCACATGTTCTAGCCGGGGTGGGCAGGGTCACCTAGTATTTGTTGCTAGAATGAGGTGACAAGTATTCCGTGGAACTAGTCGAGGTGTGCGCAAGCTAGCCCAAACACCACAGTTATCAAAAAAAAAGTTTGCATCAACTTTTGACGAGCCCCAAGGTAGATTCAGTTATTGAAGCTTGTCTGTGAATTTGGATTCCACTTCATTTGTAATATTTTCCTCACTTTTTTGGATTAATATTTGTATCATCTCTTGCTTGTTCTTGTGAACAACCTCTCTATCTCCACGAGATAGGGGTAGGATCTGCATACACTCTACACTCTACCCTCCCCTGGTGGAGACTTCACCTGTGGGATTACACCAGGTTTGTTGTTATTCAATAGAATTCTTCAGACTTCAGCAGACATCCTTCTCCTTGAATAGGGTCATCACTAAATGAGTAAATGTGTTCAGTTTCCTCCTGAACAGTAGAAGCAACAGTCACATCTATCTTATTAACATTTCCACAATAGACTGTCTATGTTGAAGACATTGCTAATTCATGTGTGTAGAGAACTTCTAATGGTCCTTCATTGTATAATGAAGCTTCTTTTAGTGTGGGTTGAGAATATTTTGTGGCACTTAACAATAATTTAAGTCCCCTGCTTGAAAGTCATGTCATCGTTAATGTAGAGCTGCATAACATTTGTAATCTGCATTACGACAGATAACCCTGGGTCTTTTGTTAGTATGAATTTGATGAGCTATGCTCAGCAAATGCTTTCCTGTCGGAGCCTGAGAATGGTGAAGGAACTAAGGAAATAGGTTTCCTTGGTTTCATGCCCATCTCAATTTCAGAAGGTCTGGAACCAGGGGTTTGGTTAACACTAGACGGAGCTATTGTATCCAAAGTTGACGTAGGCAGAACTAGGTCCCAAGCAGTTTGTCTCCAACAAGATGACACATAACAAAGTAGATCCACTAAACTTTGAGTACAACCTAAGTTTGGCCATGAGTTTGAGGGCGAAAAACAGCTGAGGGTTATAGCTTAGTGCTCTGAAATGCCAAAATGTCCTCTCTACAGTAACTAGTGAACTTCACATCTTGATCAGAATCAATAGTTTTGGGAAGTTATGGAGTCACATGAAGTGGACTTCCTTTATGTAATCTCTGGTAGTTTCCATAATACTGATGAAATTCATATAAATCTATTAGAAAGTAACGACCTTGTGAAATTGCTGATGAATCTCCTTAGATGGTGTAAATGTTAATCCGATTTTGATAACTTCTCTGAGCAGAATTCTGCTTGTAAATTCAAACCAAGTGTTGTTATGTGATAAAATTAAACTGTCAAGTTGGGCAGTTACCTTCTTGATGGATCATCAATAGGAGAAACAACACTAGTAAATGAATCTTAAAATTCTTTTCTTAAGTTGGACCCTGATTTGCAGCAAGATAAGGTCAAACAAGACTGCAAGAATATAGAAAAATCACTGCCAGAATCTTGAGTGAAACCCTAGGTTATTTGAAAATTAGATATCTAGAAACATGCACACATCTACTGATGGAGCACGTTCTTAAACATAGGAAGCAAGACAAAAATAAAAGGAAAAAATTAGTCCATATCCTTTGTGAAGAAGAGGATACAGGAATAACAACAGGGTCTTTGGCTTTGGAAGAAGATTTGGTTTAGCAAGGCTAGTGACAGGGTCCTTTGGCCTTGAAACAAGATTTGGCTTAACAAGGTTTCTTTGACGGTGTTTTTCTTCTCTTGGATTATGGCTAGGAAGACACTCACTCATTCCAACCTCCAAAAGAGGGGATTTCAGCTTTTTTTGTAGTAGGTGCCCATGTGTGAAGAGCACTTTGAATATGTTGGCCACCATGTTATGCATTGTAGAGTAATTGTCAGCGGTGGAGCATGTTTCTGGAAATTTTTGGCATGTCCAGGACCATGCCAAAATCCACTATGGAGCTACTGCGATGTGGACAAAGAAGGGTTGTGCAAGAAATCACACAAGACCTGGAATACCATCCTCTAGCCATTTGGTGGATTGTTTGGCTTAAACGAAATTATAGAATTTTTGAAGCCATAGGAGAAGTTTACATAGCTTTAAACAAAGATGTTTTTTTTTTCTAGCTTTTTGGTGCAACCTGGTTATTGTAGTGGATGTTGATGCACATCATGCAATTTTAGATACAGTAGGGGATCTGCAGAATCTGTAGTTATGTCTTCTCGCTCTGGCTTAGTGCAAGGCTGCAAGCCTATATAATATCTTTGATTACTTGTAAACATAAATTAGGATATGGGAGTAGACTGCAATATAACAGTACTAGAGCTAGAGGGGAATGTGGATATATGAGTGAAGTCCAATTTAGCTTACTTGAAAAGATGAAAAGTTGTCCATCTCAAAAAGGGCAGCCCGGTGCACCAAGCATCCCGTGTTTACGCAGGGTCCAGGGAACGCACGCACTCCAAGAGGTGTGATGTAGACAATTTTACTGTTGCTCCAATGCTCCCATTCTTGTCCTCTATACTTGTTAGAAAAAAGTTGTCCCTGGTATTGGTTTCCTGTGAACGCTGATCTGCATTGCATCTTTATTTTTTAACATGCCACTGATCTGAATTGCTTTGTTACTCTCTTTTATTTGCTTTTAATTTTTTAATTCTTTGTAATTTCTCTTTTCCTTTATTTGGGTGTGCATGTCTCTGTGCGTGTGAATTTTACATGCTTTAACCATTGTAGATATATTAACAAAGTCTTGTCTTGAAAGGTTTCTTTCTCATCCTTCTTTCTATTATTAAATTTCTAGACATTGTTAGAGAAAATAAAGTCACAATACTCAAACTTGGAAGGCCTTCCACCAGATCGTATTGTTCCAACTGTGGGGCTCAATATTGGTCGTGTTGAAGCATCAAATACGAAGCTTGTATTTTGGGATTTAGGAGGTCAGGTATGAACTTTGCTAACTGTGACCTCTGACATGATTAAATTTCCATTTTAGAACCGTAAAGGGTCTGTAAATAAATGCAGCAGCCAATAAATGTATCATGTATGACAAAAGACAAGGTAGAAGTGCTGGACATCAGGCATCTGTTTTGTACTTCTAAGTTTGATGATGAAGTGCATTTTGTTGTTATTGCAGTTGCATGATTTTTGGTGTATATTGTGCAACTTATGATGGTCATCTACTACTCTTGTTTAGGAAGTATATTTCCAAAATTAAGATGTATTTTGATAATTCTCTGCCTTATATAGGACAGTTCTCGAACTTAAGATGTATTTTGATAATTTTCCACCTTATATAGGACAGTTTTCGTAGGCATGACCTTTGTAATAATTGATGGAGGGATTATACAATATTCTTGCGTTTTCTCACTAGAGCTTAGTCAGCAGATAGGGGTGTGGTTCTCTGACAGCAAGATACTATTTTTTTAATCTTTCAGCTGGTTTTAGACAGTTCATTTAAATTTCTCTGACTAACATGAGACCATTTATACACTTAGCCTGGTCTTCGCTCAATCTGGGAGAAGTATTATGAAGAGGCACATGCTGTGATATATGTTGTTGATGCTGCTAGTCCGTCACGCTTTGAGGATTCTAAATCTGCACTTGGTATGTACTGTTGGTTAGTCATGTGTTCAAACTTTTGTCTAGTTCATGATTAATGGGCATCGTAGTTTGTTTACTTTTCTACTTCAATAACTGGCAGAAAAAGTTCTCCGGCATGAGGATCTGCAAGGAGCCCCACTTCTGATATTAGCAAACAAGCAGGTAAAGGCACAAAACAGTTTCTTCTACACAAGAGGTTCTTTATCATGGATGTAATGACTGAACAGAGCACATCCTTTTGTCTCTTCCTTCTCTACTTCATTTGTCAATGATAGTTTTATTTGTATAATCTCTGGATCTAATAGTCTTGATACTTTATTTGCCAAGACTAGATGTTGTCATTATGTTTCTTGTTTTATCATTGTCAAAAGGGATTCTCTTCTACATGTTTCTTCATCAAAAAAGAAAAATGGATTCCAAATATGTGACCAAGCACATACCAGCTCCAGTGCTATAGATATTCCCATGATTCCTTTATTTCTGTTCTGCTTATATGGTGGAAAGCCCGCCTTTCCAGATGGAGAAAGTGATAGTTGACAGATGACATTAACCTTTTTTTGTTCTGCTTATGTGGTGAAAGTCCGCCTTTCCAGATGGAGAAAGTGATAGTTGACAGATGACATTAAGTTTGTGTGCTTGTTGTGATTATTCATTTGCTTATGCACATCGATTTGTTAAAGCAGGACCTTGCAGATGCTGTATCAGCAGAAGAAGTTGCCCGGTATCTCGATCTCAAGAAACTCGATGAGCGAGCTTATACCTTTCTAGCTGTTTCATCCTATGATGGGTGAGTAATACATCGTTATCAGTATCACATGTTAGCACTATATTACTCCATGTTAGTCATATAGAAGACTACTGCATAAAACCAATTTCCCAGAAGGTTTGACTCAATATGGTTTTAAAAACTCTTATCTAAGAGTCCTGGAAATGCGCTTGAATAATACAAGTTTTCGCTTACTTGATTGCAGGTTAGGAATCAAGGAAAGTGTGAATTGGCTTGTAGATGTAATGGAGAGGAGTAAAAGAACAGAAATGTTGCAACTCCGAGCAGGGGCAAACCTTATCTCTAATTAAAAGGAATCATCCATAGTGCAATAATTTTTACCATACCATTCCTGTAACTTTTGTAAGTATATCAGGTTCACATTTTAGTCCCTTGTTACCTGATTTTGGAATTTCGTCAATGAGGCATGCAAAATGTGATGTTAACCTCCACAACTGCAACCAGCTGTGAAGTAACTTCAAATTATTGTACGTCCTACTTATAATGTCTTTGATTTGTATCTCTTTTTTTTTTTATCTCATTCTGATTGGAAAACCAGTGTGTGCACTGCATTCATATGATATCGATGGATGATATTACAGCATTTGGCAGGGTAATTCTTATATTTGACAATGTCAAGTACAATCTGAGAATCAGATTCTGATTAGTTAGTAGAATTTACACATATTTCTTGAACTTGCGGATCCCTAAATCTTACCATGTTCTGGGAAGGAGCGAAAGAGAGTAGGAACAGAGCTAGAATGACACAGGTGGGTCTCGAGTGATTCGACTCGTCTACGACGAAGGATGTGCAGTCAATAATTTGTAATGAAGGTTATTATGGATTCAAATTTCAGCAGAGGAAACAGTTGGGTCATTTCTTTCTAGTTTTTCAAGTTTTGGTCTGTTTGATGGATGAAGGTCTTCCAGTGTGAAATAATTAATATGTGATTTGAATTATTTTTCTTCTACAAGTTAAAAATAAGGGAAGAAGGGAAAAATGACATTTTATTGTAGTTTAGTGCCCAAAACCATGTTTACATTTCTCAGCTTCAAGCCATGTATGATCAACATAATAATAATCACAATACTTAATAATTTAAAATATTTGAAAAGATTATGTTTTTTTTTGGGTCGTCCAAATAGTAAATAAGACAAAAAAAATTGAAATAGAGAGACTCTATTTCTACTTAGATTTATTTTCTCAAATTATCTTGCATTTATGTTGTTATAAAAGATTTTGGTAACGAATATTTTTCTGGAGATGCTATTGAAAATACTGAAGGATTTGTAAGTTATTATTGTCTATTTGAAATACAGTAGTAACTAATAAGGATTATTATCCATAAAAGCAACATTAACTAATGAGAAAAAGGGTAAAAAACAATCTTGTATTTTCACTTCAATATTACATGTTTACTTTACGTGACTTTATATGACTTACTTTGCTTTTTAATCCATCCTTAATAGAATGACAAATGTCTATATTTAATAATAATTACATTTACAATACCTAATTTACCCCTTAATCAAAGATTGATAATCATGATTCATTTTTTAGATCATAAATTTTGAAAGTCTTTTTTTAGAAAAAGAAATTTCGATCCAAATCAAACTAAATAAATAAAACATAGGGACTCCACTTTTATTTCAAAAGCAAATATCACACTTTTTCCGTTTGTGTCTCCCATTTTGAAAAAATGACATCTAATCAAAAGCAAATATTACATCATTGAATAACGAATTTGAGACGCTAGAGGATATCAGTAGTGGAGTGCAGCTAGGAGCAGAAGCTGCCCGGAGAAACTCACACGAGGTTGCACCAACAATCCAGCATTCGGTCAGCGCGCTACTAGTGATGTGGCTACTATATTGCGATGTAGAGCTATAGTTGAAAGAGGTTATTGTCCAAACTTGAAGTCGCCGTTACTTGCTGAGCAAGAAATCTAAGGAAATTGTACTGAATGTGATTGATCTTCAAACTGAAGGCAGAAATTACGTGGATTTCTCGTATCCTGTTGAAGTTGAAGTTATGGCTTGTAACAATGCTGAGGAATTTGAGTCTAGAAAATTGAAAGAGGAAGAAGTGATGGATGCTTTGAGAGACGTTGACGGGGTGAGTATGATTGGGATATGTGGTATGGGCGGTGTTGGTAAAACAACAATGACTGAGAAAATAAGACAAAAGGCGGAACAAGAAAGGTTGTTTAATGACGTTGTCATGGTAACTGTTAGTCAACAACCGGACTTCAAGAGAATTCACGATGAAATTGCAAGAGAAGTTGGGCTGACATACGAAGGGAATAATTTGTGGAGTCGTGGAGATCGGCTGTGTTCAAGGTTAATGGATCAAAACAGCAGCATCCTTATAATGTTGGATGATGTTTGGAAGGCTCTTTAACTAGAAAAACTTGGAATTCCCAGTGGTAGCAACCAAAAACATCAGTGTAAAGTGATATTCACAACGCGTTTCTGATTTGTTTGTGAAGCAATGGGAGCTCAGAAGATCATGGAAGTTGGAACCTTATCTGAAGAGGAAGCATGGATTCTTTTCAGTTAGAAAGTTGGTAATTCAATCGACGATCTTTCTCTACTTGACGTAGCAAAAGATGTCACCAAAGAATGCAATGGTCTGCCACTTGCAATTATTACAGCTGCAGGAGTACTAAAAAAGCATAAAACCAAGCGCTCGTGGGACTGTGCCCTTGAACAATTACATGGTGCAGTAACAATAAATATCCCTGAAGTTCTCACAGAGGTGTATAAAACCTTCTGAGCTTTAAGTATCATTTCTGGATAGAATGAAGCTAAGTACCTCTTTTTTGCTTTGTTCCTTGTTCGAGGAAGATTAGTGACATCCGTCCTGAAGAAGACTTACTTTTAGAATACGACACTGCCAGCTACAGAGACCACCCGTCACGACTGGACACCTTGGAAATCAGTATTTAGAAACATGCAACGGCACAATATGGTGTTGTGATCTTTAGAATATGAAAAGATTTGTTTCGGTTATCCAAGGTTCAAACAAAAGTTATGTCAAAAATGCATGATTGGTTAGTGAGTGAGTGGGCTACCTAAGTATTGGTCTGAGGGAGAGCATAAATTTTATCACGGTAATAAGTCACCATGTGAAATCGGAAGGAGTCCCAAGAAGAAACTCCATTATGAGGATTTCAAATAACATGTCAATTGTTGCAAATACACCCCCTTTTGCATGCAGCCCCCCACACAGTCCCCCACCCACCCCTTAGCCCAAATCGTTTGTTTCCAAAATTGAAGGCTTCTAATGTTAAAACTCTGTTTGACTAGCATTTCAAATTACAGGACAATTTTTTCGATGGCATGAGTAAGCTCAACGTCTTAAGCCTGAGTGGATATGCGGACTCCTTTTAGTCTTTTCCAGCATCCATTCAGAGGTTGTCATGTCTGAGAACGCTGTGTCTGAGTAGTGTACGGTTGGATGACATATCCATCATTGGAGAACTTGTCACTTTAGAAATTCTCAGCATACGAGATTCTCATTTAGAGGAGCTGCCAGTGGAGATAGGAAAATTGACGAATCTACTATGTTAGAGTTTTGGAACGAGAATAAATCACTCGAAAAGGATTTCAGCAGGGGTCTTATCAAGGCTAACTCGATTGGAGGAACTACAAATGATGTAAGTTAAACATTGTAGTTACTCCACCTTGACTGAAGTAGAATCCTTACCGAAATTGACTGCTGACACTAAGTGAATGTTCCGAAGATGTGATCTACAGTGACTTGTGCCTTGCCTCCAAGTTGACACAGTACACTCTTACGGTGGGTGAAGCTTACAGAGCGACCTCAATCATGGATGATTACGACAATAACATTGTTTTAAATGTCACTGAGACTGCCCCGTTGGTTGACTGGATCTGCCACATGTTGAAGAAGAGCGAAGTTAATTGTACCATTCAAAAAGGAAGGAGCTCCTCTAATAATGTATTGACGAGTTTTTTTTTTTTTTTTGTTTTTTTTGGAAGATGAATAAACTCAGAACGGAAAAATGTCTCAACTTCTATGATTGTGATTTAGTCACACATTTATTGACATCTCTCGGAGTACATATGAAGTAATCAAGTTCCCGAATTTATATGAGTTGGAACTTCGATCTCTGGAGTTCTTCACACACTTTTGCAATGACAATGTTGAGGGCATTGAGTTACCTCGGTTGCGGAAAATGAAGCTCAACAGATTACATCAGTTCCAAAATTTCTGGCCTATAGCCAACAACTCCATCACTCTCTCAAATCCTCTTTTCCATGAAAAGGTTTGCTTCTACTTTTCTACATGATCATTATAAAAAAATTACTCCCTTTTTTTCGTCGTGAATAATTACTTGAGCACTAAAGATCCTTTATCTGAACACTGTTCTAACGATGATATATCAGCTCTAAATCGCAAAATATTACTAGTATATTTCATATATTTAAAGGTTTGTTGTCCGAACTTGGAAGTTCTATTGATTGATAAAGCTAACAGCATAAGTGCTCTATGCTCTCATCAACTTCCAGCGGCCTACTTCAGCAAACTAGTACAATTGGAAGTATATAGTTGTGGAAAATTGAGAAACTTGATGTCTCCGTCAGTAGCCAGAGGTATTTTGAATCTCCGAATACTACAAATAGTAGCCTAGTAGCCTGCATATCAATGGAAGAAGTGATCACGGAAGAGGAACAACAAGGAGAAGACATTATGACTAATGAGCCTTATTTCCCTGTTGGCAAGAGTAAGAGTTGTGAACCTTTACGAGCTGCAAAGCTTTAGGCATTTCTATGAATATGAACTGACCATTTTCAGAGTAGTGTGGATCTTAACTTTTTTTTTTTTTTCCTGAAATGAAGACGTTTGTCCAATAGGGATCTGATTTGTGAGTACACTGAGTCTTGAAAGTGTGAACAATGACGATGAGATGAAAGTTGTTGATCTAATAAAGCGATTGTTCAATTCTACGGATTGTCTTGCGCTGCTAGCAAGTTAGTTGTATAACTAGTGTACTACGTATTCTAAAACTGAACTACTACTGTGTTGTAATTCATTTTTCTTCTCTTTTTGTTTCATTTGAATGCCTTTTTTAGTTGTCTTTTGTTTTATGCAATATGGATAGTCAAAATTTTCAAGTGAATACACTCGATATGCCATCAAACTTTGAGAAAAAAACTCATCTATGTAATGAATGGGACCTTTCTCAACCGGAACACCTAGCTGAAGATTTTATATTTACTTGATCAGTTCCATTGAAGTATTTCAAGCATACAATTTGACATCAAACTGCACTTGATGACATTAAGGAAGTTTTTATTAATTCCTTTAATTGCTGGTAGCAATATATATATGTATGTATGCACCAGAATATGCATTTGAATTTGCTCGTTTCCACTTTGGGGGTAAAATACTTCCTATCAAAGGCATCTTCCTTGAACTCGAAACATGTAATTAAATAATTAAAAAAAAAAAAACGCACCAAGTTAAGAATTGGTGACAAGGCTATTCCGTGAGCTTTTCTTTTTCTGAGTAATAGTACAATTATTAGTTGGATGAACCAAGTCATTTACTGTAGAGTATTGCCCTATGAGTTAACACTTCAACTAATTCTACGAGTTATAATTTATCTTCCACAAGCACGGCCAGGAACAATCGAGGGAAGAAGAAGAAGAAAAAAGAATATAAATCTAGTTCAACCCTTCTTTTATGACTCAACTCACCTATAAGGCAAACGAGTAGGCTACAGCTACAAGTTTCATAAGTACCTAAACTTAACAAAGCATAATCAACACACTTTTAACCTGGTGATTTTGCATGTTAGTTACATTTGTTAACAATGAGATTCATCTGAAATTACCTTTATAGATAACCTGATAGATCATTAGTTCATATAACTTAAAACTATAAATAGCAAAGGCACAAACGTCAAGCTGTTTGTCAAAAAAAAGTTATTAAGGTAAACAATATTGTATTATGTTTAACACTAAATATATTTTAGCAGCAATGGCAGTTCTCCAGTAGCTATAGTGCAAAGGTTAAAAACAATGAGATGCCTGATCAATGCTAAGAAAGAATGTATTGCAAAAAAGACCCAATTCTACAAGGAAGAATTCACTGAACGTGTCAATGGCAATATCACACATCACAGCGGATCCAAGATGGTCATCACAGGTGAGGCAAGGTCCAAGTACTCATCACCTGATTTCAGTAGAACTATATTTAACCCAAGGTATGCATGTATACAAGATTCATAGGAGGCAAAGTTGATATCCAGCTCTTCAGAGAGCCCGACCGCTTCTGCGGAAATCCTCCTCTTCATCATCATTTGCTAACAGCTCTCAACAAAAAAATAGCCAACGATGAAGGTGCACCCCATGCTAACCCATTAAAAGTTGTTCATGCCCCCCTGTACTACTCCCCAACCTCCCCATCACTGACAAGTATTATGCATCACTCTTGCATTGCCTCGAGGTTAAACAAATTTCCTTCATTAACCAAACAATAGAGATATACACACCAAATTATACTCAGTACCCCTACCTCAGATACGGTTCTACACAAGATCACAAACAGGAAAACTTGTGCAAACTTTGTCACCCATACTTTCATGAAACTTCAGCAGCAAATGCAGGTATTAGCCCATAATATACTAGTTAATATTGCAATCACTTAAAAACTGATTTTCCTGGTTTAGGAATTTCCGCCAGGAAACTGTATAATCACGGATGCCCAACTCAAGCCAAGGTTTCATGTTACCATTATAATGCAGTACTCTCGCATTCTTCACAGTTTCAATATCAACTCCATAGTTATAACCCAGTCCTGATAATACCCACTTATCATCAAGAGCGTAAACTTCACCCTGAAAAGTAAGCAAGCTTGCACGCAATGCAACAGCCTCTTCTGAATTCATCTGCAAGTTAAATAAAAAGGTGACAGTGTAAGTCAATATAAAAATAGCACAATGATAAATGGAGACAAGAAAAAATGTATTAGTCCATTAAAACAATCTAACATGAAATGCCACGTGAGTCATTTGTATTTACATAGATAAGATTACCTAGTATAGTCTCACGTGAGTCATTTGTATTTACATAGATAAAACTTGAGTGTGTAAAACAAATGCTCAATGGGTTACGTTAAATTGCTGTAGACTTTGATGCCCATAGCTTGTGGGGTTCGAAAGGGTTAACCCATGGACTCCAAAAATCCACACCCCAAAAAAAAAAAAAAAAAAAAGAGGCCCAAAACATGGGACGTCTTTATCTAGGTTGGTGGCAGCTCACATGCCCACAAAAACAACAAAACATTAACATAGAGAGAACAATAATGAATAAATTAAGTATTTTCCACCTTTTTACGCTTCTCATATTTTGTGGCACTGGAAAGGATTAATCCCTGACTATAAAAATCTACTCCTATAAAAATGAAAGGGGGCTCAAAGGACAACAATTACATTATTTAGGCAGGTAGAAGCCCACATACAAGGAGAAACAATAAATTATCTTGAATATTTGTGTTGAGATAGCAATAATGAACACAATAGTAGTTTTCCATCGTTTCTGTTTAGGACTCCTAGCGCACGCAAATGACTTTTTTCTTTGTCCCCTTTTGTATTGGGTATACTATTATTCACCATTCATATTGAAGGGAAAAAACATATATAACATTCATATTAAAAGTCAACATATTACCCAGAATGGGTATAAAAATAGTTATTGTGTTACTTTGGTCACCGATCACAGTGTGGCTTGTGAAAACAACTTTACCCAAATATATATCTGATTTCAAGTTTCATTCAAATTCAAAGTAAGTCTTCTAAATTTGTTTAATTTTAGCTCATTTCCTTTTCCTTGTAATTGAAAAATAAGTTGTTTCCAGTTTTAGAACTCATGATTAATGGGGTTGCTACTCTACCCTTCTCCAATTAAATATTAGGTGTAGTCCACCAGCAGGACTCAAACTCATGGTGCACGCCCTTCCACACATCCTATGTTGTACTACATTTGCCACTGGTTGTATCAAATGGCTAGGCTAGCCTGCTGGCATGGCACTGAGTGTATTGCCAACTCGTGTTGCGACTCATATTTGAGATAAATAAAATGTTGAGAATGTTGTCCCGTAAGCTAAGTGAGCACTTACTATAGTCTTGTCTCTCAAATAAAACTGATACCCAATGTACCTCCACTGTGTGCAAGGTTGAGTGAGGGAAGCTGATTGTTGCTCAGGCAAATGGGGGGTGGGGTTATGGGATTGAAGTATGTTGTGAGGGAGAAAATCCATCTCAAGGAAATGAGGATTTGTAGGACGAAGATGATTCATTGTATGTCAATCGCCATATGATGCCTCAATGTCACTTGCAGCCAGTCGTCGGAACAGAGTCCATCAAAAATTATATATAGTTGGATCTTGATCATTCAATTGATAATAGTTATGAGTTGAGCTCTTTAGGATGTATTCATTATGTTTCTAAGTAGTCATATGGTTGGATTTCTTGAAATTGTTGAGTTATCTCATTGTGTAATATTGATTAATAGTTATGTAGTTGAACTCTTTAGATGTTAATCATCTCATGTTTCTAAGTAGTTATATAGTTGGATTTCTTAAAATTGTTGAGTTATCTCATTGTGTAGTTGAATTTTTTATGTTGAACATATCATATTGTTAATATGTATATGGTTGCATATTTAATATGTTATTTTTATGACAAAAGAAACCACAGCTGGTACACTTAGGGTACACATATAAATCCCCCGCTCCTATGTAATAGCTCGCAAACCACACGGGAGAGGAAATCTGCACTAGGCAAGCCCCATACGACGAGCTTGACCCAGAAGGTAAACCGTGCTTTTGCTGGCAAGAGGTTTCGCATTTGAGACCTCCAACATGCAAGTCCCAAGCCCAAACTATTGGGCCACCTGAAGGGTGTCATATGTTAATCATCTCTTGTTTTGCTAAATATGGATTTTTGCTGTGTTTATCATCTTAATGTGGGTAGTTGGGTTGTCCATATTAAAAAGATTTTTCTTATTGCAACTCTCTTGTGATCAATTTACTAGGTTTAATTTCAGTCATTGATATAGTTGCTATCCTGTAATGACTGGTCTCGGCAACGCATGTGGCAATAAGTTGAAACTTTTCTTCCCAGTCACTTGAGATCAAGATCTTGTCTATCCACAAAGTGGACCTCTTATTTTTTCAATGAAATTTGCCACCGTAAGTGTAACATCAATGATATCACATATTACTAAAAGATCCAACAAAGTTATTTGCTACCACCTTGACCTCCCAGAAATTGTTGCGGGACTACCTTCTTTCATAAACCTTATAACACTTAGGGGTCGTTTGGTAGGGACTATTAGGAGAAATAGTTCATATATTATGTATGATATTATTTAGTACTATGTTTGGTAAGAATTTGAGCATATGTATAACTAATCCATGGATTAGCTATAGCCCTACATGGTATTAGAGAATGTATTACTAATACCTTCCATTTGGAGGTATTAGTAACACATGGGATTTAATAATTAATACTATGTAAAGAGAATATCCCTCAAATCATTTCAATCACTTTATTTAATGTTCTTAATTTTATGTTTTATATTTGTACTAAAAAAATTATTTAAAAAAATTAGCTTACAAATTATTTAGAGAGAGTTGTTTGTTACCAAACACCCCCTTAAGTGATAAGTCTCTTACTATCTCTCCATCTTGACACACATCCACGAGTTCGTACCAAAGTGATTGTATGTTGGGCAATCCATATCAGTAGCTAGACAAAGTCCTATCTCCATATATTTAAAGTGATACTTAACTTTGAGCCAACTTGATTTCTTTTATTGAAGACAACCCAACTTAATGGTTACCCGACATAGTTTGACCATTTGCTCCCAAACAACCGTACATTTGATGTATTTTTTTTGTAATTAATGTAGCTTCCTTTTTAAAAAAGTTTGTTTTGGAGTCATGAAGAAGGATATTGTTTTGACTAGGATAGATTATGGGAAAAAATCTTTAAAGAACTAATAGACTTTTGTATTTGATGTAGTTTTTGTTCTTTAGTTTTTTAGGGGTCATGAAGCAAGTATATTGTTTTGGCTTGGATAAATTATGGGAATTTTTTTAAAAAAAATGTTTTGTTCTTTAACTTTAAAGTACTGTAATTATGTCCTGTTTCCTTCCAAATATCATATAATTGTCATAAGAAGCTCTATGGAATTTTTTCTAATGGCTATTGGTTTGGCATTCCCTAAAGCTTCAAGCTTTCCCTTTTTTTGATTCCTGTGAAGCTACAGTGCTATTTGTTCTATTATTGAGCTATCAAAGTTGACTTTTTTTTTTTGAATTTGATTTGGGTTGTTATAGTGAAGTTGCATATGTAGAGCAATTATCCTATTTGGTGGTTTAAGAAGTCATTTTTGTGAATTAAACCCGATTTTTTCGAATTTTACATAGAACTTGTTAATTAAAAGTCCAATTTTTATTTTTCTGGTTTCAAAGAATGTCTTCTGTAATTGTTGAATTTTCCAGCTAAGTCAGAGGATAACTTGACTTTGACAATAGAAAGATGAAAAGTTAACTCAACTGTGTGTATATATTAGGAAATAGGTTTAATGGATTAGTTGGGTCGGGTAGAAGAAACATACTGGGAGAAAATTTTAATTGGGATAAAAATATAACCACTTAGGTGCCACATAGCGCCAAGTAAGATCATAAGGTGGGGGCATGAGAGTTA
The DNA here is from genome assembly GCA_027704765.1 of Solanum habrochaites. Taxonomy (NCBI): domain Eukaryota; kingdom Viridiplantae; phylum Streptophyta; class Magnoliopsida; order Solanales; family Solanaceae; genus Solanum; species Solanum habrochaites. Next base: position 62,152,136 of record JAKWJA010002498.1, read on the forward strand.
ACAATCCAAAGGTAAATATGTGTCCAAAGTTGGATAGCAAGGGCAAATATGTCAAAAAGTATGAGGGTAAATATAATCTTTTTCTGAGAGTCAAGGGCAAATATGACCCTTTTCAGTATCCTTAATCACCTAGTGTAAGCTACAGGCACACCCTCGAGTGGATAGATTAGAAATTATGATTGTCAATGGGACTGTAGACATGAATTTACTAAGAGTCCCGACTACATTGTGTGAGGAATCAACCAAAACTTAAAAATATGGAGAAGCACTCTAGAAAGTAACAATTTGTTGATCATTTTTGGGGCAAGTAAAATAGAAATCACTTTTACTTTCAAAAAATTGATTTGTCATGTTGTGGTATTATTTCAAAGTAGACATAGAGCAATAGAACAATGACAAGCTAAGTTTCTAACCGTATTAACCTCAACAGATGAAAATAAAGAAGGAAATATTTTACTAGCCTTTGCCTTACACCTTGCAGGCAAAAGTTGTTGAAAACAATAAATGTATATCAAAAGATAGTGTCACTGACCTCTGTTACCAACTTCAGATATGTTCCAGAAATATCTTGTTCCCTCCACCTCACTAGATCAATAACATTTAATCCAGACATCCAAGCACAAGATGTTTCATCCAATCTCTTGTCAGCAAAAAGTTTCTGCAGTTGAATCAGTCTAACTGAGCAGCACTGAACCGCACCATTCACTTTCCCGTCCATATTGATGCCCCATAAGACTGACAAGTCTCTTTGCACAATAATGTCATCATCCAAGACAACGACTTTCTTCAAACTAGGGAATATCTCAGGAAGAAGATAATGGGAATGCGAAAAAACAGACAGGTATTCTGTTGTTGGCGGCCCATCAACCTTGTGGAAGGAGACACGATATTCTTCAGGCAAGGAAAGATGAATAGACATTGATGCCTTATTATTTACCAACTTATGATCTTCAATATTCAACACCTCAACTGTCGCCTCCATATACTTATTCCTCGAGAACCATAACTTCATGGCAAAGTAATTCTGTTTATCTGTTACCACATGAAATACTTGATTCTCACTTTCCTGCATATAGAAGAAAACACGATAAGAAAAACTGATTAAGTGTTAACAGCAGAAAAAAATTGCAATTGAAGAGAGAATATACAAACCATACTTTTGCATGTGTTACGGTGGAGTTAATTACAGCAGACGATGCTAGCACATTGCTGGAGAAAATAACGAAGTGGTGAAGATCTGGATTCAAAAGTCTCTCTACCAATGACTGATCAATATCAGGAGGAGGGTCTCTAAAATACTCTACAGTTAATCGCATTGACAGGCAATGATGACTCTTGGGCATGGTTTGAACAGCTAGTTGGTAGAGGAAGGCACTCTGTCGCATATGGAAAGTAGCTTCATCTTCAGTAAGATCTACTAGTTGTCTGAATTTCTTGTCTACATTACTGCAATCTACGCGGCATGCCTTTGCTTGAGCAATTACAGATTCCATCTTAGGTAGCTTCTGATCAATCCTGGTGAAAAAGCAAAAGCATGAATTTCAGTGAAAAGTTTACGGAATATAATGAAAAGATGAATTTACAGATTTCTTCTAGCTACAGGCAAAGGAATAAGTGAAAGACAAGAAACAAGTCGTTGAGAAACTTCTATGCCTGATTAAAGCTAACAATGCAACAAAAGTAATTAGACTAGAAGGCAGATTAAAAGTGAAGCTCAACTACTGGAGTTCGAGCTAGGCCAGGCTAAAAGTAATTAAATTCAAAGAGGTGAATGTTAGGGATCTTCGTATGTGACCTCTATACTTCTATTAGCATCACTAAAGGAAGAGAATAACAGAGAGGGAAAGAGATGGGAGAAGGAAAGGAGACAATCAAGCCTGATAAGTGGATACTGAGGAATGTTGAACTCTGCATCTAGTATCAAACAATTCACTCCTGGTCTATTTGAGTTGAGCTAAGGTTAAGTCTAAATTGCATGAAGGCATAACATCTAGACAGCAATAACCAACAACAGAGGTCAAAGACTCTTCCCATAACATATAAAGCAAGCTACACACATTTCACAATCTTAATCACAAAAAGATAAGATTAAACATTTTGACACTACATGATCATTTAAAAAATAAGTCTGAGTCCAAACATTTGTTTGTTGCAGTGTTGCAAGGAATCTAATTGTACATACAGAGGAGGAAGATCTTTGTCCACCGTAGTTACACTAAGCACCCGCTCAAAGTCTTGAATGTTTTGCTTCATTTCATGTGACAGCTTGTCAAGAGCCGGAAGCTTCGCGATGCTAGGGTAATATGCCCGAGCCACATACAACAAGTCTTTCATCTTTCTAACAGTGAAATCATTCACTTTCTCCTTATGATTGCGACGCCATAAACAGTAGCTCCCAAATTTTAGCTCACATAATTTCTCACCCTCATCAATGTCTCTGATATTCTCGGTGGCACCAGGCGTAGAACCAACACTGGTGCTCTGCTTTTTTTTTCCCAAGTCACCAGCACCTATGCTCTGCTTTGCTGTTGCCAAGTCACCAACACCTGTGCTCTGCTTTGCTTTTGCCAAGTCACCAACACCCGTGGTCTGCTTTGTTTTTCCCAAGTCACCAACATCTGTGCTCTGCTCTTTTTTTCCCAACTCACCAACAGCAGTGCTCTGCTTTGCTTTTGCCAAGTCACCAGCACCTGTGCTCTGCTTTGTATTTGCCAAGTCACCGACACCTGTGCTGTGTCTTTTTTTGGTTAAGTCGCCAACACCTGTGCTCTGTTACATATCAAAGGTTCTTCTTATTTTGTATCAGATGGAGACAAAAAGAATTAAACATGTAAAAAATTCATTTTTGTGATGAGAATTGATAAAAAATAAGGTTGCAGATCTACATACATTTACTCCTAAGCGTTCTTTGGGCAATCCATCCAAGAAAGGAAATCCTGGAAAAACAATATTGCAGAAAGGAATAGCTTAAAAATCTAAATAGATCTAAAGATTAGTTAATCTTGGTTGATGCAAACTAATCAACTATTTCCTCTGTTCCAAAATTATATGTGTTTGTATTTAATCTGAACAAATCTCTTAAATTTATTAGCTTCATCCACTAAAAAGGAAAGAGACAGGATCATATAAAAAGAGAAGGCTTAACACCAAAGGGTGTGTTAGTATGAAAGAAAATGTTCTCCATGGAAGATAAATGAATTTCTTATTTATTTTTGGTGTTTGCCGAGTAAGAAGAATGTATCATCCCAAACATATTTTATATAATCGGCAAGCACTATGGGGGTGAGATGGGGTGTGTTGGAGGGTGGAGAGGAGACAATTAATGTGGAATGCCACTTATGGAACTTGTTAACTCTATTTACACTAGGAAAGTCATTTTCCTCATTTTTTAAGGAACTTGTTTTCCAAAAAATATACCAACCAAACATGGGAAAACTGGAAAGTATTTTTGGTCATACCAAACACACCGTGATTGCTACGTGAATGTGCATATTTATAGAATTTGTCTACATCTATTGACAAAAATTGTTTGAATATGTAGCACGCATAGACATAGTTACACATTATAAAGCGAGAGACATGTTCCTCTTCAGAGAATTAAGTTGGAATATCCTACCAGCAGTCTTGTTCTCCGCTTTCCCGACAACAATATTTTCCCCAAAATCCTGAGAAAATGGTGAAGAAAAATCAGTCAAATAACTTATATGTGAAGTAAAGACCGAAACTTTGGAGGACGTATCCTATACCCATTTTAACTGTAAGATGTGATTTCCTCAAGATCAAAACACTAATGATAACGGAAAGCTGCAAATTGGGGTGGTCAAAAAGAACATTAAAAAACGGGATTCAGGCTCAACCCACCCAATTTCAAGGGTTGGGATCAAGATTAATTTGAATTTGGGTTCAATCTTTCAACTCATTCAGCCTAACCCAATTGAAGGAGAATCTCAATTGAGCCCCAACATTCAATATCAATTTCAACCCGTTTAAAAAACTTTTATCAAACATATATTTTTCCTAGATGAAGGTATAACTTATTATTTGTTTAACATCTTTTTAGGGATTATCTATCTATTTGTTACTTTTTTGAAAAAAAATCTTGAGCGGGAATTCAAATTGTGATTATAAAAATTAACTATCAATATGTTAAATTATTGAGATTAATCGGGTCAAATTGGGCGGGTCAAGACCCAACCCGTTTTCAGCCCATTTGAGCCTAACCCATTTGCGCCCGAGTAAACTTGGGCGGGTCAAGACCCAACCCAAATTCTATTTCAACCCATTTTAATATTTTCAATTTCAATCCAACCCGCCCATTTGACACCCATAGCTGAAATTATTGACAAGCTTGAGATGTGTGGACTACTTTAATTGTTCAATGTTCAAACTACCTTTCCGTGTCTCAATTATGTCAGTTTTCTTTCAAAAAGAAGCTGAAATTATTGAAACAAGCAACAGAAGTTTGAACATTGAACAACTAATGTAGTCCACATGTCTCAAGCTTCTCAATAATAGATATTTTTAACATCAAGCTTCATTCTCTCTCTTCTTTTTTAATAAAGCATAAAACTCATCTTCTTTTTCTCCTCCCTCATCTGATAGTATGGTCAAATCAGTATCTTTTATTTTTTTCATAACCGTGGTGTCTAGGCTAGCTTGTGCGTACCTCGACTAATTCCACGGGATATCAATCACCTCTAACCAACAACAAGTACTAGAGTTAGGTACCAGATATAACTCAGTCCACCAAGGCCAAGACACCAAGACAGATGGGAAAAAATCACATACTGTTTTTGTCTCTGCTAGATTTCGAGCTTGAGATCTCATGGTTCTTAACTCACTTCATTAACCACTACGCCACACCCTTGGGTGTGGTATTTTAGAACTTTTAAGTGAAGAATTAGTATCATGAAGTAGAATAAGAAAGCAAAATGGGTGATAAGCAAGATCAAACATCTACAGCAAACTAATTAGAGTAAGAAGACCCAAATGAGCTACTGTTGAATGCTGATTGACGAAAATGATAGTGTTACAAATGTCTATTCATGTGAAACTGCAAGCTTCTTTGTTAGATCAGTACCTACGCATGAGTCCACAATTGTGTTATATAGGTAAATCACATGCAAGTTCAACGAGAGGATACTAAAACTTCTAATATCAATCCACACAAAGCATCAATAAATCTAGAGCATTCACTTGCATGGTTGCCTGAATTGGTTGTAACATTATTCTTTAAGTTTTCCGTTAGTTGCTACTATAATAAGCACATTGGCAACTTCTCATCCGTGATTCCTCATAACTGCTTATCTTATGTCTTCTTGTCTTAAATTGCTTGTGAAGTAGTTTCAACTCTATAAGGTAAATTACAGCCTTGTATTTCAAAGTTCAAAATGTAAACGAACTATCACAAGAGTCGAGCCAAAAAGAAACTTCTATAGTATCTTTTATCCCGATTGAAAATTATATTACCTTCGAAATCATTCCAGAGAAGAGAAGTGTTAAAACCGATAGTCAAGTAGTTAAAGACAGGTACCTGGAAATAGTTTTACTATAATATAGACTATTGTTGCAATACACTTGGCACAAAATCCCCACAACAAGAGACAATGAAACTAAGTGGAACCAAATAAAAGATCCTAGTTTGATTTAAAAAAAAATAAAAAATCCTAGTGGTGTTACTTTTCATATGTTCATAAAATGACAAGAATACTCCCCGTGACTTAAAATTTGAAGGTATCAGGATTGATGTCAATGGTGGAAAAATGGAATGTAAATGTAGGGAAAGCTTGCATGTCTGAAATTCTCAGGTACTACTTGAAAATTTCAACATTTACTAAGGAGAAAAAACAAAATAAAGGGGAACATCCTCTACATTGTTCAAAATTACATCATTATGATTAGCTGGGTTCTCGAAGGTGCTTAAGCCCTGAAGCGAGACTCAAAACGTGTTGTCGTTTCACCTCACTTGATGTGCGCTTCACTGTCATCATCAAGGGCATGCTTTCCCTTGCCAATGAGCCTCTTCTGAAGAGACAACATGAAGCAATTGATATTACATTTTATTGTAAAAGAATTCAATTTCCGTTTCATGTATGTCATATATGCTTAATTGACTAATATATAATTGGATTTTTTTTCTCCCTTGCAATTTTTTACTTAAGCCCACAAACTTGTTGCGGCTTAAGGAACCAACAGACCTTAAGAGCTTTTTTTGTGCTTTTTGCTTTTGATAAAACTGGCAATTGGAAGATTAAAATATCTTCGGCTCATACAAGGGGTCAAGTAGTACTAAAAGAGTGATATTGAGAAGCTTTGCTTTAAAATTAGCTCCAAGTGAATTAAAAGGTTGGACACTTCCTATATGTGCCCCGCATCAAAGGGAATAAGAGGGGCATCTTCAAATCTCTTCATAGAGAAAAAAAAAAAGGGGGGGGGGGGGGGGGGGGGGGGATGGGGGGGCGGGGGGGAGGGGGGGGGGGGATTTTTCAAATCAAACAAGCTTCAGTCAATAAAATGATATTCCAATAGAAGTTTCATGACAAAAGACATCAATATATGCTATATGGAGACTCATAACATGAAAAGTTATTGCTTTAACTCTCTCGGGTCATCAGCAGGTTGATGGCGGAAAAACTTGTTCTCCAAATGAAACATATATTATTTTCAGTCCTTTCAAAATCTTTTTTCTCCAACCAGGATGTGACATGACATCTTTCTTTCCCCTCAACTTATCCTTGTCTTCTCTTTGTTCCATTCATATTCCAACAAATACATCCAATTACACCTAAAACTGGAAGACACTAGTAGCGAATAATTTTAGGTTCCCTATGAAGTACCATGGAGATTTTCAGCAAAATTGTGCATTTCAAGCAGCAGTTCGGTGCGTCCTCCCAAACATGAACTTTTAACTCAATGCACTTTTCAGATACAAAACTATATTTACTAGTCTTTAGCTTGTGCTGGAACGACTATAAACTAGACAACCCACACAAGTTTTAATCATCAGTTCTTACTATGGAATGACAAATGGAATGTGGTTGCTACTTGATTCAATATTAGCTCTAGATCTAGTACTACATGCAAACAGCAAACTATATGGAATGGAAAAGAAAAGAAATAGCGACAGGACCACTTTCTTAAATCATGGAAGTTGCATTTGCATTAGTATGATAGTTACAGTTGCCATGTTAAGTACAACTAATTGACAACATATGAAGTTTTGTTATTAGTTATTATTGAAGGTCTGAAAATTAAGTTAATTATCAGCGTTATAATATTGAGAAAATGGGAGAAATAAGAAAAAAGAATGGCATGCATCTGTTGAAAGGTTTAATAGCATATCTCAAGTAGTTTAACAAACAAGGATTAGCACAAATCAAGCAGTCTGCAGTCCAATATGTATAGATCTTAAACCTTCTTGATCATCACCTTATTCAACTATCAGTAGTCAGTCACATACTCATAGAACCATCCTTCTTCTTAGCTAAGTTAATGATTACAGCATTTTGTTTATATGACCATTAAAATTACTTTATCAGTTGAGGTAACAACGGATATTGGGAAATCATGATTTAGGATTTGATTATTGCTTCTTATGCTTCAATACATCTAGTATCCTATCTTTCTCAGTTTGATCTTCAATCATACATCACAGAGAGTTTTCCAAGTTTAAATACTTTTTATTTGCAACAACAAATTTTGTATAGAAAAAATAGCAGCCAATAAGACCAACAAATATGAGGATGAATTTAATTTGAAAAGGAAAGCATGGGTACACCATTAACAATATGAAGGTTGTAATAACACTCATCACAAGTTATGCTAACCTATTCACAGTTAAAATCAATTTTAAGGAGAACTTTCCAGAATAGCCTGACTAGTAAGTTTATGTGTATGAGCATTCTCAAGGTAAAACATCCATCATAGCAATTCATCCAGTCAGTAACAGTCTATTCAAATTGCAAAAGTAAAACTCTTAACAAACATAATCAGAAAACAATTGAAAAAAGAACCTTGGGAAAAGTTGGTTCCAATCTTTGCATTAGGTCATCCACATGTGTCGATTCATCATCCTGCAACAAGATACCGGATAACTGTTAGATGCGTCATGATTACCTTTTTCTCTTTGTGTACACACAAAATGCAACAACGAACAAAAATATGTTGCCTAGCATATCCACTTCTTCTACTAGCTAAAAATTTCAAAATGACCAATGATGAAGGCAGCTCATGAGGTTGCTTATAGAGAAGAAATTACCTCCGACTGATTCTCAATCTTAGGAGTATAATGTCGACCGTAGATTCTAAGTCCCACCTGATTCCAATCAGGAGTTCCCCAGTTTAGAAAATCAACTAGTAGTTACTAAATAGCAGTATCATTATAATGCTGCAGGTTACTTACTGAAGCTGAACTTTGTTGTGGTGTTGTATATCCTGCAAAAAGAAAATGCCAGATCAAGTTAGAGCAGAACCTTCTAAAAAAATGGCTAGAACTATAAAGCTTCATGAAGATATGTCTTCTTCCTATCCATAATGACATTTTTTCTATCTCTCTTCTTCTTTTCTCTTTATACATATTGATATTCTCTTTTCGGCAGGGGGATGGGGATCAGGAACCATTCTTTGATCTGGGAAGCCAATTAAAGTTACTAAAAATGCTATTGTCTGGGTTGCTAAACTTGAATGCTCTTCATACCACATAATGGAAAAAAGGATTTAAACTTGAAATTTTCCCAAAAAAGGATAGAGATTGCCTAATTGCACTACAGATTTGCATTAGAAGACAGCAGGTTCAAAACAACAATCATGGATCCAAATTGCAATGAAAAAAAGTTTTTAGCATTGAACAAGCGAAGAATCAGGGCTCATTACTATTACAGAGAGGTGAAAACCGTTTCTATGGAGGAAGCAGAAGGAAAGAAAAACCACTAGAGGCACGAGCAATATGAAGTAAAAAACGAGAGGACCCAACACCGCAATTTACCAAAACATTTCATTCGCCTCTGGCCGGGAAAGTATACCACCCTTCATCTCTTCCTCCCTTGCCTAATCCTCCTCCTTCTCCTCTCGTTTGCCTTCTCCACCTTCGCAATTCGCTTTGATTTGTTCTCCTTTCCTCAACTGCCAAACAGCGTTTGTTCCAAATCTACACAACACGACAATGTCCGTTTCCGGTAGTTGTATGTCCGGCGCCGTCGAAAGTAAATCGTCCGGCCGAGGCCCGGTGAGTGGAGCCGAGAAGTAGAGATCGATCTGATTGGAAAAAGTAAAAAACAAATAACAAAGCGTAAAGATCTGAGGGTCACTAACTATTTTGGTACTTTTTTGGATATGCCAATATAGTCCCTCAGCTTTATATGATTGGAAAATAAATTACTCCCCAAATTTCATAAAAAAAAATAAAAAATTATTCTTTTTAAATTTGTCACGTGTAAAAATAAACTTTTGCTTATAAAAGAGCATAAAACTGGAAAATATTAAATAACCTACGCACTTATTAGTAATTCATTATTTGTAGAGTTTCAATATTTGCAAATAATGGTCGGTTATCAACCGTGACGGATCTAAAATTTTTAATTGAATTAAACACACAAACTTCCATATGAAGATTTGACATTTATTATATATGAATAAAAAATAATTTTAACCATATATTATTAGTTGGGATTCAAATGAACCCTAACATAAGACTGGCGCTGCCTCTGGTTATCACTATATGTAAATAATGAGTTTTTATGTTTTGAAACATTATTGTAGATATCAAATTTTGGACGCTTCTATCGGGTGAGTTCTATTTGAGTTAGGTTCTTGAAGATTATTTTACTCTAAGGCCCCGTTTGGATGGGCTTAATAAAAGCAGCTTTAAAAAAGTACTTTTGAAGTGCTGAAACTTATTTTTAAAATAAGCAGTTATGTGTTGGATAAAAGGTGCTGGAAGTGCTATGTCAAACGTGAAAAGGAAAATGGAAAGAAGAGATGTTAGGATTATGTGGTAATTGGAGATTGTATAAAAAATATTAAGGCAAATAACATAAAAATTTGGTCAACTTAAAACAGCTTATAAGCTAAAAAAAGAAAAGCACCTCACCCCAAGCTTTTAACTTTTGGCTTAATAAGTTATTTTCAGTATTGTTCAAAACAGCTAAATAGTCAAAAAATCAAGCTTTTAAGGCAGTTGACCAGCTTTTAAGCTGAGCCCAAAAAGGCTCTAAGAGTGTGTTTTGGTAGAAGGATACATTTTCTCGGAAAATGTTTCCAATTTTCCACAATTTGGTTGGGACAAAAAATTTGAAAAGATTTTCCAAATCAACTCTTTCTTAAATTTAAGGAAAGGAAAATGGACTCCCTTCAAAAATTAAGAAAAACATTTTCCAAACTCTCCTCCAATTTCCAAATTACATTTTTTTGGGAGGGGGGGGGGCGGAAGGGAACGTGCATTTTAAAAAAATATTTTCAATTTAAAAATTTTATATTAACCCGATATCGACCCACCCACCAGCCCCACCCCCCTCTCCAAAAAATTAATTTGTTTTTTAAAATATTTTCAACTTCAAATTTTTATTTTAAAACTCCTACCCCGCTGCTCCCCCAGTCACACCCACCACGAAAACCCCCCCAACCCAACCCACCCCCAAAAAAAAAATACTAATTGTTATTTGAAAATTACTATCACTTCAATTTTATTTTTTCACCCTCCTCCCTTCCCTCCCAATACCCCCACCCCACCCCAACCACCACCACCCCATAAAAATAGTAATTTTAATTTTAAAAAAATTATTTTCAATTTCATAAATTATTTGTTACTCTAAGTGTAAAAATACAAGATGTCGCTCAAAAACATTTTCTTATAAACCACACTAAAATCATTTCGGAAAATATTTTCTAATCACAACCAAACACGAGAAAATAAGTATAAAATCTACTTGTTTTCCCGAGGGCGACACAATTTTCTAGAGAAAAATATTTTCCATGGAAAAACATTTTCCTTCATACCAAACACACCCTAAATTCTAACTCATGCCTATGTAAAAGGTACTCTCTATCTAACATTAGTTGTCCACTATTAACTTGACACACTCCTTAAAAACTATAAATAAAGGATAATTTTATTATATCGCCCTTCGAATATAATAAATACAATATTGTCTTGAAAAATGTAATAAGAAAAATGACTATAACTAATGATAAGGGTAGATTAGGACTAAGGAGTCGTTTGGTAGAGTGTGTAAGAATAATATTAAATAGAGTGTATTAATAATGATTGCATAAATTAGTAATGCATGTATTAGCTATGCTTGCATTAATTATATATTGATTATTTTAATGCATTGTTTGGTTTGATGCACTACAAATAGTATGTATTGCGTCAAAAAATTATATACAAAGATACCCTCCAGTCTTTTATCATTTTAATGCATGCATAAAAATCATTGCATTGTAATAACTAGAAATTCATGATATTAGCAATGCACACCTTAATATACAATAGAGTGTATAACTAATGGTTGAACACCAAACAAGGTACAGGTAATATACAAGATTAATACATGCATTATTTTTCCTAATACGCCCTACCAAACGACTATTTGATTTCATAAAACGGACAAGTATTGTTGGACATTCTAAAATAATATAATGGACAACTATTGTTGGACAGATAGAATATTATAGAGTATTCTCTTAAAAAGACGTTTTGAATGTTTCACAAATTCATGGGATGGGATATTTATAAAGAGATTAAAATATGACAAAATTGTACCCACATTAATTTATCAAGCAAATTATTTATTTCTTCAGATTTTGCTTGTGTTGATTTATTTCCATATATTTAAAGTTTGTCACAAACAATCACACTATTGGTGAAATCTCTAGTTCACAAAATTTAAGTTTTGTTAAGAAAACTATGTTTTGAAACATAATTTTACAATAACATTGTCACGACCCCAGCCGTCGTGATTGACACCCACACTAATCCTCCAGTGGGACAACCATTACTACAATCCAAACTAATGAATTCAACCAAAAACTAAAGCATTTAAAGATATGAAAATAAATTTAAATGTCTAAGAAAATGAAAATAGGGAGTTTCCCATAAACTCCAACCGAAGTCTAACAACCAAATCCCAAAAAAAGTCTAAAACCTGAAAATTTCAAAGTACCAAAACTCTAACAAGGATCACAAGTCTAACGAAATGGGTACAACCCAATTAAACACAAGAAAATCTAAAGTACTAGTCTAAGTCCAAAGATGTGGACATAAACAAAAAGAGAACTCATGGCAGCCCAAAATAACTGGCTCACCCTTGAATTCAATCGATCACCGGTCTTCTAAACGAGGTCTGTCAGTAGCCGCCTGAAGATACCTTGTACTCAACAAAGAAAGAGCAAGTGCAGTTCCAGTACACAATCACAGTGTACTGGTAAGATCACGCCGCTATCTCAATAGGTGAAACACATACAAGTCATTACAACAATAATAAACATGCATACACCGAACATATACAATATCAATTATCACTTACAAACAACTTATAATTTCACAATCTCAAATATACAATTATTCCAAGTCATTTGTCCTCTCATGGAACCTATACCCAAACTGTTAGTGTATTGTGGTACCCGATCCAAGCTAGTGTGTCGGACGTGACATCCGATCCCATATATTCGTCGGAACGTGGCACCCGAATTCGAGTTAATGTGTCAAAATATAACACCCGATCCATTCAACAAGTCACAATCACAATCATAATATAGATTCTCATAATCATAAAATCAAGTCATAATTCATGGCATACAATTATTCAATCATCTTCATTAACGATTAATGTGATCAGTAAAGCAACATTCACATACATACATGCATTATAATGAAGTAATTACAAATACATATCACACCAACATGAAATCATAACTATCACCTACCTCGAACAAAGTTTGAATCCCCTAAGAAATTTGATCCTTCTCTTTCATGATTCTTTATTTCCGCTTGTTCTTAGTTTACAAACAATCAATATAATACGAGGATCAATTAACAAGACTTAATTACCCAAATTACAATCAACATTATCAATCCTAGATCAAACCCATGAGCTCAATATCCAAACTAGGGTTTTTCGCAACATAAATCTCATATCAAAACCTTCCCTCATCGATAATTACACAAGAAATTAAGTTTTACGAATCAAAAATTATTTTTGGAGAGTGAAAATCTTACCTTTAACCTCAAGAATGGTGGAAAATTGTCAAGAAAAGACACGGGGTCGTTCCTTATCTCCGAAGGTTGAAAAGTGCATGATAAAATATTTTTGGGATTTGTTTCCGACTTGAGTCGCATCTGTCCCCCCATAGTGGTCCTCATCTTGCTACAACGACTCTGTCTCGCTGGAAAAATCTCGTCTTAGCGGCTTGCACAGAAATAATGAGCAAATATAAGAATTTCAAACCCCCATTTCACAACACACTTTCATCCCATGACACTCAGAAAATACTTGTTCATGCTATGATCAGTTTCAAAAGTTTTACTCACCCGAATTCAGTTTCATAAAATCGTACGAATTTCTTAACGTCTTAGTTATCTACTAATATGACCAAAATCATAATTAGATCTCCCATTTGTTAGCAGATTTCCCTAGACCTCATTGACTCCGATTTCGTCCAAATCTGAACTAAGTTGAAAAATTTCAAGTTACTACGAAAAAGTTTTTCGATCCAAAAATTTTTCGCTTTAGCTTTTCAATGGCGACGGATATCGATTGTTACAAACATACATAATCTATTTTATAAATAGAGTATGAGAAGAACAAAGTGTATGCAAAGCTCAATCTTACTAGAGAGATAAAGAAATTATTTCTGCTAGATACTTGGCTTAAGAAAAAAATTAGCACAAGTAAAGAAAGTAAGACAAAACAATTTAAAGAGCATTCAAAGCATGTTGGGGAGAAAACGTCATCACGATAAAATAATAGGATAATTGAAGTGCATTAAAAATGATTACTACTAACATACTAAATACTAATTATCCATTCTAATTCGTATTTTCGACAACCTCTTATCAAAGTTATGTTCTCATTAAGTTGAAATTGTGTCATGTCATGTTTAATCACCTCTTTCCAATAATTCTCGAGTTATCTCTATCTCTCTTGAAACCATTCATAACTATTTTTTCACACATCCAACTTGAACTATTTCAATCTTGTTTTTCGTATATTGCCTTCCGCCGTGGTCACTCCCACCTAATCCATATCTTTGTTCCCAATCTATTTTTCTAGAATGATCGCACATCCGCCAACAGTTTCATAAATTGGAGATTTTTTTACCGACACATTTTATCCTATACAACATAATAGGTCTAACTATCACCATGTAAAACTTATCTTTAAATTTTAATATCCATTTCATCAATCCAACATTATTATTATACACGACATCATTAGAAATCTCCCTATTTTCTAAGATGATAGAACTGCAAGATACGTGAAATCTCTCTTTTAGGATTGTGTGTACATTAAGCTTTCTTCCACACTAATCTTATGTGTTAACAAATATTTTATTTCTTTTTATCAACTTCAACCAAATATTGTTCAACTCTGTCTTATTAATGTTTGAATTGAAAATGTCAACCAAGTGAAATTCATAGGACCTATAATTGTAATTTTCAATTTTATTCAAATAATTATATTCAGAGGCGTACCCAAAATTTGAAGAGTCTAGGTGCACCAATAATATTTTAAAAAAAGTGTTGTTGATCAGGATCGAACCTGGTCAACAACACGATAAAATAATTGGATAATTGAAGTGCGTTAAGAATGATTACTACTAACATACTACATACTAATTATCCATCCTAATTCGTATTTTCGACAATCTCTTATCAAAGTTATGTTCTCATTAAGTTGAAATTGTGTCATGTCATGTTTAATCACCGCTTTCCAATAATTCTCGAGCTATCTCTATCTCTCTTGAAACCATTCATAACTATTGTCTTTTTTATCTTGCCTTCCGCCCTGGTCACTCCCACCTAGTCCATATCTTTGTTCCTAATCTATTTTTCTAGTATGATCGCACATCCGTCAACATTTTCATAAATTGGAGATTTTTCGACCGGCACATTTCATCCTATACAACATAATAAGTAAGGTTGTGTGTACATTAAGCTTTACTTCCACACTAATCTTATGTGTTAACAAATATTTTATTTCTTTTTATCAACTTCAGCAAAATATTGTTCAACTGTCTTATTAATATTTGAATTGAAAATGTCAACCAAGTGAAATTTATAGGACCTATAATTGTAATTTTCGATTTTATTCAAATAATTATATTGAAAGCGTACCCAGGATTTGAAGAGTCAAGGTGCACTAATAATATTTTTAAAAAAATGTTGTTGACCAAGATTGAGCATGGGTCTACAAGGAGGTATTTCCATACCTCTACCAGCAAACCAAGAGCAATTGAATGTTCATTATGGGTGCACTTTTTATTATATTTCATATACTATCAGTTTTTCAAGATAGATATATGTATACACATGATTTTTTCCGAAGTTAATGGATGCACGTACACCCCACCATTACATGTGGGTTCCCATAATTATATTAATTATATCAATATGCTAAATGTATAAAACCAAATTTAATTAAATATAAATAACCTTTTTCTCCTTTTTACTTTTGTTTTTATAGGGTTTTCCTTTTCTTTTCTTTTTTTCATTTTTCTTTTTCACTTTTCCAATTTCTTCATGATTTAAATAAGGTATAGATAATCACATTACGAAATTGTCTAGATGCTATCATTTTTTCCAATATCAAAAGGTTATTCGTAATTTCAACACCAGAATAAATGCATCGCACACCTTCCTTTTTCTCAAAATGGTTGTGATCATGTTACTCTAATTTTGTCCCTGCAAAGGCTTAAGTCATCTGGAGCCACTCAAAGTTGTTCACATAATTCATTTAGACACCCCAACTAATCCTTGTGCCCAATTGAAACACTTTATTTGTTCACAAGTCTTTCTTATTAGACACAAAATGCTGACAGGAAAAAAACGTGTAATCACTTTCCGACGCGCGTTTAATTTATTAAAATTAATTATTTTCCTTTTGTTTTCTTAATTTAATACCCGAGTTAATTTAAAAAATATTAATTAACCAAAAAAGAAGAAGAGAGAGAGGTGGTCTTCTTCCCTCTTTCTACATAGTATCTTCACCATTTTTATATCTTTTTTTTACACAGCACACCATACTCCCTCCACATCTCTTTTTCTCACCCTCATTGTCTCAAATATCTCGAAGAAATTTCATTTACAATGCATAAAAAAAATATGATCGATTTTTTAGGCAAAAGTTGTTATTTTTTTCGTTCTAATAACTAATTTCTATGTATAAAGATGAAGACCAATGAGTGAAAACTTCTCATGCTATATCGAAATGAAAGAGAAATGCTATTTAGCTTGAATAGACAACAATGATATGTATGTAGCTCCTGGCAAGAGAAGAAAGAGATGGAGCGACCACCAACTACAGGGAAAATCAGAAATGGGTATTTCTGAAGAGGAGGAAAGTGGGGAGGGTGGAGGCTTTAATGACAATAGATTTTTTAATTTTTAAAATACATTTATGACTAATTATCTAGAGGTTTTAAAAAAAAAAATGAAATGTAATGCCACGTGTCATCATATGATTGGTAAATAATATGAATTCGCGTTTGAGATACACCCACATTTTTATTTTTCAAATTGATGTCAGGTTGTTGTAAATAGGTATAAACTTTTTAAGGTTACGTGTTCAATAGGTACATTCTTAGTTGAGGTAAGACTGGGAACGGATCGTAACAGGGTCCCCAAAAACGGCCGGACCGGAATCCGGTGACAGGAATGTTGACCGGTACGGGATGAATCGGACGAAAATTACCGGGGTGATTAATCCGGTTCCGTTCCTGTTCCCACTAATACCGGGATGCTGGAACGGACTATGAACGGCGAACGGACGGATGGACACGGGAACGGGATTAACGGGACGATTTGTTGAAATTACGAAATATAATTATTTTATTTTATTTTTTAAGTATAAATTAAGAGTTTTAAATTTATTATACTATAATCTTTTACTTAAGTTATTTTAAAGATATTTTATTAATTTGTTTTGTTATTGTGAAGTTTGAGTAAAGTCTATAAAGTTTTCAAAATTAAATCTTTTGAAGGTATACTTTATAAGTATTACTTATATTCAGTAATATTTATTTTATAGGTATATTTATACTTGTATCTTGTAATAAAAATAAATAAACTTTGTAATTTAAAAAATTAAATTAAAACATAAGGGATAAAACAATTACAAAATTAAAAAATATCAAACTATAATTATTGTATTCATTCTAACAAGAGGAATTTTTAGATTGAGAAGACTAGCACCTTCAAATATAATTAATATATTTTGAAATTCAAAATATAATTTATAAAAATATAATATTCCAAATTAATAAAATATAAAAATAAACCCAAAGATGAATATTATTTAATAAAAACGGGACCGGACAGGACCGAATCGGAACGGAACCGGAATGAATCGGGATGAACCGGTACCGGTACACCGGTACGAAGTCACGGTTTCGTCCCGTTCCGTGTACCGATTCAGAATATCCCGTCCCGTCCCGTAGGCAACCGAAATGGAACGAACCGGAACGGTACCAGTACGTCCCGTTCCGTTGACCAGTCTTAGTTGAGGTGTGTAAGTAAAATATGAGGACAACTTTAAGTGGCTATGGATGACTTAGGCCAAAGAATAAAATGATGAACTTCCTTTTTTTCACATGGCTGTGATCATGTTACTCAAATTTTGTCCCTGCAAAAGTAGGTTTGCGTTTGAGCACATCTACAGATCCACGTCCAATTATTTTTTTCTAACAACTTTCACGTATAATAAATATAAAAATTACATTGATATATGGGTAAATCACATAAATGTGCCATATTAAAAAAATATTTACCATTTATGTCAATATAATATTACAATAAATCAGCCAACAACTTTTTAAGAATTAAAAAATTGTATAGTATCTTTACTTTCGCTCTTTCTCTGACCTTTTTGCTCTTTCTCATTTCTTTTCTTTCTGGTGCAATTTTTCTTCTCCTTTTTTTCTTTTTTTTTAAATCATTAACTAACTATTTTTAATTAGTTTTTTCCTGATCTTCACTATTTTATGCAAAACACGACAAGAAAGGAAGTAGAAAAAAACAGAAAAATTGTACAATATGAGGTCTCAAATAAGAATTTCAAAATTTTAAAATTATAGAAACACTAGGTTCATATTGATTGTCAGATTAAGATTCGATTTTACGAACCTCGTAGATTAGTTTTGGATAGGTTGTTGCTATGCCTACATTTAGTGAGTAAGTGAAATGCGTTTGTGGTTAGGGTTTTATAACAATTTAAGAGGGTTGGTTAAGTTTATAATGATTTGCTTAAGTTTAGATTATTTTTGTCTTCGGTAATTACGTTGTTCATTTATGATTATTTTTCTCTTCGAATTCAACTGTAATATATGAATACACTTAATGCAAATTTAATTTATTTTGTAGTTTTTAGTTTATAGTAATTACTTGTTTATTCATTATTGATATCAGTTTTAATTCACTCTAGAGATCATTGTCTTGTGTTTCATGGTTACAATTTTTTATCTTGTTCATTCAACCTTAATTCAATATTTGTGTATGGACTTTTAATACAAGTTATTTCATTTTTGTAATTTTATTGGTTGATTGTTATGAGTGAATACAGTCTTTAATTCATTATTGATTCAAACACATTTATTCATTACAAATCACATGAATGCTCTGGGTCATTACTACATTATATTCATGTTTAATTTGTTTTTCATTTCAATTTTGATATGTGGTGTAAACATTTTTTTGATTCAAGTTTAATTCATTGACAATTATTATGTTCTCATTGGTTACAATTAGATACTTGTCTAATTAATTGATTATCGTAGTGAAAAAGCAAGAAATCTATAGATGCATATGATATAAGTTTATCATGGATAAATATGAGTGTAATTCAATTTGTAGAGAATTCTTGTCTTTGTTCGTTTCACGTTTTTATCAATTCTAAATTCTTTCTTATTCAACTTTAATGTGTAATACAATTAATTGTTTGGCAATGTTTTTTTGATTATTATTACTATCGGAATTACGTGTTTTCATTACATAGGATATTGTTAAGCATTATAATATAAGTTTAATTACTTATAGATCTTGATGATTTTTATTCAACTAATATGTGTGTGATTAATTTTAATTCAAGTTAATTCCTTTTCAAATTTCGTATGTGTCTTCATTTGTTACAATTAAATTATTTGTTTATTAATTAATTAGTGATAAAAAAAATTTATTCATTCTACGATATTATTTCACTATTCAACGAAAAAAAATTAAGGAGAAACTAAAGGAAAAACAACAGAAAGTAGGGACAGTGCCCCGGCTACAGCAAAAAAGAAATCCAAACAGAGAAAAAATAATAAAAAGAAAGCAGAGAGGAAGAGCAACTAACAAGAAAAACAGTGACAGAGAAACAGAGAGAAAGAGCAGATGCGAGCGACAAAAAAATCTTATAATATTGAATTTTTATATGACATATAAATGGTAATAATTAAAGAGTATAGCTAAAAATAGTAATTATTTGTAAAAAATGATTCACTCAAGTAATTAAGTCTTGATATATTATAGTTATAATTTGTATAAATGCACTATATATTAAATTTTATATTTGTTATGAAACTTTTGATTTGTATAATTCACTATAAACATTCAGTTTTATGTAAATTGTTCAGTTTTGTATAAATTCATTTATGCATTGTAATTTGTATAATAAGATATGTATTTGTATAATTATAAGTGTATAGGACGAATATATATGTATTTGTATTTATATATACACTTTTCTCTCGTTTATACCAACAAAAACTCACTTTATACACTTTATACCAAAATGTATAAAATGACTAATTGTATATCGAATCAGGAGACAAAAAAAAGGATAGTTGCTGCGAATAACAATTAAATAAACTATGACTATACCTGGACATTTGAACCGTAATATGTCGTTATTTAATTATGATTTTTCCTTTTGCCTCGCTCTATCTTGATGAATTAAGTGATGTTATAATATATTGCCGAAATTGCTACACCTAAGTTATTAAAAACTATTCACACAATATATAAATGGCATATACGTTATATTGTATATATACCTATACACAACATATATAACCAAAAGTATATAAGTTGTGTATACTTAGATTATGTTAGTAAACTAGCTAGGCATCTAAATGCATGACTTGTGGTTGTAAATATATTAATTTCATTTAATTATAATTAGTTTATATAAATTTAATTTTATTAAATCGCTTAATTAAAATAATTTAATTTGATAATAACAAAAAATACAAATAAATGTTTATCATGTTTATGCGACGTGTCACGACCAATTGGTTAAACAGGTGATTGCTCTACCATTGAGATACGGAGAAACAACAGACTTAATGTGAAAAGTTGAGTCTCGTTCTTTGGACCAATCTATGGCCAAAGAAAAATGAATTTGTCATTATTTTTCATATACACAGGAAAAAAGGTTACACTAACAAATCCCTCCTTAAGGCGATTAAGAATCTACGTGAAAAGGCTCTTTCTTAAATAAATAAAATATATATAT
The DNA here is from genome assembly GCA_027704765.1 of Solanum habrochaites. Taxonomy (NCBI): domain Eukaryota; kingdom Viridiplantae; phylum Streptophyta; class Magnoliopsida; order Solanales; family Solanaceae; genus Solanum; species Solanum habrochaites. Next base: position 62,172,841 of record JAKWJA010002498.1, read on the forward strand.
ATTCAAAAAGAAAAATGAATTGTAATTATAACGTAAAGCTCCAAAAGAGATTATACAAATAGAGAGAGAGAGTATAAAGATTTTATTTCGGTGTTCTCCATTGTGTCTTTCATAAGACCATGACATCGTATCTATAGAGTACAAAATATCATCACAAAGTTTAATAAGCTTATTGTTGATATATAAACATTATTCTTAACTTTGCTTCAACAATAATTATATTCTTCATTTTTTAGTGTGCATATATGGACACTTGAATTTGTAAAAAATTGAACAAGTAAACACACGTGTTCTACATGGCATAATACACGCAGGATACAAATTTGACATGTATAATGTCATGTAGGATAAATGTGTTTATTTGTTCAATTTTATACAACTTTAAGTGTCTACTTATGCAAACTCATAGTTAAAGGTCATATTTAAGACTCATGTTTATATATTATGTTGTCTTATTCAATTGGTACACAAGTTTGTAAAAATAATTAAGAAAAAAACTTCTAACTTCATTGAATTTATAATATTTTCTTTTTAATATTCATAAATAATGGATCTATTAAAAATTTTAGAAAAAAAATTCATCTAAAATAAAAGAATTACCACATTTACAATATGTCTAAATGTATTGCTGATGAAAAAACCTTGCTAAAAAACTATAAATATGACAATCTTAATCAAGAAAAAATAGTACTAACACATTTACTTCTCTCGATGAATTTTTTTTCTTGATATCCTCAAAAGCAAACACATTCAAATCTATATATCACCTTCTCAATTATTAATGTTGTCAATACTTTAGTAAACAAAAAATGTGAATTATCAGTTCAACAATTTGTTAATATATATATATATACATACATATAAATATATTATTTTTTTTATTTTGATATTAAAAAGTTATTTAAAAAAAAGGTAGTTTTTTTTATTGGATTAAAAAAAAAAGGTAAAACAAATTAAAATGGAGGAGTTCTCCACTTCAACTCCTAGCCACATTCCACTTCAACCAAAAAAAGGTTTCCACGCGAACAATGTTTTTCAAAAAGTCGCTAAAAATGAAAAGTTATGGTAAAAAATATTCTTCTACATATGTTTCATGTGTTTCCTCTAAATTTTGTATTACTCATATGGAACCAATCTCCACCTTACATGTGAGACTGTAGCCATATATGAGAAGTGCCAAAGTGATTTTAGTGTTTAACAGTCATATCAAATTTGATTTTTTCAACTTCTGGGAAGACTCCTTAGTATACCTATTTGGAACGAGACCATCATCTTTGAAATAGAAAGGAAAATAAAAATGATCATGAATCTGCAGCCTTTTCTATCCCCTCTGGAAGCTTTGAACAGAGTAGCCAACCACTATATTCGACTATTGCACTTAATTTGACAGGATAGTCCTTGACATTTTTGAAACTCTCACGTGCATAACAAATTGCAGAATAAAGAGTGACACTTGTACCCATATTGAAGCCTCATATTCCAAGTTTGATGCGGGAAGGGCTCGCCAACAAGAATACATGCCACATATTCTTTTATCTTATCCAATTCCTCAACAAGTGTATCTTCAAAAAGGTTTGTAATATTATATCAAGCAAAAGGTGAATTCTACTGGTACTAGTGAGAGACGGGCAGTTGGATAGATTCATTTAACACCAACACAATTCATATTGGGCAAAGCGCAAGCCTAGCTTGAATTAAAGTATCTAATTTTGCTACAACAAAATGGACAATCTCACCATAATTGGGAACGGAAGCACGAGGAGAACTCATATTACTATTACTAAAATGTTAGCTACTTATCAATTTAGCAAGACACGGAGTCTGAATAGAGCTTGACGTGAATGTAATTCATCAATTCTGAGAGTAATTTGTTAAAATATGTTGAAAATTATTGTTTAAAAAAAAACTTGAATTGACACAAATTTATTATAGTATTTTTTTTCTTTTAATATCCCCTCTAGAAATATAAGTACCATCTTGTTTATACGATATTTTTAAAATATTCTTTTCAAAGAAGTATTATACGTTTTCAAAATGTGCTGAGTCACTACCCTCAAATATATGAGTACTCAGTTTTATTTTGGACCCGTTTGACCATAGATTTTTCAAGTGATATTTAGGAGAAAATTTGGTAAATAGTGTTTGTCCATAGAATTTTTCATTATTTGGCAAATATCTATTTAGACCAAATCTTATTATTTGGGATCTTTCAAATTTTAAAATTTTACATTAAACTTTTATCTTTTACCAAAATACTCTCTACAATAGTTGTTTGCGTTGCATTACATTTTTTTTACGTGAACACCGAAGTAGTAATGAAATAATTCAGTGAACATGAAAGTGATGATATAGTTTTTAATGAAAATGATGAATAATCGGCTAAGGGTAATAAAGTCATATGTTTTGTCTACTTCATGATGAAATGATAATTGTTGCACTCACTCCAAACTACCACATTGCACCAATTTTATGGTAAGTTTTGAAAACACATGGTGAAATTTCGAGTCCGGAGCCTAAAGGGTATAAAATATTAACCAAAATTCCAAACCGGTATATAAATTTTCATTTTAACCAAAACGGCAAAATTGCTGGTAGAGCAGCGATTTTGCTCGCCGAAAAAAGCAAAATCGTTGCAATGCTAAATTTAACTATTTAAAAAAAATTATAATTTTTTAAATCTTTTTTTAATAAACCGCTGCCTAGGCAGCGATTTAACTTAAATTTTTTTATTATTATTATTTATTTGAAATTTTTTAAATTTTTTTTAATTATTTTTTAAATTAAATCGCTGCCTATTGATAAAAAATATATATATTTTTTAATAAATCGCTGCTACTGTAGCGATTTTACATTTTTTTAAACTTTAATTAAATCGATGCCTTTGCAGCAATTTGTAACATTTTTTTAAAAAAATTTAATTAATCGCTACTCTTGGAGCGATTTCCTAAAAAAAAATTTAAAATTTTAATCAAATCGCTGCGCTGGCAGCGATTTTCATAATTTTTTTTATTTTTATTTTTTTTAAAAATTGCTTAAAAAAATAATTCTCCGTACTTTTGTGTAGTAAAATTTGTGTAAATTTTTTCTCGATTTTCTCCAAATTAGTTTAATCTACTTTAATTTTTTTTAATGGTAGTAAATCCTGCCTGCTTTAGTTTTTTTTAATGGTAGTAATTCGATGTCTTTGTAGCGATTTTACTTTTTTTAAATCGCTCTTACTATAGCGATTTTAGTTTTTTTAAAAATATTTTTAAATATCGGTTTTCATGTGCCGATAATCATAAACAAACAGTACCTATATATTCATACATATACTCACGAGCATTACATTCGAATTGAAGTGTTCCATGATGACGAGAGTCTAGCCAAAATTGGAATTTTTTTCAGCCGGATTCACTGATAGGTAAAAAGTTTGTTTGCTTACTTCTTAAAAATTATTGTCTACTATGTAAAGGATTTAATTATTATTTTTTTATAGGTTGATCAAATTCAAAAGCAGTGAATTATTGTACACAAGTTGGATAAGTAAGTTATGGATGATGGAACAGTCGATGAGTTTGCACATGATGAAGCTTTTCGGCATGAATTAACATACATGATGATATGTTATTACGACGATGTGATGTGATAATGCAACCTAAGGTATCCGTTGAATATCCAAGTATTAATTATCATTCTACAACGATTTCATACGTAGATCACCTGAAGAACATTAGAAGATTTTATCTATATGATGAGATGAAGGATTCATCGGAAGGGATACTTTGAAATTCAACAATCCTACCATATCCATTCAGTTCGATAGTTTGGAACTAAACTATTTGTTAATTAGTTATTTGGGTGTATTTTATGTTATTAATTTTATTTTGTATAAGGCAACTAGTTGTTTTTTATGCTAGACTGCAATGAAATCTTGCAGTAAGACAAGAGTCCCCATTGCTATTAAAAGAAATTGTCTTTGGGTGATCGAATCCAAGCGTAAAGTTGGAAGTTATTTGCAAGCGTCATGAGTTAGGGTGTTAATGGGATGATCGGTTTAGAGAGATTTCAAGATGATATGTGGAATACGGGTAACATTGTGGTTGAACCACAATACTGTGTCTTACAATAATTTATATCGGAGAGCAGTTCAATTTGAATGATACATGATTGCGTCCGTACAGATATTATAAGGAGATCATTTCATTTGAATGATAACGATATTGCACTTCATTGACTAACATATGTTATGCAAAATCAGACTAATATTAAGATAATCCGTGCAATTATAAGGATCATGCATCACGAGACTCCTAGTATAAAAAAACACAAAAGGTCGAAGACCAAGCTTTTCGAGGGTTTTATGGTGATTTTAGAGTTCGAGTAAGCATGACATACCCTCGATAACATGGCTGACCACTACCATTATTCAATCCAGGCACTATTTCAAGTTGCGAGTGATAGCATCTTCTACAACAATCGCAGAAAGTGAGTCAATTCCGTAAATTTCTTTTTTGGGATTTTAAACCAGCATTGATGATTTCAAAAATTTGGAGGTCCCTTCATTTCATCAGGGACCACATCTTTATTATTTGTATATTCAAATTGTTAATTGTGGTTGGACTGATGGCAAGGAAAAAAATGTCCACTCGCATATGCTTTAGTTGCACGTGAAGTTTTGAGGTCTGGGTCTGATTTTTCTCAATTATTATGACAAATGTGGTTTTGTGACGATAAGTAATTTAGTATCATTTCTAACCGTCAAATCAAGGATCGGGCAACGTGGTGTCAAATCTATGATGATGAGTCCAACCCACAACATAATCATAGATTTTGTGTACGACAGTTTTAAAAGCAAAATTTTAATAAAAAAACGTTGTAATAGTAAATGGAAAAACTATATGGGGTTGGCTCTACTGAGCTCAAGAAGACACTGTGTTGTACAGCGGATCAACAAATAACACATTGGTTCTCCTGCAGGCATATGCATGATTTAAATCAATTTCCGTTGGAACAATGGACAAGGTATAGGATAGGTGGTTGTAGATGGGTGCCATACGACAATGTGTCTGAGTCATAACGATTATTGAAAAAAGCTCGGGGGCTTCCTATACTGCCATAGTTTTCGATGACTTTCAACTCTCGTTGAAATTCGCGAATCTCTTCCATCTTTATTTTTTAATCTTTCATTTTCATTTTTCAGAATCTTCTTCATTTGATAGTGACGGTCTGGTTTCCACATCTATTTGATTTGTTGTACCTAGATGTTCTTCGAGGTAAATTTTGTCTATTAAAAATTTAAATTATTGTGAACGCCCCACAGTAAATCTTGAATCAGGGGGCGTCATCGACACATTACATATACTACAATACATATACTATAATTAAATAAATTGCAAAAAAAAATAATTATTAATAAAATTCAAAAATTAAAAAATTCGCTATGAAAATTATCAATAGCTTACAGTAAAAAAATTATTCTTCTTTTCCACTAAACTGGAGAATTATGTATAGGAAAGTCACGCATACATGGTGAATCCAGAGGAGTTCCACTAAATGCGCAAATTCAATATCGAAACATGTGAGGTACAAAACAACTGAATGCTGCGCTAGAAACTTCACTTAGTGTTAGCGGGCCCTGTAAAAATCATAAACCTGGGATAATAAGCTCGGGAGATCTCACAAGTTAGTGGGAGAGGGCCCCCTGAAAAAAATCACCCTGTTTCACACACAACATTCACCAGCGCTCCTTCTACCTCGCGTGCGCTCTCTCTCAGTGTTGTTTGTCATGATTGGGTTGCGAGGATACTTGTCGTTGTGGTTAATCATGTTTGCATGGGATATGTAATCAGGATCAAACTCAATCGCTTCCCTGAGACGGCCGCATTCATTGACCCCATTGAAATGACAGCAACTTCCTCTGCAATTTTCTCATTTCATAAGAATTATTTTTATCATTTTCAATTATCAGCGCTCGACTATGGCTGCAATTTTCATGACCCTTCAGCCTTATAGGAATAAAACAAATATTAATAACAAAAAATTTATTAAAGATTGAGCCTAATAATTAAAAATTTACATAATATACATCCTAATACCTCATGTCCTTCCTACCACTGTGTGTACTCTTTTTGGTACAACATGGTTTGGAGTTTCAAGAACATGCGGGTAATGCCTTCATACCCAACGAAAGTAATCTGGTTGATCCCGTACAATCGGGGGGTGGGTCGACATAATACCGATTTTGACGTTGTGTCCCATAAATGTAGGTTTGTGTTGTAGTTAAATGCATCTATATCTTCTTTTTTATTTTTTGGATCGTTATCAACCCATCCACAATATCAATAATTGGGGTACACGATCCAGGAATATTTTTAATACCAATTAATCTCCCCAACAACACTATCCAACCTTCCACTCATGATAAATTCCAATAAATAAGTGGTACATATGCCATCCAACATCTTGTCCCGAAACCCGCACCACGTCCAGGCAATCATTAATACATTCCCTGAATAAAGGTTGCCAAATAACTATAAAAAATACTTAAGTAAGATATGATAAAAACAACAGTGGCAGAAAATAAAAAAATACTGTACTGTGTAAAATGAACTAATCTTAACAAAATATCTGTTTTTTGTACCATTCATGTCATTAATAGCTGCCTTTTAAGGACTTACCCAAGAATCTATGTAATTGGTCATTTTACTCACATAATTTCCTTGGGTATGAACATATTGTCCATAGTAAGATCTACAAAACAGCTTTTTATTTCAAATTGAATAGAAAATATGGAATAGTTTTCAAAATATAATAGATGAATACCGGTTTCATAATCGTTAATTTCTAGACATCCCTAATCACACCGCTTACAGTTGTGCCTCATTTTTGATATTCTTTCTACACGTCGCTCTTTACTGCAAGAGCTTAAGCCTCAAGTTTGATTGTCCTTAAAGCTTTGACAATGGTTGCAGGGAATATTCTTGTCCCATGCCCAGATCTACATAGAATAAAATTCACATTACTTAATACACTTAAATTTAAAAGTGCGCATATTGCTTAGTAATAAAAAATATGTTATACTTGTAACTAAAGAGAGAAATCGTACAGGCTTCAATTTGATTTTTTATGATTGATGCATGGGGGGCGGTAGTGGAGGGGGAGTCAATTATACAAATAGGAAATGCGGTTGCGCCCCATGCTTGTGTTGACATGGTAACGTGTGAGTAAAGTTCTCATGTCAATTCAAAGATGTCAAATTCAAGTCTTATTCTTCGTAATTATACAATAAATATTGTCCAACCAGGCATTAACCATAACAATTATACTCTTAAATCTATTGCCGTATGCCGAGGGTGTGAATAAAAAATAGTGGATGATTATAAATGATAAATATTTTTTTATTTATAGTATATTTCGTAAACATTTCTCAAGTGTAAAATGTTAGTTGAGTGGCAGAAAGTACTTAGTAAAATAAGAGCTGAGTCGATGTTTGGGAACGAGCGGGGTTTATATGGACCAACCAAATAAGTAAATAACCACAATACATAAGCAATCAGTTGGTCCATGGCGTTGGCAAAGGCTTTAAGTAATCTGGGGTATATCGGTGATGGTACTTGTCGGAAGGGGTGTGTAACTATATATTAAAACCTGTTGGCGTGGGATGACGTTTTGGATCGGAAGGATTGTGAATTTGTTCTATCTACTTAGTGATTGGTTTAGATACTTAAATAGGAATAAGTTTGGTGGACGTATTTGGTGACTATAACGACATGAGATGGATTCGACAAATAGAAAAGATAAAACACAGTCACATGTATTCACTCAAAATAGTCCTAATTAATTGGTGGGTCAGAATAATGTGATAACACAATTCGGTACGACAATTTTATGGCGAATGAAGGGCGAGCGAGACTGTAAGAGAGCGCAAGCGGAGAGGCACAGAGTGGGAGAGAGGTGAAACGTATATGTATGTCGGTTTAGATAATTTCATTCATACATTTATTTTGTATACATGGGGGGGCCCAAAGTGGAGTGATGGGTGAGAGGGGGGAAGAATGCGAGAGCGAGAGAGAGGAAAGAAGTGGGAGAGAGGTGGAATTATTGTAATGTATATCAGTTAGTTAATTGTAGTATTATACTTATGGTAGTTTGTGTATCTGTCGGCAATTATACTTATGTATTTGTGTATAGGCTGGCAAATTATACATCTTAAAAAGGGAAAATTATATATAAAGCAAACTAATCACCCTAAAATAAATGGGAGTAGCTAGGGTTTGATTTAATGTGCTCCTAGCAAACGTTTGCAAAAAATGCTAGCCGCCTTCTGCTCTCTCTCCCAATCTCGCTCGCCACTCTCCTCCAAGCTCTCGCTGCTTCCTCACTTTTTACAAACAAAGTGTGATAAAAATTGTTTCTAATTGTATAAAGCAAGAAATTTTGTATAAATACCTATCTTTTGTTCCGCGTCGTCTCATCGGCCCTCTTCCAGATCTCGCTCGGCGCCACCTCCCAAATCTCGCCTGCGATAACCCTGGTCCTTTCTCACATATACAAACAAAAGCAAATATAAATATTCGTTCCTTTTTGTATAAAGCTGAGAAAATTTGTATATATACACATGCCAAGGATCAGATGTTTTCGGCTTATCACCGATAATTATACAATAACAATACGCCCCTTCCTAGTTTCTTTTGTCTTTGCTCTCTTTCTTCGTTTTATCACATTTTCAAATGTATCTAATTTCTCCTCTTTTTCTCGTTTTAACTACCATTCGATTAATGTATATTCTGTCAAGGTCCATCTGTTGGGTCTTTAGCTCTGTCTCATTTTATACAATTCAAATTTGTATATAAATCATCTATACCGTATAATAATACAATTTGTTTTATACATACTTTCGTTTTTATACAGTTTCTCTACCCAAGTGTCTTTCTCTTCTTGTTTAGTACACTTCGTTTTTATAATACATTTCCTTCAACTGTATAGGTATACGTTATACGAGTTTCTATGTTTGCTAGAGCGCAATTATGCAAACTATCTATAAACATACAGTATGAATTTTTTATTATTTTGCTATATGTGAAAGTTGGCCCTATTACAAACGTGACCTAATTATCAACTCGAAGTTAGCTCACGAATTAAAATGTATAGTGTTTAGTCGCTAGTGGATAATTATAGCAAACTATAACTATGATGAATAATTAAATAATAAGTTTGCTTAACCGCGTAATTTTTCCAACAGAAAATAAGTTAATAAGTTATTTGTGTATAAAATTAATATAACATTTGATTGATAATGTAAGAGCCTGCATAACTAATACATATTGAACAACGCTATACGATTAGATTAATTTTAGGAACCATAAGATAGAATAAGAAAATACAGTAAAATGAAAATTACTTCACCCCATAATATAACCACATAAGATAATATATACATCGATTCACTCGCAATTCATTCTTAAAGTATATTATTAATACATATATAACTCTAACCAACTCCCGATACATATCAAGCATTCTTATAACCATTAGGCGTTCAACATACATAGTTCATTCAGGTAAAAATCATTTTAGAATCTTTTCAATGTATATAAATTGTCATATAAATATTTCATTTATGAAATGCTCAATTTATAATGTCAAAATCCTTTATTTTCAATTATTTTTATAGGATTTTGACAATTTATATCCTTGTAAAAGTGCGATAAATCGGATCATTTTTGTACCAATCCTTAAGCAAATTTTCTTTAAATAGATGGTTTCGCATTCATCCTGATTGTTTCAATTTTCATAAAGATTTATTGAACACAAGTATATGCTTCAGAAATGTTGAATTTTTCAAGAATTCTCATTAATTTTTATTTTTTTTTTATGTTTCTATGAGCCGTATAAATAAAATGTAACAACATTATCAAATGCATAGATGAATAAATTTGAGAAAAAGAAGAAACAAAAATTAATGACTACTTGAAAAAAAAGGGGAGTCAACAAACCACCTTTGTGATGTATACATACATGACAAGAACAGATGATCCTGTAAACTACGTTACCAAATGATGAAGAGAAGAAAGATATCAATCAGACACATTTTGTAACCGCGCAATCCATTTTTTTTTTAATAATTCAATATTTGAAATTTACTGACTTGACTACATAAAAGACCTTTTAATCCATATTAGGACGAGAGAAGTGACGAGAACCTGGTGCAGCATGCAAGGAATTAGGTCTCCATGCAGAATCGTAAACCATCATAGATCTTGTCCATCCAGCTAAGTGGTTCATTATGCCTCAACCAAAGTGTACCATAACGGGAACAGTCCGAGAAAAGAGTAGCCTTTGCTCAGCATTACCTGCAGATACAGAGATCAAATCGCAGATTGTTGAAGCTTCTCTCTCCAGTTGTTGAATTTAGCATCCCCACTCCTTGATGGACCTCCTATGGCTAGTACATTACGTATCTCCTTTGATAATAGTTGTTGCTCCACCACATGTCGTTCTTCACTCTCCTCCCCATAACACGCGCCCAGTGAGTCAAATAGAGCTGAGTAGTAATGTATTGCCTCTACAAACCTCCCCAGGAATGAACCCGCGTGGCTCAGATCCTGCTCCACCACCGTCACCACCTTTGGAGCCAACCTGAAGAAGAGCAGATTAATCAAACTTAAATACAGATACGCACAAGTAATGTGGTAAAATTACAACAAATACTTCATATTTGAATTTTGGACACTTTAAAAAACAATGATTGTATGGATATTTTATTATAATATCATATTAATTGATATTTATACTACTCCATTTGTTCTATATTAACTAATCACCACAATAAAAATATATATAGATATCCCAATTTATTTGTCCACTTACTAAATCAAATAAATTAATTAAAATTTTCTCATTATATCTCATAGGTCAATAGGGAAGCCTCAAAAAATTCTAAACATTGCAAATTCTTTTTCATAGAGTTCCTAAGTTACTTTCTATCTATTCATATATGTCCTATGCTATTTAACATATTTTTCATATTCTATTTTGAGAGAGTTCATCAATATAGATAAAAGATATATTCGTAAAATTAATCATCTTGTTGATAGTAACTTTTTTAAGCACGGTGTAAAATAAAAAGTGATCGACTAATATAAAAGAAAGAAATTAAGTTTTGAAAAAAATTATTTGAGAGAATAAGTAATTAATGCTAATAATAAAACATAATGAATTTTTTTTTATCTTTTCTTAATATATTTAAAAAAATAATAAGTAAAATATAAAAATCTCTTTTTAAAACAATATCTATGATATTGTCCACTAAAATTGAACAAAGAAAATTACACCTATAGTTCATTTTCACTCCCCAACGTTTCTATACTTTTTGGGGCGTGCTCCCAGAAATTTGACAAAATTTAAACTTCTTTTGTTAAAAAGAAGAGAATTCACGGAAAATTAATAAAGGCAGGAAGGACTCAGTAATTCATAGAGAAGACAGCTTTTGCTTCAAAAAGTGATTGGCCTTTTTCTCTTCCTTTTTTCAGGTTTACTGAAAAAGAGAATCACCGCTGGTCAAAGAGAAGCGCCGTGTAATAAAGGAAAAAAATAAATACCTATACTAGCACAGATCATTTCTTAAAATTAATTAATTAAAATATATAATTAATTGTTACATTAGCAATTGTAACATCTACAACACAATTTCCATATATGAATATGAAGATTCTTTTTTTGCTTACGTTAAAGCTGCATGTTAGTTCTTTAATTTCAAGTGCAGATAGTTAGTAATGGAAGGTTTACGTATTTGACTAGACGACATGGAACTTTCAAATAAGAAAATAGCAGTAACAGTATTTTTGAATTTGGTGATATCAAATATGTTAAAAGCATTTTTTTTTTGTAGCTACAAAAGTAAATTTATAAAGTATTTTTTAAAAAAATAAATTGAATTCAAACATGGAAATTGTGTACCTTTGTAAGAGGGAGAGTGTATTAGAGTCGCTGCCAGTAACATCGTAAAGGGAATGTTGCAACCAATGAACTGCTACAGCTTCTCTTTTGCTCACATTCAATTTCTCAGGGTCTAAGTTTCCAACTTTATCAGCAACTGGTAAACTCGAAGAAGGCCTATCGTTCGGAATCGTTCGGCAAATCGGATACGTTTTGCCGTTGCTTCAAGAGTCATCCATCCGAGGTTCCCCCGCCCGGTAAGCCGCACATAGGATTTTCCACCGGGCCTGGAAGCCAAGATGTGGAAAAGACCGGGCCATTGAAGACCTTGCATTATATCAAGGTCGATTATATGTACCCGGTCTTCTCTCTCGAAAGCTTCTTGTATAGCTTGATTGGCTGTGAAATGTGAGAATTTGATGAAAGGGCTGATTCCGTTGAACACCTGGAAAGCGGATGCCATTTTCTGTGTGTAAAGCATGGGGACGCTGGTCATTGGTAGAGCTGCGTATATTCCTAGCAGAATTTCAACACTCCCTTGCTGACTGGCTTCTGAAACTATTCGCAAACGCTGTGCATATGTGCCGAGGTGTGGAGGATGCGGAATACTTCTAATAGCTTTTTATTCTGCCCTCTTTCTAAATTTGACTCAGCGTATCGGCTTCTGCCATTGCAATACAGGATCATAAGGTGTAATCCTTCTTCATCCCTCTTCTGTTGTCGCTCTTCTTCCTTTTTTTCTCGGTATGTGTTGATAGGAACTGGTGGAGCTGGGGTTGAAGTTTTTGTTTTGGCGCTATTGTCGGCTACCGACGTTGGAGATAGAGAGCTAGAAGATTGCTGCTGCTTCTGTTGTTGCTCCAAGTCTACTGCGGCCTGTTGCTGAGAATGAGAATGGGGAGATTCTTGTTGTTGTTGCTGCTGCTGCTGTTGCTGCACTTGAGGAGAAAGTGTAACAAATGAAAGATCTGTTGCAGTAGGATTATTGCCGCCTAGCTGCTGGTGCTGGTTCAGAGAAGGCGCTACCGGAGCGTTATGGCTGTTTGGCAAAGCTACATCCCAGTTTAAGTATTGATTATTTGAGGAATCAGGAAGGGATAAAATATTGTGCTGCAATAAATTGGCATTATTTTGGGCCTGTTGTAAACCAGCGAGCTGTGGCGGCAGCGATTCTTTTCTTCTCCAGCACTCCATGGGGTCATTTTGATCAGCGCCACTATTATTATTACTAGTGAGAGAGCGAAGCCTGTACTCCAGGAGAGATGCGAGATACGGATTGCACGGGTGAATAATCTCCCTTACATTCTGTATGAGTTGGGGCACCGATACTTGTGCGGAGCTGTTGATTAAATCCTTTATAATACTGTCAATCCATGCCGTTGCCGACGTGCTATCCTCCATGGAATCGATTCTTCCAGTTGTAAGAGGTGAAGATACAACAGCTGCTGCAGCAGCAGGAGGTTGTTGCAGTAGTAAACCGCTGTTTTGGCGGTTTCTATCTGGAGGAAAAAGGGGCAAACCGGAGAAAACACAAACAGATGGGGATTGATTGTTGTTGTTCTGTGTTTGAGTACCTTGTGGCTGATGATGCGATGTTATGGCGTCTGTGTAAGTTAGGTTTGGGGTTGAATTAGAAAATCCGGTATCAATCCCAGGCCCTCCTCTTGACGTCACACCGCACAAGTTCGTGGAAGAAGGTAACATTTGCATAGTGGAGTAGTTAGAAACCTGAGTCGTCATCGTCATCGTCAAATTACTGTTCATACCATGACCAAAATTACTATTACCACAAACCCTTGAATCACCAACCTGAGAATGAGACCCCCCTATCATAGCAGGCCGGCGTAAATATCTATGCTCTTCACCGGCGCCGGTCTGGATCTCCATGTCAGACGCCGCTCTCTTCCTAACCATCTTTCCGTTTTCACAGTTGAAAAGTTCCTTGCTTGTCTTCTCACCACTACTATCACCGACGACGTTCACACCGGTGCAGTTCTCACCACTCACCTTGGCCATGTTTAATATGAAATAGATTCTCAAACTCTATGAAATGTTTCATCTCCATCATATACTAGAATCGGGTTAGTAAAATCAGCTACCTGAATCCAAACATATAGCGATGAAAAGATTTAGACAGCAAGCATTGGGATTCTGTGGTTTAATTTTCTCAATCCAATACACCACAATGCAACAGAAACAACACGTTCTTCACCTAGGGCAACTCTACTATGCTTGTTTATAAACACTTGACTGGTTGCATTTTGGATTTATATGCAATTTCAGTATTGACAATAAGAAAGAGGCTAAGAAAAATGGAATTTATTGACGACATAAAGTACCGAAGTTGTTGAAAACTTATTAATCATATCATATATATAAAAAAAAAATTGTAATCCATGAGCTATCTTTTCCTCTTTTTCCCCAACAATTATTATTGCGGCGGATTAGATGCGTTGAGGAGTCTAGATTTTTCTTTTCTATTATATGCCAAAATGTTGATACAGTGTGAACATTATAAAAAATTTGATATGATGGAATGAAAGAAGTTTGGGGGTTTTTTTTGTGGGTCAGGGAAATGGTACCTTTCTCTGGCAAGTTAAGGGTAGGTGTTGGCTGAAATGATGGAAACTTTTGTTTTCTTCTTCGTTGCTTTCTTTCTCATCTCGATTAGTGAGGCGTCTTCGTCCGTTTGACTTTAGCTACTTATTATTTCTTCATCAACTTATATGTCCGGTCCACATGAATTTTTAACTTTAGAGTCATGGTAAGATAATATGAGTTAAGACCGCTCCGATTGTCACGTCGACTATCACACTCCCTTCTCTTATAAAGTTACTTACTTCAATTTCACTCAAAAGTCATTCAACTATGCACGTCTTTCTCAGAAAGTCACTCAACTTTGGAATTGTTGAATCAACGTCACGTCAACTACCGCGCTTTCCTTTTCCTCAAAAGGTCACTCAACGAACCACTTTTTCCCTCAAAAAGTCACTCAATCATAAATTATTTTTAATTAAAATTGTGATATGAATAATTTATATAACAAACCAAAATTTTAAAAACTAAATTAAATCATTTAGGGATCCACCCACCTACCCGCCCATTAAAAATATGAATGACCCATTTTATTTTGTCTATCCTAAATTAATCCCTCTCATTTAAACCTTGAATAGGATTAAAGCAAAATAAAATAGATTATAGCATATTTTTTTCATGGGGTCGAGTGTGGATGGAGCACTAATATGTTTAAATGATATTTTTAATTTTTTAAAATTTTGGATTTGTTAGATAAATCATTAATATCATAAATTTTAATTAAAAAAACAAGTTAATAGTTGAGTGACATGTTTTGAGGAAAACGTGGCGAGTGTGAGTGAACTTTTCAATTAACAATTCAAAGTGAGTGACGTTTCTGAGAAAGAAGTGCATAGTTGATGACTTTTGAGTGAAATTTGGAAAGTTGAGGGACTTTCTAGACGAAGAGTGCATAGTTGAGTTACCATCTGAGTTTAACTTAAAAGAATATAGAATAACAAAGTTTTGACATCACAATACTTATTTTCATCCGAAAAACTTCTTCGAATCAACGATGTCTTTAAATTTAAATTTTCACATAAGTAGGTATTTCGATCTAAAAATGTAAATTTTGGGAAAAATAATTAAAATTTTTTTTTACCAATAATGAAGTTTGGTGTTAAATATAAATATACATCAAAAAATGATGGAAAAAGGAGATTGTGTTAACTTTGGTCGTCACTTGACCATTAAGTTATTATTGATTACGTTCATTGAATGATAAATTATTCTTAAAGAAGATCAGTGAATTCTATTATTAATATTTGGGATCTGTGATAATTCAAAATCTAGGCAATTTATAAAGGGAAACTTTCATTCACATATATCAAACAAAAAATTCTCTTTGTATGCTATAAGCAAAGTTTGCATAATTTTTGCGCGCAATAGCAAACAAGAAATTGCATAATTCGCTATACGAATACACCTTTTATATTCACCTGACTTAACTTGCGTAGAATTCCTGGCCTATATTCCTGCACAATATGGTGTATAAGAAACTATAGTTTGCATTTCAATTGACATCGGAAGTAAAATAGTTGTATCTTGTATAATTATAGGGTGTAGCTGTAATAGGAAGAAGATAATGGTTTTTCTCTCCCCTTTTGTTCTCCTCGCGTTATTTATGCAAACACAGAAACACAATTTATACATTTATTTTCTATAAAAAGCGCGAGAAACTTGTATTTTCACTACAATTGTATAATTCTGTGGCCTTTTTTTCGCTGGCAATATTTGAGTATAAATTTGCATTTGTTAACATTGAATTGAAGTAAATGTTTGTAAATTAAATTAATTAAGTGTATAGTGAGACGATATATTTTTTGTATGTGGTAATACAGCAGTTTTCTCTTACTTTATATTAATACCAACAGACACACAATTTCTACACTCCTGTTATATATAGGACTTCCACGAAGAAAAGAAGCGGCGAGGCAGAGCGGAGAAGTGGCGAGCGAGAACGGGAGATGGAGACGAGCGAGATTTTGGTGGAGAGGCGACTGAGCCAAACTTTGACAACCGTTTGCTATGTTGTACAATTTCACCTTAGTTACACTTCCATTTAATTTTAGGTTATTTGTCTTGCTATATATACAGTATCCCCTTTAATAAATTATAAGAAAAATATCTTATATCTTCATGAAATAATGAAAAGCATTATAAAGGGTTTATAAAAGGGACATTTTTATCATTAACTTATTTTAATTCCGAGATGATGAATATCACCCATAGAGGAAGAGAATTTTATCCGTATTTTATTAATTCAGAGGATAAGTTATCTCATTCCGGGACTAAACAACAACTTAAGCCTAAGCGTTTGGGTCCCAAATTCCTCGACGATTCGGCTGAGAGTTTGGACGAAGTTTTCACATGTGTTCCCTCAAAATTTGCCTAAAGATGTGGGTATTTCAAACGTTGAGGATAGCCTGCAATCTAAATGATTAGGAGGTCATCCATAAATTTATATTATCATTTTTTAATAAATTTATTTCGTTAAAAAAAATAACATTACAATATAATTAATAACAATTAACAATATAAATAAAACTATACATTAATCGCATGTATTTAGATTTATTATTCACACGAAACAACTAAAGGCTAGAATAATTTATAGGTTATTAACAAATGGACACGGACACAAATATGATAGCTCACAGCTCGAGATAAGATAGCCAAAAAGGTCGTTGGGGATCGGATACTCACAGCATTGCTTTCTATGGAATTGTCGACAGGACCATAAAATGGAATAAGGTACTATATAATTGCAAATATTTCAATTTTATAATCTTATATACTAAAAATATATAGAATATTTATACTGAAATGTAATTTAATTTTGTTGTATTAAATTTATCAGAAAAAAACAAAATGAAGGAGGTACAGTCACTGTTTATTACATGTGATGTGACAGTTTCAATTTAAAAAGGAAAAAAAAAACTGTCTTAATATTCATTTGATAACAAAATAAAAAATAATATTCCCTCAAAAATAAAAATTAGCTTATCGCTACTTGTGAAAAAATAAAAACAAATCTTGAAAAAAGAAGCAAAAACTATTTTTAGAATCTGTGTAACAAACGAATTAAAATAACATTCTCAAAAATAAAGAAAAAAGACTAATGCTAAATATGAAACTTTACAGCTTCTCAAAAATATAAACTAAATATGGGAAAGGTTACTGTGTTTAGGAAAAAAACTACATAAAAAATTAGGAGTTCTAGTCGTAGATAATAAAGCAAAATTTTCAAATACTAATTAATAGTCCTCTTGACTTCCTTTTCGAGCGGCGTTTAATTGTTATGTTTTTGTTTTTATATTTAGGGAAAAGGCTCTGATAAAAACCCCTTCACTTTGTCATTTGGGAGCTGATATACCCCTCGTTTGAAAGTGGCATCATATATATGCCCTGTACCGGTATACAAAAGGCTTACATATACCCCTGCTGTACAAATGACTCACATATACCCTTCATTTAACGAAATTTAAAAATTAGTTTTTAAATTTATAATTTCTTACTTGTAAATTTTTTTACAAAAAAAATTAGTTGGGGGTGTAATATGATTCTTATTCAAAGTTCGACGGTATATCTTAATTTTTTTCTACATAGAATCTATTTTTTGACTTCTTTATTATAAGTATTTAGTTTCTATTCTTTATTTTGTTTTTTTTTTCTTTCATTACTTTAAAGAAAAAAATTTAAACAATTTTTTTTGTTATTGTAATTTAAATGCGTCTTCGAAAGAAAAAATTTGGTCAATAATAAGTTTTACAAACTCTTGATGAAACATAAACAATTTGGATTATCAAAATAATAAGGGAAAAGGGTCTGATGACCCATCAACTTTGTCATTTTAGAGCCGATATAAACCCTTTTATAGAAAATGGCTCATATATACACCCCTACGTGTAACAAATGGCTCACATATAACCCTGTCCTCGAGACGGAAAGGAAAAAATATATATTTAAATTGTGAATGTTAATTATTTTTTTTCTAAAAATATATCCCAAGGATAATTAAATCCTTTCAACATATTTTTTTTGACCTTTTTTTTGTTTTCAATGCTAATTATTAATTATTATTTTGGGATAATCAAATTATTTTATGTTCCCAATTCTTGTAAAACTTTTGTCGATACCAATTTTTTCTTCGAATACAAATAAATTACAATCACACAAAAAATGATTTTTATTTTTTTTATTCTTTTAAACTAAGGAGGAAGAAAACAACAAACTAGAAGCTAAGAAATCAAATAATTATATAAAAAAGTCAAAAAATATTTATGATATAAAAAAAAATTAAAATATACCTTAAACAAAAGAGGTAAAAAACAAAAAAAAAAAAAAAGTTGATATCGAAGAAATCATATATACCCCTAAATATTTGTTAAAAAAATTAGAAGTTAACAAATATAAATTTCACAACTTAATTTTTTAACTTCCGTTAAAAAGGTATATTGAGCCCTTTTTTAACGGCAGGGTATTGGTTGAGCCGTTTGTATAACGGTAAGGGCATATATGAGCCACTTGTTATAACGAGGGGTTAATCAGCTCCAAAGACAAAGTTTAGTTATATCAACCTTTTTCCAATAAGAAATTAGTAAATTAGTCATTGAAATAAAAAAAGTTAAAAATAACGTTTTATGAGATACATTTACTATATGAGAATATAGCTTTTTGTAAGAAAAAAAAGAAAATAATTTAGATAAAAGAATTTTTTTTCATTTCCGTTAAGGGAAAAAAGGGTATATGTGAGTCATTTATTTACCACGTAGGGGGTAATATGAGTTCACTTTCATAACAAGGGGTTATCACTCTAATGACAAGTTGGAAGGGTATATCAGACCCTTTTCCCTAATATTATATTCAATTTTCAATGTTTTATAAATTTAACTCTAACATAATAATTTATCTCATAATAAATATATTATTACGTAATAATTAGATTAAAATAATTAAAATTGAAGTACTACTTTTTTAAAAAAGCCAGCACTGTTTTTTTAAAAAAGGGAATACTCGTGTAAATGATCTATGTACAGACCCTTACACAGCGATTTTTAACTCCTATTTAACATTTCATCTAATTGTGTTTTTTTTTTTTTTTTATAATTTCATATTTAATTTTTGTTGTCATTTTGACTCTGAACTCGATAAGTAGTAAGTTAGTATGTACTTTAACCTTGTTAAACATATTCTCCTATTTTAGTAGTTGTTATATTATTTTTATAATTTCTTATCCTTTTATTTGTATTATTATCCTTGTTTCATGTTTTTAAAATTATCATGTTTATTTGTGATAGCTCCATTTTAATATTTTTTTCTATGTACTTTTGTTAAAGCTTTTCACTCATGTGATTTTTTTTAAAATTTATTTAAAAATTTTAAATTTATCAAAAATAACTTTTCTATTTTTCAAAGAAAATAAGTATAAGAATACTCGTCTAAAGGAAAATGTGGACTTGTAGGGAAAATTTAAAAAAATAAAATAAGTACCATTAAAGAATATGGATTGTGGTGCATTGAATTAGGCTATATGAGTACTACATAACATAATTCAAATAATCAACAAGGATTGTGATGAAGTTATAAGTACTTATTCATTTTTAATGAAGAGGTCTGGGGTTTGAGTCCCCTTAGATATAAAGTTATTTTTATTAGGAAGTCTTTTACTCCCAACATTGGATTTTCCGGTACGAATTCAGATTTAGCCGAGTTCCAACGTAAAATACAGATACTATGAAAAACTAAAAAAATAGAAATCATAACATACTCGAGTAAAAAAGATAATATAGCCCGACTCATCGTTAATGGTAATGCAATAACACTCAGGTTATAACTTTTGAAAGTTCAATGTCCCTACAGCTCAACAACTTAAGCATATATACACTAACAGATATACATGTGTTAGATCTTGTTATCAAGTTGTGAGCTTCTTAAATTCAATCGAGAGATAAGAGTGTGCTGTGCGCCTTGTATTTAAAATGCTTTCCGTTAAATACGACATATGTATTCAAATTTTTGAAATACATGAACTCTAATAATTAAAAAATATATAATCAAAATTCAACAAAAATACCGAATATCGAATAAAAAATTTAAAAATTATTGAAGGTGTGTGAATAGAAGGATGAGATAGGTTCAAAGAGAGCAGGTAATTGAGAGGACATGTCAAAAGGAGTTGCTAAGGTCGAGGTAGGAGGGAGGGGGTGTCAGTCCCCAAAAGGCAAGCTAGTGTTTGACATTTTGCTTTCAACGGCATCATCATCTCTATGCTTTTTCACCTCTTTGGATCTTCCTTTGCTTTTTTTCTTGTTTGACTCTTTGCCCCCACTATACTCTTACCTATTTTCAAAACTCATTTAATAAATACATATACATACAATACTAGAGTACTACAAATATTAGCATCTACTCTACTACTCCTACTACTATATCTTTGAACACAATAATAGTAGTAGAAAAGAATTCATAAATATTTATAAGAATCGTAATAGAACGGTAAGTATTTTTATATTTGGAGTGTGTTTGATACGAAGGAAAATGTTTTCTTGAAAAATAAGTAGATATTTGATTTATTTTCTAATATTTGATTGTTGAGTAGAAAATATTTTAGCATTTGGTTCTTGAATGAAAAATATTTTTGAGAAATATCTTTTGTTTTTTATTAGAGTAGAAAATAATTTTTGAAGTTAAAATTTTTTTTTAAAAAATAAACTTAGAATTTTTTTCGTGGTGGGGGTGTCAGGTGGGGTCGGAAAAAAATGAAATTTTGAAATTTAAAATATCCTTTTGAATATAAATATAAATTTTTTAAGGGTAGAGGTTGGGTTGGGTAAGGGGAGATTAGAAGAGAATTTTAGAAAAATTTTTCCTACGTTTTGGGAATTGAATCATATTTGATTACGACATAATCAAAAACTATCCTTTACATTAAGAAGGTTAAAAGATCCTCCGTCACCTATTGAATTAAAAATACTCCTCCGTCAACTTTTTTGGATCACCATTACCCTTTAAATGTAAACTAACAACCTTATATTTTTATTATATATCATAAGTATTATTAACGTAACATCTTTTTTATTTGATAAATTAAATTGCAACCCACCAAAGCTTTCACTTACCCACCGCCCCCCCGACCCTTATTGACCTCCTTTTTACCCAAACAAAATTACAGATTCATAAAAAAATTACCTCTAGAGCAACACAACAGAAGCACATTACAACTAATGAATTGGGCAGGTTTTGCCAAGATAATAAATCTCCCCGCCTTAATTGATTTTCATCTTTTTTTATTTCTAATGGATCTTTTAAATTTGATTTGGGTCTAGGGATGGATCAATCCGGGTGAAAGAAGTTTGGTGGGTTGAAATTTAACTCATCTATAGAATATAACGTCAGTAAATGATTAAGAATATAATATTAAAAATAGAAGATTGTTTATTTAAAGGGTAAACTGACCAAATTGAGGTTATTTTAAAAACCTTATCGAATATACAAGACTATTTTTGACACCTTTTCGTTATTAAATTGGAGAAAACGGGATGTTGATTTCAAAAATATTTAAATCTCCATCAAACTGAGAAAATTAAAAAAATATATTTTCTTTCTTACTAAACACACCCGGAATCTTTATCTTTTTGGTACTTTTCAATTCGATGATAGTTATATCTTATTATATGTGGTTGTCAAATAAAAATGGTCATTAAAAACTAAATTTCATTTTGTCAATTTGATATGGTAAAGAAGCTCATTGCACAATATAATGGTTATAAAAAAAAAGACAAGCACAATAATTCATCCATTTTAGTACATTAGATTTACCCATACAAGCAAATAAACGTATAACTAATTTTTAATAATACAAGTCATTGTGCTTCATGCAATTTAACATGAATTATATAATATTTTTCATCCTTTTTATTCACTCACTACTACTACTTTTCCATTCTTTTATAAATCAATGTAATTGTGAACATTCAATCACAATTTTATTTTTAATGTTTATTTGTGTAAGTTCTTTTGTTTCGTACGTCAACTCAACTGGTGTACAGTGTACACCAACATGCAAATGCAAGAGCCAACCCTGTGAAGTTTTGATTTTAGAAAAAACTTTTATTTAGTTCTAATAGAATTTTTATACGCATTTAATGAATTTTTCGATACAAATATAGAGTATATATTAAAATCGAAGAAAGTGACTGAATTGTAAATAGAGTTATAACACCAAACAAATGTGCATAACAGATTTCAATGGGAAATTGCGTTGTAAAAATGAGAAACTAATATATATATGCATACACACACATTTTTTTCTATTATATAGAAGAGTGAAGTGGGAGGATGGCCAAGAGCAAAAATATAATTTCATGCTAACAAAAACATATTAAGAAAGATAATTAATAATTCTAGAAACATCTTCTATATATTAGGTGAATAATGATCAAGGGCAAAAATGTAATTCATGCTAACAAAAATATATCAAATATGATGATAAAAAAATTAATAGTTCTAGAAATAAATCTTAAGTATTAGAATACTATTTTTGTTATTCTTCCCTTTCTTCTTTTGTGAGTTCTGTGGATAACCTATTTTATTATACTCCTATTTTATAAAATTCATTTATGTTGAATTCTTAATATTTTTTTTCTATTCATATATTCTATCAAAAAAATGGCTACTTTTTATATAACAATGGTATCATGAATTAGTCTATGTATCCATCTTTATTTGGCTCTAATTAGTATACTATGAAAACATAAAATAAGTCTGATAAAATTATAAAATATATAGATTGAAACTAAAAAATGTTAAAAAATTAACTTTACAAACAAAAATGAAATGATGATATATTTGTATTAAAAGACGACAAAATATAAAAATGTAAGTTTAAGTCTAAACCAAACTCTATCAATAAATAATAATTCAGAAACTTTTCTATATATGAAGTGAATGATGATCAAATAACAGATAATATTTATGCAAGCCAAAAATCTACCGACTAATGATAATAAAACAATTAAATAGTTCAGAAACCTCTTTAGGTATTATTATTGGTATTACCATTACCCCCCATCATTTTTTGTTATTTCTTCATTGTATTATAGTTATTTGTGATATAATCTATTTTATATTAAATGAAAGTAATAAAAATAATGATTAGCTTAGCGCTTAATACTTATATATCACGTATAATAGTACTCCCTCTGTCTAGAATAATGGGAGGGGGGGTCGTATACTAAGAGATGTCCAAGATTAATTGTAATTTACAATCAACTACTAATTTAACTTCATTTTTTCCTTTCCAATTCCTTCAACCCTTAATATTAGTCATTTTAAGAATTTATTGATTTTAAAGTTACATAAAATTTTATTTTAATAGTTGCTTTTGGCGTTTTTCAATAAAAAAATAAATCAACCATTCTAAATACAGTTTTTTAAATCATGAGAGTCGTAAGCAGTAATAATCCATTCTCTGTATAAACCAAAGTTCATTCCTGTATAACTGTCCATTTGCCTTAAAGTAACAGTCGTTAGATTTACGGGTACAAACCTTACAATTATTGTTTAAGGGTTATAATTAGGGCCAATTACATATTATATTAATTTTTCTTGAGGGATGTGAGATCTCTAAACGTGACAATTATTCTGGACGGAGGAGTAGGTGAATCAAATCACAATTAAACTAAAATATAATATTTACGTAATTTTTCGTGTATTGAAATATTTTAATTTTGTGATCTTCAATAGTGTATATAAAAAAAAAAAAATTAAAATTCAGGAAGTTCTTATTCTTTTGAAATAAAAAATACGTTCTAATAATCGAAAAGGAGAGATTCTATTTTAAAATGGAAATCTATAGTGTTATTTTGTATATATATTATATATATCTATACTATCTATAATATGATATATATATTATATATATAATATCTATCTATAGATATATATATACTAATAGAAGTGGCCCGTGCCAACGTTAGAAGATTTTTGTTAGTTGGATCTAAACATTTGAAATGTATGAGCCGGCTAAAATTTCATATGGACCGATACATAGATCTATAGAGATAGGTCGAGTTGTAAATATAGTTGGCATTGTTTTTAGTTTGTTTTTCTGGCTGGTATTATTTTAGATATTTACGATCCTATTATATTTACATACGTTTTCTATCTACTTTTGTTGCTTTCAGAGTTTGGGCTCGTTCAGATAAAAATTACGCTGGTAAAAACAAGGAAAAATGAATTTATACACTTAAAGTGATTGGATTATTTAAGAATGAATTTATTAATAGTAAAGTGGGATCACTGCATCACAATTCTAAATGTTGTAGTTAATGGAGTAATTTCAAACTTAAGACAGCATGTATGATCAATATAGTAAATATATCATTTGGATTGTAAAAAGCCTGAGAATTTTTTGAGAAGTAGGCAGCAAAAGTTTTAGCGCATCACATCGAGAAAGTCATCAACATTTGAAGAGCCACACCTTTGGAGGTATAATTGTTGAAAAACAGAATGACAACTGAATGTAGTGTTGGTTAATAGAGTTAGATCGGGATTCGAATTGAACCGGCGATATCCTTTGAGGTCTTAAAAACAACATAAACGACGATGTGTTTTTGCATTCATTGTAGTATGACATCAAGTAAAATAACTGTAAAGAATTACCTTTCATCTTCCGCCATCATGGATCTGTTACAGATACAGGCTTGTCGTTGCTGCTTTCTAGAGTTTCTGGTGGCAAGTGAATGGCAATATGTATTTTTATCAGTAGTGGTCCTCTATAAAATTTACCATGAGATTTCAATATTCTATAATTAAAAGCAATCAAACGGTAATAATACCCAAGGGACACTTGAAATTAAAAAGCCAGAATTAGGAACAATATGAAAGGCATGCACTTCTTTAAGGCCTGTCACAAGGATACAATATTCCCTCCTTTTGTTTGATGACCACCGAGTGTAAATATTGCTGAAAAACTTCAATAATCACAACACTTACCATGCCTACCTTGCGCAAGACGATTCCTTAGTGAAACTTGGGGATGTTTTGCGAACTAAGTATTCCCAGGCATATAATCGACATAGTTACCATAACGATACCCATGATCGTAAACATTTGGGTTACTCATTACATATCAATATCGATCAACCTACTATATAGCTTTGTAAAGATCCATAGGGCATGTCTAGTTATGATTCTCAAATCTTAATGAAATAAGAAGGAAAAACTTAAATGATGATTTAGTCAATATGAAAAAGATTTAAATATAAATGAATGGACAAAATAGTTTGTCTAATTTACTTCTCTTTGAATGATATTACCTAGTGTTTCATATATTTGAAAATTAATATGTTATATATTGTTCACTCTTATTGTCTCTACATACTGTCATACATTCTTCACTGTGGAAGAACAAATTTTTCACTCAACCAACTCATTAGGTAAAGGACTTATTCAAACAGAATGAATGACCATTTCTAATTTATAAATCGAAGATAAAACAGTTTGTTAAATCTAGCTACAAAGACAACGTTGGTTGCTTGACTTTTTCTATCGATATCAATTGATTACATTGGTAACGTCAAAAATGGTACTTACTGATAATCAATGATGAATTGAACTCTTTAATTTCCTGTTTTGCATTTGAACTTGATTGAGGCTATGAGGGCAAAACAACTTGCAGTAAGTAGAAGGTTTATTAAAAGGTTAGACACATCTACGGAACACTGGTATATGTGTGGCAAGTATAGTATAGAAAACCTGTTTAAAGAGATACCGCACGTCAAAGCATCTCGATAGTCGAAAACTGTGAATAGTAACTTTAGTTGTATTGGTGACAACAAGTGGTTGGGGTTAACCTCTTCTACTGTTCAAACAAATGTGCCCCGTGCGATCGTCCATTGTAAACACATGAACCTGATTTTCATATGCCCTTCGTTGATTCTTGGACATGTCCATCGACACCAAGTGTGTTTGGAAATGAAACAAACTCTTAAAAATAAAAGGAACAAGAAAGAAATTTCTTACATGCTTGTAAAACCATTATCCACATTTTACTTCAATATCACCATCTTTGAAGCCACAATAATACAATCAGATAAATGGTCAGTTCTTTGGGAAATCCAAACTTACCTTTCCAGTATCAACATTCGGAGAGCATGTTGCTTGTCCATGCCAGTCTCAAGAACATGTGCGTACTTAACTCTTTCCCTCAGACTTAAAACATGATCCTCACAAAACTTGCAAATCGCATCACCTAAACAGTATGAGTATCTGGGATGGTCCATCAAGCATCCAGTCGGCAATCTTTGGCTGACCAAGAGTCTTATGTGCCTCCGATCGCAACGGCGTTTTAAAACCGAAAACTTCTTGCGCATTCGATTCCTTCTTTTTTTAGTACAGAATTCTTTGAATTCAGCCAATGTGAGATGAGGATACTTCAGAACAAAAAAGAACTCCAAACACAAGACTAAAACAATCGAACATCACAACAACCCAAATTAATTCAGATGGGAAAAACCCCATATATGAACAAGAAGTTGAAAAGAATTTTTGTAAGAAAATAACTTACATGTAGACAAAGACAACCAAAATCTCTGTGCTGTGAAAATATTTATTTTTTCATATCTGAAAACAAAGCTCAAACAAACACAAAACTACTCAAATATACAACTTGAGGGAAACAAAAACCCATTTAGGGCACAGAAAATAAATTTATAAACTACACATATCCACCATTTCTATATTAAAAATGAAATCCAATTTCATTCTTGTTTTCACACCATAAAAGCAGAGAGCTTTAAAAAAAATTAAAAAAATAGTTCTTCCATTGGCAATAGAGTCCAATTGATGCACAAAACCTTTATTCCTTCTAATCCATCTCTTATAAACCTCCATACCACACATACCCAAATCAAATTTCATATATTCACACACCTAAATCAAACTTAATCACCCAACCAAAAGGATAATCCAACATCAATAAGAATCTCAAATGGAAAAATAAGGGAACATTCGCACAGCCAAATGAAATTTGAACGCGTCACTTTGACTGAAAGACGATGAGACTAAAAAAAGCTCATTGAAACATGCTTAATCTACCTGGTGAAATATGCCTGTGAACTTTGATGTGAAAAATAATGATATCATTAGAGGGAGAATAGAAGATGACATACGAGGCACACATGCATACATATCAATCGAATCACCATTTGAAAGGACACCTTTCAATAGAAACTGAAAGGCAAAAATTGATTTAAGTCAACAAGAATGACACCTAAGGCCATTATGAGAAAATTTAAAAGACAAAATAACCCCTAAATAATGAAGCAGCATTTGAACTACCCTTTCTACATAGTAGAAATATAGATAGAATTCCTATATAATTAGATTAATATATATATAGAAAATATCGTAATATATACGTCTCTAGATATATCTATATACTAGATAGAGTTTAAAGCGATTGGACGTCCTTCTAGGAATTTGTAACATATCTGGTAGGAAATCTTTATAAAGATCGGAACCTTTTAAATGTAGAAATATAATGATCTGAAAACTTTAATTTTTTTTTATTTTAATTTCTAATTTGTTACAGATGTGGGGGAAAAGACATTAAAAAAAAGCTTAAAAACGCATGTAACATTGAAGATATGTTAGTTAAAAACATAAGGAAAGTTGGTTGGACTCCCTTATTTTCAATCGAAACAAAAAAAAGTTGCATATATTGTTTGAAATAAGTAAGAATTACAAGTACATGATCCTTAACTGACAACTAGAACAATGTGAGACTCATATAAAACATTTCATTGACTTTTCAAAAATCACTTGTATCAATAAAGAAACAAATATTAGTAACATATAGTAATTCAAAAACGGACACCATAAGTACGAAATTACTAATTTTTAAATACTTTTAAAAAAAAAATATATAAAAATTGAGTTGCCCTTTTTCAAGTTATTAATTGTGTCACATCACCTTGGAAGAAAAAAAATCAAGATACCTTGAGTCCTGCGCTTATATTGTGTATTTGTTACATCATCTAATACATGCATGACTATATACCTCTATTCACAAGGCTAAAGGATGGGGGAAAATTATAGATCTTGTTATTTTCATGCCTTTAAGTTGGTGCTAGGTCAACCTTAAGTAGTTTAGGAAGAGATATGTTTATAACATTGGCAGTCAGGTGTCCAAGGTGCCGATTTATGTGGAGCGCAACTAATTTTATGGATTATATGCTCCCTCATACAATAATAAGTACTAGATAACTCTATTCACAAGGCTAGAAGAGGGGAACATCAAGATAACAAGGATTTTTCAACAGTGATTGGGAGGACTAGGTCACAGCCCCTTAAAATAGTCTATACGGGAAGATTTAACGAAATAAAAATAAAAATAGCTTATATGCTTTAAGGCAGAAGTACGAATAAGAATTGAAAATATCCCTATAATCACAAAAAGGTAAAAGGTAGGAAATTTCAGAATATAAAGGGTGAACGTGTTTATATTTTTCAAAATACAAGAGATGTATTTAGAAATTAGATTATATTAGAGGAATATTTAATTTAATAAATCTTTAATCTCATGTGATACCCCTAATCAAAGATAAGTTGAGACTGTGATTTGATTGCTATAAATAATTGTTGAGAATGAGAAGAATGAACAAGAATCAAATGTGTAACATGGTTTTTTTATATGTGTTTCTTAAGTGATTGTTATAGTGTAACTAACTTACTTTCCATTAATTAGTTAGTTAGTTATTAGTAACTATAGGTCTGTTAGAATAACTAAATGTGATCAAGATATTCCAACTACTATAAAGAGAAGCTCTAGAATGTAACTAAACTAAGATTTGGAATAACAGCAATATTCTTTTTCTAAATTTCTCTCTACTTCTTGTTCTCTTAATTCTTCTTCTTCACATCTCATAAATCATTATCGTATCAGAGTACAATCAACTAGTATTCCTAGTTGAATAAATCAATCAACAATTCCGCTAAGATTGATCGATCATAGTTGTGCAAATAATGCAATGACGAACTTTTCAAATGCTACAACGATTTTTGGCTTTAATACAGAGTCGAGTTCAGAAACTGGAAGTGGACATTCAACTACAACCATTAATTACAATCATCCCTTGTTTCTGCATTCATCTGATATAAGTGGAAATCAGATTATTTCCTTTCCAATTATGTGGTTTCTAAGTATACTGTTGGCTTTCTCTCTTCGCTGATTTATTGATTGATGTGCAGCCCCTGTTTAGGAAGAGACAAAATGTGGATTGGTAGATGGTTCATGCCAAAGATAATTTTCAGGATTAGAACTGTATCTGAAAAGGGGTGACATGTCTGTGGTATGGTCAGGGGCCATGAATTATGTACAAAGAAAGTTCTTCTTGGAGTATCATGTAGTGTCAACATGTGCTAAAATGCTTTGAATATCATGTATGAACTATTTAACAAAGAAATGGTCAAGAACATTCATCTTAAATACAAGAGATTGCCACTATACTGAAAGGAAAAAAACCAGGGGGTGTTGCCTGTTTCATTCACTCGTTCAATGTACTGTTAAAAAACTGAAGGCATTGTGGGTGAAGGAATTTGGAGGTTTTCGTGCCTACTCCCTCATGTGAATGCATAAATCAAAAGACTATGTAATACAAGACACCTGCGAAACTCAAATTGTTTTAGTTTTTTAGGGCTTAAATATCTTTATCTTACACTACTCCTGTCGCGCTTCTACCCACACAGGTCGCAGAATCGGATTAATGAGACCTCTGCCGTCAGTAAATCAAACATATTCAATGGTTAGTTGGGATGGTGAAGTAAAAAAATTGGGAGCTCTCTCAGTATATTCGGCTGTAGCTACAACTAGGACATTAGGGTTCTAACTCCAAGAATTCTGTGCCACAATACATATGAGTTTAGCTATGTACGATACAAATGATAGTACTCAAAAATTCAAGAAAAATGAAAATTTGTATTGTGATTAATGCAAACTTAAGAATCACACTAGAGATAAGTGCCAGGGTATCCTCAAGATTTCAAATTCAAGAAAAAAGAGCCTAACACTACATATAATGCAATGACGGAAGGAACATTGTCTCAGGAACAGGTTCATCACAAACATCTAACTACATGCCATTCTGCTAAACTTACTGCAAATGACTATGGGCAACCTTCAAATGAAGGGAACAATCAATTAGAACCGTGTCATCAATCAAAGGATCAATATCAACAACTGCTCCAATTTCTAAACAAGGATCCGAAATAGTTTCATTCAACTAATGTAGTAGGTAATGAAGCAGGTACAAACACTTGTTTTAACTCTACTGTTAATAATGATTCTACTCCTTATTGGATTATTGATAGAGGTGCCACTAATCACATGGTGGCTAATCTGAGTTCTTTAAACAAGTTCACTGTTTGCAAGGTTGATAAACCAAAGAAAGTACATTTACCCAATGTAAATGTCTCATTAGTTGAATTTATTGGTTCAAGTGTCCTACCTAACAATGACGTGATCACTGGAGTTTTTCAAGTACCACAATTCCAATTTAATCTTCTATCGGTGTCTAAACTCACTAAGAAACTGCATTGTTCTGCTACTTTTTTTCCCTAACTTTTGTATATATCAGGATCTCTCACATGGAAGGGTGAAGATAATTGGTAAAGAAAATGGAGGACTTTACATATTGCGAAGAAATACAAGTTCAAGAGATGTCGATATTGCAACTAGTTATTCTATTCCTTTACTAAGAGTAGATTCTAAACTAGACTCACTAAATTCCTCTATCGACTAAAGTAAGCCCCAAGCCAGTGGAATGCTAAACTATCTCAGGCATTACACAAATTTGACTTCAAACAAAGTGAAAATGATCACTCCCTGTTCATAAAGAAGACAACAACAAGCATGGTTCTGGTTCTTATTTATGTGGATGACATTCTGATCACTGGAAGTAATATGCTCCTAATTGAAGAAACAAAGGATCATTTGAAGCAAGTTTTTAAGATGAAAGACTTGGGAGAGTTCAGGTACTTTCTGAGAATTAAATTTGCAAGATCAAAGCAAGACATTCTAATGTATCAAAGAAAGTACGCACTAGAATTCTGAAACTAGTCTAAGTGCATCTAAACCAGCTGAAACTCCAATTAACACAAACTCAATATTAACTACCAAATAGTATGATGAAGAGACACAGATGACAAAACCCGATCCACTAACTGATCAAGGAGCTTATCAACTGATAGTTGGCAAATTATTATATTTAACTATGACAAAACTTGACATATCCTATGGAGTTCAGACATTAAGTCAGTTTCTATAACAACCTAAGAAGTAACACATGACTACAACACTAAGAATGGTGAGATATGTGACAAATCAACCAGGACAAGGTCTACTACTGTCCAGTTACTCAAAAAATGCTATTACTGCTTATTGTGATGCAGATTGGGCATCCTGCTCTGTAACAAGAAAATAAATAACTGGTTACTTTGTGCAGTATGGAGGGTTTCTAGTTTGATGGAAGTCAAAGAAGCAAACAAGTGTTTCTAGGAGTTCCGTTGAAGTTGAATATAGGAATATTGCTACTACTGTGATAGAGATTATATGGCTGAAAGGTTTAATGGAGGAACTCAGCATTGAAGTGCCACTACCTATCAACATTCACAATGATAGAAAAACTTCTATGCAACTTGCAATCAATCCAATTTATCATGAGAGAACCAAGCACATTGAGATTGATTGTCATTTTATAAGAAAAAAAATCACAGAAGGATTAGTTTCTACCAAGTACATTCCTGCACAAGATCAACCAGCTGATCAGCTCACTAAAGGACTTACAAAAGTACAACTGCAACATCTGAGCTCCAAGCTAAGAGTTCTGAACATGTTCTCACTTCCCATCTTGAGGGGGAGTGTTGAGAATGAGAAGAATGAACCAGTACAATGTGTTAACCTGGTTCTTATATGTGTTTTCTAAATCACTGTTATAGTGTAACTAACTTAATTTCCATTAATTAGTTAGTTAGTTATTAATATTATAAGTTTGTTAGAATAACTAAATGTGATCAAGATATCACAACTACTATAAAGAGAAGCTTTAGAATGTAACTAGACTAAGATTTAAAATAACAACTATATTCTTCTTCTAAATTTCTCTCTTCTTCTTCTTCACTGTTCATAAATCTGTAATAATATTTGATATTTTAACTATTGTTCCTTCCAATTTAACCTAGTAATTCAAAAGTAAGAAAATTATATAAGGAAAAATTTAGAAAAAAAGGGTAACTAGTGTTTGTTAGTTATTTCAAGTTCCCAAGTTCTCGAAAAACATAGAATTTGAGTAAGATTTTAGTATTAGAGAATTATTTTTTTTTTTTTAAAAATAATCCTAAAATTTTATATTTTATAGGAAAAATATATAATATCCTCCCTGAACTTGACACGAAAACTCACTTTAGTACTTAAACTATACGGGTGTTTATATATGTGAATTTTTTTAACCTTTCGAGCTCCAGCCAAGTTGAAGGCTGGACATTGTTACACACGCACGTTTTTAGTGGTCCACGTTGCCTAAGGATTTAAAAAATAACTTACCCGTTCCAAAAATACAACCCGACCCACTTATAAACAAATATCCCTAAATCCCCTAAACCCGCGATTCTCATTCTTTCTCTTCTCTCAAACCTAGAAGATCGAATCTGAAGATTTATCTTCCATTAGCATAACAAGAATCTGGAAAAAAAATCAGATATAATAAAAAGCGACGAAATAAAATCAAAATAATAGATTAAGAAGAACAGGTTTGAAGCTTATATTTTGAAGAACAATTTATTCCTTCAAAGATTAAACTTTTAGGTTTGAAGAGCTAAGATTTGAGGAAAATAAAGAAAAAAAGCATGAATTAGGTCACCATTTTAGGATGATTGGGTTGGTTAGGAGAAGAGGAAATTAGGGTTTGTACAAAAGAGAAGATTTACATTCAAATATGTAATGGGTCGGATATTATCCGTTGGAGGGTCAAATTTTATTTTTAAAAAATGCTAAAAGATGAATTATGCGCCCTACAAAGTTGTATCAACACGCGCAGGAGGGTGGAGCTCGGAAGGTTGAAAATAATTCACATCAAACATGTTAAGAGGGGTATATAAACACCCGTGTAGTTTAAGTGCTAAAGCGAGTTTTCGTGCCTAGTTCAGGGGAAATTTGATGACATTCCTAGTTTGTTGTACAAACTTATAGCATTACATGCATATTTTAAAAAAATTTAATCTGAATTTACTCTCTGAAGTCACTTCTAATTACAAGTAGTAATAGTAGTTTTTGTATATAAATCAATGATTTTTTCGTTTTGTTTTCTCTCTTTTTTCCGAATTCATATTATTATATTTGTTGTCATTGCTTTTCACGAAATATTTTCACAAAAAATGACAATACAAACTTATGAGTATTTCAATAGATTTTTAGAACTCATAGGTTTAAATAAATCATATTTTTTATAAAATAAAAGTCAAATATATCTCCCAAAAAAATCTATGGCCAAACACATGACAACACTTCACCCAATAATGACTTTTCAAAATATTTGTAAATTTGTAGTCTAACACATGGCAAAATTACACCCATAAATAACTTGCCAAATTTTTTTAGAAGCTTGTGATCAAACACATGGCAAAATTTTACCCTCAAAATATTTAATCAAACGGTAGCCTAGCATTAGGTAAGTTAATCAATAATATTTTACCTGTTTAAATTTAAACTTCATACCTCATTACGGATATCATATCAATTTCATTATTCTTCTATAACTTTTTTCATGAAAATGATTTGATTTAACTATAATATTAGGTTAGAAAGTTAATGTTTCGTCCTAAAAAATTGAGATGCTTACAAATAGTCGTGATATTCCATATAAATGCAGTTGTTAATATGTCATATTTCAAAACTTGTTCATGCTTATACAAAAAGCAAGTGAATTTGATGTTCATGATGGTAATGCTTTTTTTCATCAAATGGTATTAGTTATAAGTAGTTATTGATAATTTTTTGGAATCTTGATATAATAGTATGTGAAAGTACTCAATTTATCATCGCTTATTTCAAAATTCTTAAGTATGTTGTTGATCTTGTTCACTTTGTTTCAAGCTAACAAGATCATTACTTTTATTTAGCATTATATTACGTTTTGAAAATCAATCGATAATTTCAAATATTTTGACGAAAATAATATTATTCACCTATCAACATTACATTCTAATTTTTACTTGCTTTTTTGTATAAGCTTGAATGATGTTTTGAAAATGTGACATATTGATTATCTTCTATTAATGGGTGTTGGCGTCCTTTTATCTATATCCAGGTATGTATTTACTTTTTTGTTAACAACAACATTTCTTGGAATTATAATAATACCCAATTAGTTCGATATGTGAACTTTCATTTTGTTAGTGTGGTATCTAGCTATTCTCTACCTTGTAGTTGTCTCATCTCAAATTTCGTCTTCCTCTATCCCCTATGTAATTAAAAAATTGATTATCATTAGTGGTGGCAAATGGGCGGGTTGGATTAAATGTAGGCAGATTAAAAATGGATAAATATAAAATGGGTAATCATTCAAACCGCCCATATTTGATATGGGTAATAAATGAGTTGAGTAAGATATTAGTTTACCCATAGTTTACTCATATTTTTATGAATAAATAGTACTTTACTTAAGAATTTGGAGAAGATATTTTAGTTTCTTTTAGATGAAAAATGTTAAACATGCGTCATTTAGTTTTATTGTATCATAAAAATAAAATAAAAATCCTATAGATTTTCAATATAAAATAAATTTATGTAATAATAAGATGAAAATATTTTTAATTTCAAAGTAAATTCAATATTTGCATTTTAGGACTAAAATAACATAAAAAGAAAGAATTTTTTTTAGTAATACATGAATTTTGAGTGAATAAAAGTTAGAAGTTTAATCCATTTGGCTAATTCATATTTTGTCTGTATTTTACCATAGTTTATCCATATTTTTATGAGTCAAATATGGGTATCAGTTACCCACATTTTACCCATAGTTTATCCATATTTGTTTGTGTGTGTGCGCGTGCGCGCGTGCGTGCGTGCGTGCGTGTGTGCGTGTGTGCATGTGTGTGTGTGTATGTGTGTAATCTTGTATTTTTGTTATTTTGTAAATTTTCACTAACAATTTTAAGGAGATTCAAAATGACTACAATTGAAAAAATCGTGGATGTCAAGATGGGAGACCTTAACAAGCAATTTTGGTTCAATAGTAACCATTTCAAGAGATGGAAGGATAAAGTACTTTTGTACTTAAGTCTTCTCAATGTTTCTTATGTATTAAACGAGAAGAATCCAAATAAAGAAGACATCACCTCTATGAATGATGATGAAACTATTTCTCATCTACAGAAATTGGAAAAGTACGATGTTGATTCCTGTAAGTGTCGGTATTATCTTCTTAATTGTCTGTCTGATAATTTTTATGATTATTATGATAGAACTTACTCTAGTGCAAAGAAAATTTGAAAAGTTTTGTAGAGTAAGTATGATATCAAAGAGGCTGGAGCGAAAAAATATGCAGCTAGTAGATTTTTTTCGTTTCCAAATGGTGGACAACAAATCAGTGGTAAATCAAGCTCAAGACTTCATGATGAT
Organism: Solanum habrochaites; assembly: GCA_027704765.1. Taxonomy (NCBI): domain Eukaryota; kingdom Viridiplantae; phylum Streptophyta; class Magnoliopsida; order Solanales; family Solanaceae; genus Solanum; species Solanum habrochaites. The sequence continues at coordinate 62,209,013 of JAKWJA010002498.1, forward strand.
TGTTGGAGAGCTTAGGTCCGAAGAGGTTAAAATTGGAGATAACATTATTAGATGTGGCATAGTAGATAAACTTCCACCATCATCAAAGGAATTCCAAAAAAAATTATGCGCCACAAACAAAAGGAAACTCTCTTGAAACCTTGATGATGAAAATCCGCATGGAAAAAGAAGCAAAAGGCCAAGATGCACTTTACAAACAAAAGAGAACAACATCACATCGAAGGTAAATTTAATTACTTCGAATAATGATACTCTTGAAACTCACAAAAATACTTCTTTAAATCCTAAGAAGAAACAATTCAAGAAAAATAATGGTAGACCTCCCAAGAAAAATAATGGTGAAAACCACCAAGCACAAAATCAACAAGTTCAAGAAAAGGGACCATGCTTTGTTTGTGGCAAGAGCGCGCATATTGCTCGATTTTGCATATTCGGAGAACGTAGTCTTAACCCTCAGTCAAACGTTACCGAAATTTTTTTTGTGGCGGTGATTATCGACATAAACGTGGTTGAGAATGTTGATACATGGTGGACTGATTCTGGTGCAACCATCGTGTCTATTATGACAAAATCTGTTTTAAAAAATATACTCATTTTGTGGAGCCCAAAACCATCATGTTTGGTGATGCTCACACTACTCAAGTGCTTGGAAAGGTAGATGAATTGTGTTTTACTTCGGGAAGGGTATTAACATTGAAAGATGTACTTTATACTCCTATGAGAAAAAAATTGATGTTTAGTATTCTTCTTAATAAAGTAGACTTTAAGCAGATTATTGAATCTGATCAATATGTAATAGTCAAGAAAGGATTTTTGTGGGGAAGGGATGTGCATGTGATGAGATGTTTAAGTTGAATGTTGAAATAAATAAAATTTCAACTTTTGTTTATATGCGTTCTTCTAACAATTTTTGGCATGCTTGTTTGTCATATTAATGATCGTTATGGTGGAATCATGAATATTTTAGGATTAATCCCAATGGTTAAAAAGAATTTTGGAAAATGTGAGGCTTGTAGTAAAGTTAAAATCACTAAGTGGCCTCATTTTCAAGTTGAAAGAAAAGTTGATTTCTTAGAATTAGTTCATACTGATATTTGTAAACTTGGTGGAATTCTAACTCATGGAGGTAATAGTTATTTTATCACTTTCATTGATGATTTTTCTAAGTTTACATATGTTTACTTGATGAATAATAAAATTGCTTTACAAATTTAAAAATTATTCTCCATGACGGTGAAGATCAGTGGTTGGATAGGAAAAAATAAAAATAATAGAAGTGCTAAAAGGTAGTGAATATGAATATAAAATGAGTTACTTCTTTTGTTGATCATTGAGAATAAATTCATGAAAAACTACTCCCCTTTATTCCCTTCATCTAATGGAGTAGTAGGAAAGAAAAATAAGACTTTGATTGATTTGACTAATGTAGCTATGGTCACATGCACTTTCAAAATTGTGAGATTAAAGCTATTTTAACTGCTTGTTATGTGTTGAATCGTGGCCTCATAAAAAGTCTAATTAACATTTTGAATTGTGAAAAGATTACACGCAAGTTGGGATATATTAAGAGTACCGGGGTTGTTGAGCCTTGTGAGGCTAAAGATCCCCAAGATTAAAAGTTGAGTGAGGAAAGTACATTGGTGCTTTTCTTGGTTATGCTTAAAAAATTACAGCCTAACAGATTTTTTAATCTTACATATAATATTGTATGTAATAGATACTGTTAATGTTATTTTCATTAAAATAATTGTCTTTTGCTTCTAAAATAGCGCGGGGTCAAAAGGATTTGAACAAAATATTTTGTCACTACTAGTTATTCTAATTCTACTTTGAAAAATAAAGAAAGAAATTGATGATTTGAGTTAAGAAGAAGTAAAAGATTAGAGTAGAAACGATTTTTGGTCCTGATGTTTATGTTCTTTTTCTAATGTTTGAGATGACCCTCTCACTTTGAAGAAGCATTATATTCACATGATTCATTTATTTTTTTTGGAAAGAGATGTAAATGATGAAATGGAATCACTCATTTCTAAATAAAACTGGGAACCTAGTTGATTTAACCACGGGATTGTAAAACTAATCGGTTGCAAATGGGTCCTAAGGAAAAAAGTAGAAATCGGATGGTTCTTATTGATAAAATAAGGTTACGCCTAGTTGCAAAAGGTTTTAAACAACTAGAACGCTATGATTAGAATTTTTTTATATTTTTTCTCCGGTAACAAAAATTAACATCCTTAAGAACTTTTTACATTGTTATGACGGCATTTTTTATTAGAAAATCAGCAAATGGGATGTGAAACCATTTTCTAAACTGGAGACCTAATGAGGAAATTATATGGTATAATTCTGAGTGTTTTGTTGAACAGACATGAAATCAAAGTGTTTGTTTGTGTACGTTTTTTGTGTGTGACTTACTAAATCTCTTAAGGCTTGAAACATGGCCACCAAAGCATGGGCATGAAAGTTTGATTCACAAGTGATTATTGTCTATAGTTGATGATTTTGTTGATCTTGGCTCTAAAACATTGAAGGTATTGATGAAGCTAAAAATGTTCTTAGAAGCCATTGATTAGTGACAGGATCTTGGTGAGGCAAATTTTATTCGTGGAATAAAAATAATCAAAAGCATGTGAGAGAAATTTCCTTGACAATCACATTATGGTGAGAAAATTTGAAAAAATATAACTTTCATGATGCAAGCATTGATAGCTATCCTTTTGATTCAAGTGTTCACTTCTTTCCTGTTGAAAGTGAAAATGATGCAATAAAATGAAAAGGGAATATGCTCGTAATAAGTGAAAGTTTGAATATCTGTGACTGATTGCATGCGGCTGATAATGCATATGCCAGTAGGAGTAACTTGGGTGGTTTACAAGGCAAGATAGGTAATGAACATTGACATGCCTATAATAAGAGTATGAGATATTTAATTGGAAGAAGAATGTGGGGGTTCTATAAAAAATCATATTGTTACTTGATGGCGTTTTGTAGCAGATATTAGAACACTTGATCAGGTGATCCTGTTCTACACTGGTTATGTATTTAATTTAGAGGGTTGGTGTTGTTGTGGAGATTAAAAAGCAAATGGATAATTGCTAACTCTACCATGGAGGCGACTAATTGTTTTAGCTTCCGCTATGTGAGGAAGCGAATTGTTAAGAGATATGTGTTCAAACATTCCTTATTTTGAAAAATCAATTCCTCCTTTTTAATCATGTGATAGCACCGCTGCGAATGGTAGAGTTTTTTAGAGTTGAAAATCGTTAGTTACAATTGGTAAATTCAGACCTATAAGGAGGGACGGAAACACAGTAAGTTAATGTTAAGATCATATTTGACAAATGGTCCCATTAATGTTGATTATGTCAAAAATATGTGTGAATTGTGATAGTCTGCAGATCATCTTACTAAGGCTTAACAAGGAGAAAAGGACTGGAGCCCAAGCGAGCGGGGGATGGGATGAAGCTACAAATCCTGAGTCAATATATGAGGGAAACCCTACCTGGACTACTAGAGATTCATATAACCAGGTTTAAAGGGGAAAAACTACTCATATGATACTGTTGGAAAAAATGAATATCTTTTTTTGTTTCCCTCCCTATGATGTGAGTTGCGTCATTTTTTCTGTAGTTTGTAGTTTATGAAGGTGAGGGGGATTAAAACTCGTAATGAATATCTGTAGCCAGTATGGTGTAGATGTGTTTAATCTTACAGGAGCACTCTCGACAGATTTTCACTATGTGATGTGTGGAAGTAGTCGCTTCCTATGAGAATTGGCTTATTCTCAAAAACTCATGAAATTGGGATAGCACATGACCATAACGTGCTGAATTTAAAACTCATGTCAACACCTTGATTATTATGTGTGATTAGTGATATTTTATTTCTTTAAGCAGTCATAGTTTAAGTCTGAGACCACTACGACTATGAAGTAAAAGTTATTGTTCACTAAGTGGAGGAGGTTCAATACAGAGCACACCTTTATTATGCATGATAGTCTTCCTTCATCCGATAGATTCTTGATTAATATTAAAATGAGTGAGGAATTGTTGGGTTAGCATTTGAATATTATTACAATATATTAATTTGCTTTACTTTGAGCTGAAATAGTGTTAGTAGGCATATTACATTGCAATTGTTAGTGATTCACCAATCAATGCTCGTAGTCATTATTGCCCATTATCTTGTTGGTTACAGAAACGTTCATGTGAACGTTGGAAAACTTGGGTAGCATGTTCATCAACCATCGATGGCATTAGTTACCCCCGCATTATCTTATCTTACTTCCATATTTATTCTTGTGTTTGTAACCTACGTAAAACTATGAATCTCTAGGCCATTATCTGCACTATTTACGCACCATTATTCTTTTATTCATTGGTAGAAAGACATCATTCATTTGGTTTTTGAAAAACAACACACAACAGAAAAAACATAGAGTGAAAAAGTAAGTCAAAAAGAGAGTTGCTTATTAGTGAAGGAAGTGCTTCTTTTTGTGGAGCTATGGATTCAACATTTTGCAAGAGGTTGTTGAGTTATAGTTGTGAAGGTGTTGTATTCTGGAGGGACAAGTCAAGGGACACTGCCTGGAAAGGGTGTGATGCGAAATATTTGCTGTCAGTGGTTTGTAATTTCCTTAAAGAAAAGGAGATATCCGCGGCCTCAGCCTGAAGAGATTATTTCATTTTTTTCAGTTGTAATCTTGTATTTTTGTTATGTTATCTTGTAAGTTTTCACTAACACTTTTCTTAACCAAACTATCTTAGAAATTGGGACTTCATGAAAAGAAGAAGAAGCTATTAATAGAATAATCATGTATGATGCTAGAATTACAATGATTATACTTTAATCTGCCCAATACGATTAGATGAAGTAAGTCTTAGCGAGCCATGCTTACCATTAAATCATAAAGTTCACAAGCAAGATGCATCACCATCACTGGTAGAGTTGCTAAGAAGAGGGCATATGTTTGGAAATAATTCCAACTCCTTTTACGAGGAAACAATTAAAAGTAATATAGTCCCAAAGCAAGAATATCCTTATGAATGGAACTTTTATATAAGTAAATCTCAGCATCATATACAAGACGTTCACACTACTAACAAATTTTACCTACCACAAGCAAGACACTGCAATTGGACAACACTATGAATATTCGATCATATCTTCTAACTCCCCAAATATTCAGATTTCTCCCAAGAATAATATTACATCAGTTATTGTGCTTTATATACTTTGATAGACAATAACTTTCTTTCAGGTTGAACTGCTCCAAGGGATCTAAAATTTATTAACGAACACATAAACCAACCAAAACGAAAATAACAAATGAAACAGAGTAAGAATCGTAATAGAGTGCTTTTATATTGAGGGTGTGTTTGATACGAAGGAAAATCGTGGAAAACAAGTAAATATTTGACTTACTTTTTCATTTTTGGTTGATGAGTAGAAAATATTTTTTCGAAAAATATTTTAGTGTTTGATTTTTGAAAGAAAATGCTTTGAGAAATATCTTTTTTTACTAGAGTATGAAAATGATTTTTGAAGTTGAGTTTTTTTTTTTAAAAATAAACTTAAAACGTTTTTCAGGGTGGGGTCAAAAAATAAAATTTTGTGAAATTTAAAATATTCTTTAAGAAACAAACTTAAATTAATATTTTTTTGTGTTGGGGGGGGGGGGGTGGGGGAGGAGGAGGGGGTGCAGTGGGGGGGTGGTATAGTGGGAGGGGTGGTCATGTGATAGCGGCGAAAAAAATGAAATTTTAAAGTCAAAAATATTTTTTAAAAAAAAAACTTTACAATTTTTTAGGGGTTGGGTGGCTGGGTAGGGTGGGGTGGGGGGATGGAGGGTGTGGGGTGATTAAGGAGAGGTTGGAAAAGAATTTTGGAAAATGTTTTTCTTAAGTTTTGAAAGTAAGTTATTTTTTAAAAAAAATTAAAAAAAGTGAATTGATTTGAAAAACATTTGACCCAACCAAATATGAGAAAATTAAAAAATATTTTCTTTTATACCAAATACATCATAAATCTTATCTTTTTGTTATTTTTTATTGATGACATATATGTGCCAAAATAAAGTTCATTAGCAAATAGCATTTCATTTTTCAATTTGATATATTGGTAAGAGAAGCATTGCATAAATATAATGTTTAAAAAAAAAAGGAGCAAGAAAAATAAGGTCACAAATTTATGACATTTGGATTTACCCCATACAAGCAAATAAACTTATATTTATTTAATAATACAATTCCTTGTGTTTGATGCATTTACATGAATTATATTAATAATTTATCTCTTTTGTTCATCCCTTTCATTCTTTTATAAATAAATGTAATTGAGAAAATCAATCACAATTTTATTTTTATTTTGTGTATAATTCTTTTGTTTCGTACGTCGACTCAATTGGTGTACAGTGTACACCAACAGGCAAATGCCAGAGTCAACCCTGTGAAGTTTTGATTTTAGAAAAAAACTTTTATTTAGTTCTAATAAATTGTTTATATGCATTAAATGAATTTTTCAATATGAATATAGAGTATAAATTAAAATCAAAGAAAGTGATTGAATTATAAGTAGAGTTATAATACCAAAGAAATGTGCGTAACAAATTTCAACAGGAGATTGCGCTATAAAAATGATAAATTAATATATAATAAAATATATTTATTTTGATATCCGTTACATCGTACTAATAACATGACTATATAATTCTATTCACAAGGTTAAAAGATGGGAAATATATTAAGTCTCGTTATTTTCAAGGTACTTTATTTGATAGTAGATCACACCCTTGAATATTTTATTAATATATATATATTTTGATAATTGCGGTGTCCAATTCGATTTTATGTGTGTCTTGACTAATTTCATGAAATATATAATCCCTTATACAATAATAAGTATTAGATAACTCTATTTATAAGACTAAAAAATGGGGAAAAATTAAAGATAATGTAATTTTCAGTAACTTTATTTATGAATAAGTCACATTCTAAAATATTTTATATATAAAATTTTATAACTAAATAAAAATAAAATAACTTATATGCCTTAAGTGCGAGAAAGTTACTAATATTAATTGAAATATCCTATTAAGTAATCATAGAGAGTATAATGCATGATATTTCATAATATAAATGGTGTAAGTGTTTATATTTTAATATATAAGAGATATATTTAGAAATTAGATTATATTAGAGGAATATAAATCTTTAATCTCATAGGATATCTATAATCAAAGATAAAGTTGAGACTTTGATTTGATTGCTATAAATAATATTTTGATATTTGAACTATTGTTCCTTCCAATATATTTTAATTTGCTAACCTAGTAATCCAAAATTAAGAAAATTATGTTAGGAAAAAATTTAGAAAAAAATTGGTAACCAGTGTTTGTCATATAACTGGTTATTTCAAGTTCCTAAGTTCTCGAAAAACATAGAATTTGAGTAAGATTTTAGTATTAGAAAATTATTATTATTTTTTAAAAATAATCCTAAACTTTTATATTTTATAGGCAAAATACATAGTATCCCTTCTGAACTTGACACGAAAACTCACTTTAGTACTTAAACTACACGGATGTTTATATACCCCACTTAACATGTTTGATGTGAATTATTTTTAACCTTCCGACCACCAGCCCGGTTGAAGGATGGACATTGTTGCACACGCGCATTTTTAATTGTCCACGTCGCCTAAAGATTTAAAAAATATCTTACCCGTTCCAAAAATACAACCCGACCCACTTATAAACAAATATTCCTAAATCTTTATGATCCGTTCCCAAATACAACCCAATCCACTTATAAATATAGTGTTAAACTTAATATATTCATATTTCATTGTATTTATGTGTTGTTTCATCTATTATATACTAGAGAAAGAATCAAAATTTGTAACAACCCAACCGTCTTACTTATCAAGAACGTAAATATCGGAAGAACCTTAAAATTAAATGACCTCTAACATAATAATATTTATCATTTTTTTTAAAAAAAAACTTTTGTTTTTTTTTAAAAAACAATTTAAATATATTTGAAGTAATATTTATGTGACTTTCATAATACAATTAATAAAGAATACACACATAATACTCATATCATGAGATAAATAATTAGTGAAAGAATTTTTTTTTAAAAAAATAAGAGCTAATTACAGAAGAAAAGGAGTCAATTGAATTAATAAATAATATTACCGATTAAATAAGAACCAATGAAAATAAAGTAAAGAAATAGCTGAGAAGCCTGTTCATACAAGAGAAATCCAAAAATTAATGTTGGCAATGTTAATCGAATCGGCACTGCGGGTGTGGGAATTTGTTTCTTCTGCTAACGGTACCCATCGCCACTTTGTTCATTGGGTGACAGAACTAATTCATAACGATTCTTAAACGTACACACATATATATGAAATTTTAACCGAGATCATTGGGTGTCGTGGCACCCCCACACATACATATAGATTCGTCCCTGAGTAATGTATCTAGCTATTCTCTACCTTGTAACTGTCTCATCTCAAATTTCCTCTTCCTCTATCCCCTATGTAATTAAAAAATTGATTATGATTAGTGGTGACAAATGAACGTGTGGGTTAATAGTGGGTACGTTAAAAATGGATAAATATAAAATGGGTAATCATTCAACGCGCCCATATTTGATATGGGTAATAAATAAGTTGAGTAAAATACGATTTTACTCATATTTTCATGAACAAATAGTACTTTACTTAAGATTTGAAGAAGATGATTTAGTTTTTTTTAGATGAAAAATGTTGAACATGCTTCACTTAGTTTTATTGTATCATAAAAAAAAATCTTTAAGCCTTTTCAATATTAAAACTAATTTAGGTATTGTAATAATAAGATGAAAATTAGTTTTAATTCAACGTACATGAATGGTTGTTATTTTAAGGACTAAAACATGCTTAATGCATTTTAAGCAATGTCAATACCCTAATAAGATTTGCTGTCTATTTTACCTATTATATATTCTAAACAATTAAATAAATAAATAAAAGGTAATTCTAATAACAAAGAAATGATACATTTATATTATATTTATTTTGGAAAGATCAAATTTTCACCTTTCAAATCTGAGAGGAATAGTTCGTTCTATAAAATACATAAAAAGGCAAGAAAAAGTAAAATATTTTTAGGGCCAGTTTGGATGGGCTTAATAAAAGCAGCTCTTTGAAAACAAGTACTTTTGAAAAGTGCTGAAACTTATTTTTAAAATAAGCAGTTATGTGTTTGATTAAAAGTGCTGAAGAGTTGCTATCCAACGTGAATGAAAAGGGAAAAATGAAAGAAGAAATGTTAGGGTTATGTCTTGTAATTTGAAGATTGTATAAAAATATAAGGCAAAAAAAAAGACAAAACTTGTGTGTCAACTTAAAACAGCTTATAAGCTAAAAAAAAAAAAAAGCACCTCAACCAGCTTTTAACTTTTGCTAAAATAAAGTTTTTTTTAACTTAAAATAAGTCTATTTTGTAGTATTGCCAAAAAGCTAAATAACGTCAAAAATCAGCGGTTTTAAGTCAGTTTGACCAGCTTTTAAGCTGAGCCAAACAGGCTCTTAGTAATATCATGAATTTTGAGTGAATAAAAGTTAGAAGTTTAATCCATTTGGCTACTCATATTTTATCCATATTTTATCATAGTTATCCATATTTTTATGGGTCAAATATGGATATCAATTACCCACATTTTACCCATATTTTTATGGGTCAAATATGGGTATCAATTACCCGTATTTTATTCATGTGAAAAATTACTCACCCAACCAATTAAAATATGAGCTCATTTTACCGACGCTAATTATGTTAAGAAAATCACTAAAAACAAGTATATCATTAGTCACATGAATTAATCACCTTATTAGAAAATTGGGTGAGTTTAAAGAGCGTGTATCCATAATTAATTTAATTTGTACACAACATTTAGTAAGTTTTACTGATAACAACGAAATAATTAGCTTCGGGCGTGCGTGGGGGTTTATAATAGATATTATATATATTATATTATGAGATAGATATTATAATCATATTATATTATAAGTATATATATATATATATAATTTGTCCAAGGAATAAGGATTGTATAGCAAATATATAAATTCATTTTTATATGGAGTTGATCAAAAGAGAACTTTTTTGATCATACTTTATGATGACAAGTCAATATTAAACAAAAACATTTTTTTATGATTGACAAAGTAGATCAGATTAAAAAATGAGTAGCAAAGTAAAGTTGTGTGAGCATAAATTAAATCCTCATAAGTTTCTATAAAAGGAGTAGTCAATCTATTGAAGAACCATTATAGGAATTAATATATAAGGAGAATGTTGCATAATGAGACTTTACATTTTGCACACAATGAGTATCGTTATTTTCAGCAAAAGGTAAGAAGCAACAAAAGGAGCACACAATGACAAAAGAAAAAAGAACTTAGATTTTCTTTTTAAAGTATGTATCTTGTTAAAGTAAATTGGAATCATTATTATATTCTAATAACTTTATGTTTGAAAGCGAGTATGTATTGGAATTGGTTAATATTACTGTTTGATTATTTAGTTAGTTAATTAAACTATAGCTAATTGTTTATTAATAGTTCATTTGTAAATTAGTTAGTTAGTTAGAAAGTGGTTAGTTAGTTACAGTTTTCAGCTACATATAAATACTAGTGTAAATGTAATCTGATCAGTTTTTTTATCAATAAGAATTGTTCCTAATTCTTTCACGTTCATTGTGTGCGTTCGAATATGGTATCAGAGCTTTGAATCGAGATTCGATTCAACTGCAAAATTAAATTTCTGCCATTGTAGATCCTTTGTGAAAGTAGAGGAAGAAGTTCTGCCATTGTAGATCCTTTGTAGAAGCAAAGGAAGAAGTTCTACCATTGTAGATCCTTTGTGGAAGAAGAGAAAGAAGTTCTGCCATTGTAGATCCTTTGTAGAAGCAGAAGAAAAGGAATGACTACTGCAGAATTGGGATCGATTGGAGAAGCATCTGCAACAATAATGTTGAAACTTTAGAAACGATTGAGAAGAAGAGGAATCATCCTCTTTATATACATCCGTCTGATACTCCTGAATGTGTGTTAACTACAGTACAACTCACAGGCATGGAGAATTATTCGTTATGGAGTCGATCTATGTTAATCAATCTTCGAGCAAAGAGTAAAGTTGATTTTGTGTTGGGAACATGTAAGAAGAGTGACTATAAGATGGAATTGGAAGAACAGTGGGACAAGTGTAATTGTTTTGTGTTAGCTTGGATCATGAATACAGTATCTAAGGAATTACTAAGTGGAATTGTATATGTTAATGATGCAACTACAGTATGGAATGTGTCACACCTCTTTTATTTATGTTTTAATTGTTGAGGATATGACGGGTTTTTAATTAATTAATTTTTATTTTTTATTATTATTATGATTTTTTGTTTTAGTCGCCACTGAAATTGGTTGTTAGGTGTTTCAATCACAGATAGGCTTAATTAAAAATAAAAAAAAAAAACCTTTTTGTTTTTGGGTCTACGAAAAACAGAGATTGGTTAAGAATTCTATTGACCGGAGGAAGGTATGCAGGCACACCCGAGGCCGTGAGTTCTAGCACGGTCGCGTTATTAACTTATATTGGCTAAAAATTAATTTATTTATTTTAATTTGGATATAAAATGGGAAAAAAATTAATTACTATTTTTTTAAAAAAATGTTGGCCTAAGCGCGTAACCGCCACCAAGAACCTTTCGGTAGAAAAAGATACACACAAAGGATAGTACCGAACACATGATGGTATTTGAAGTTTAATTTTATTTTTTATGTGATTTTTAAAAAAAAAATAATTAATTACAAAAAAATAAGTATGAATGGATAAAAAGAAAAATGGTGCAACATAAAACCAAAGAAATGATTAGTTTTTATTTATTTTTATTATAAAAAAAATTCTAGGCATTTTTTTTTTTATTTTTTATGTGTACCCAAAAGAGAAGAAAAAAAAAGATTGCTACTAGACAATGAGAACAAAAGAAAAATTACAAAATACGATTAAACACTCTTTTTAACTAATGATTATACGAGTTTAATTTTTTTTATATCTATAGATCTACTGTAAAAAATTTAAGAAAAGAACCAATGTGATAAAAAAAAAATTATATGTATATAAATGACTACCTTGACTTATTTGATGGAGATTGCAAAACTAGCAAATTTTTTAATATTGACTTATTTAAGTCAAGTTAGTCAAATTTGTTATTTTTACTTTAATAATTCAAAACCAAAATATATGATTTTTTTGAAGAGATTTTTTTTTTTTTTTAAAAAAAAAGACTTTTTCTTTTTCTTTTTTGTTAACCAGATTTTTTTTTTGCAGAAATAACCAGATTTACATTTTTGCAGAAGAATAGAAATAACCAGATTTTTTTGCAGAAATAACCAGATTACTTTTAAGAAATAACCAGATTTACCTTTTTGCAGAATAACCAGATTATATTTTTTGCAGAAATAACCAGCCCCCATTACTTGTTTTCTTTGTGTTGCAAAAATGGACCGGCATTAAACCCTTTTGCAAAATGACTAGTTTATTTTTTTTTTTTTTAAGTTTCATTCCTACAAAAAAAAAAGTTACCGAAAAACCTTAAAAGATTTGCAATTGTTATACTTTAATTACTTTTTTTTTTACTTTACCAAGCTCTAAAATTTAAGCTAAGTGATTAATATATATTGGTACATCATAATAAAATAATCATATGAAAAAAAAACTATAGAATCATAAACTAATAGAAAATACAAACAAGTAAACATAAAGATAAACATAATCATACGAGAATGAAATAAGCTTAGCAAAAATATCAACAATTTTCAAAAAAAAAACAACACATAAAAAATAACATAAAGATACATTGAAATTAAAAAAAATAATACCTAGCGTTGATGACAAGCAATATCGGAGCAAATTTAATGAATACCAAGACAATCCAATGAGATATCTTCTTCTTCTTGCTTATTTTTTTTTTTTAAGAAGACGACAAATTTTTTTAAGAAGTTTTTTTTTTTCAAGTCTTTCATATTATTTTTTTTTCTTTCTTCCCATGGGGGTTTAAAGATGATCCAATTAATATCCACCTTTCTTGAAAACACTAAGAGCACAATGCATTGCTGCATGGGATATTTGTTTTCCCAAGGTGCCCCCACCCAAGATGGCCCATGAAATTTCTTTTATTATTTTTTAAAAATTTTTTGTTTTAGAAAAAAATCAGATAAATTGCATCATTCGTTTAGCCCCTTTAGATGACCCATTTGACTTTACAGTAATTGAATATAATTAAGGGTCATCAGAAAAAATAGGCCCATGTCATTTAGATGGTCCATTTCGTTATTCATTTGTTTGAATAATAGTTAATGGGCCATCTGAAAAAATTTAAAATAGGCCCAAATGGTGACCATTTCATAGGACCCCCAAACCAAATTGACCCACAACACAAAATCTAAACATCTAAACAATTTTAAAGATCAAACACAACAAAAATGCAGAAAAAAAAAGTCAAAATAAAAAATAATAACAAAAAAATCGAAATTAAAAACAAAATAATAATACTTCAGCAAACACATCACATGATAAAACTGAAAGAACATTACTACACATATCCGACATCAAAGACGTATATGGTCAAACCAAAAGATAATGATGAATTTGGGTAAGTTGAGAGGGGGGTGAAAAGATGACATAACTTCGGGTAAATGAAGGTCGCCGGAACAAAACTTTGCCGGAAATTTTTTTGATGGATTTTACTTAAAATTGATATCAAATGATAGCCCTGAGAGCTCTACACATTTATGTAAAGGGTTTGGGATGTGGTGACCGGAGGAACTATAAATCTCAAGGAAAGAGTAAAAATTTAGATTTGAGTTTTCCTTAGATCTACGGAGTTTGGCATATAGATATGGATGAAAGGTTGTCAGATTATGTAGAGGAGATGAACGGAAAAGATGGTAAAAATTTTGAAAAAAAAATTCGGCCAAAAAGGGGTGGCGGACGCGGCATGGTTGGCGGTAGCGTGCGGTTTCGGCGGCGGAATGTTAGTAGGGGAAGAAGAAGAAGAAAGGGACAAAAAAATCTAAAATAAAAATAAAAGGAAAGGCTATTTTTTAGTTGTATTTTTGTTTGGGTACAATAAACAGCCCTTGGATCAAATATCATGAATGGGAGATTCAATCTTGACCATCTATGAACGGGCAAAATCAATTGGGCCATCAGAATTGATTTAAAATCAGCCCAATCGTAAACAAATTGGGTCATTTAGACAATAAACTAATAAACACAATACAAAAATTCCAAAATAAATAAAAAAAAAAATTTCTTACAAAAAAAAAATTATAGGAGTTAAATATATACGTCAAAAATTAGGTGGTACAGCAGGCCCCTCTTTGCGTGGAAACATGAAGAGTTTTTTCAAGCAAAGGAAAGGGAACGAAGTGGTAATTTTGGACGTTTCAAACTCCGATGAAGCCATTTGAAAAAAGATGACGGACCTTGTTTGCTTCAGAGGTTGCCTACAATCCTTGATTAAAAGGAAATCAGATCAGGGTAGTTCGAGAAACTGATAGTCGAAAACTATCCTAAAAGACGGCCAAAAGATTGCTTCATTTGCTTGGTCATCATGCTACTGCTAAGTTACAAGAAAAGTTAGAGAACTATGTCTCTCTTACATAAAATGTTACAAGATCCCTAATTGATGGTCTATTAGATCTGGTCTAGATCTTTCAACTTGACTCTGTGCATTATCTTTGAGATCGGCTTATGCTATCTTGGCGGCTGGGGGATATTCTTAAGTGATGTTTTAACTGAGTGGGTTGTTGATGAAACTCAAAAAACTCAAGATCACAAAATGAAGAACGAACCCATGAAGAATATGTTTCCTAAGGAAAGCAGAAAACATATGAGAATTTGAACTAGGAAGAATGACCTAAGAATGATATGTTAAGTGAAGCGTGCTGCCTCGAGGTTCCCAATAAGACGAATCTGCCTAAGATTGGAGATGTATCCCCCAAAATGGGAGAGGGTTATGTGTATTAACCTATGAAGGTTGGTGGTATTGATCCAGACATGAATTATGGTGCGTTATTGGACCAGAAAAAGGATGTGAGACTGTTGCAGAAATTTCATATAGGTGCGTATTGGCACGAAATCAGACAGGTGGCGTATTGCACGAAAATTCAGACATGTGCCGTATGCACATGAACAGAGGATGGTGGCGTATGTGCCCATGAATAAAGGAAGTGTGCTGTTGCACAGAATCAGATGGGGGCGTATTGCAGAAATTCAGACAGGTGCGTATTGCACATGACAAAGGATGGATGCGTATTGCCCATGACTAAAGAAAGTGTGCTGGTTGCACGAAATTGAGAGTGGTGCGTATTGCACGAAATTTAGACAGGTGCGTATTGCACATGAACAAAGGATGATGCGGATTGCCCATTTGAATAAGGACTGTGCTTGTTGCACGGAATGCAAAATTGGTGCGTATTGCACGAATTCTCGCATGGATAGCAAAATGCGAGTAGAATGAGATGAAACACCAAACATTTGGAAGGACTTGGAAGATCTGCCTTTTTGAGATTGTTTACTTGTGACTTGTAACCCGGCGTTTTTCTTGATCAATTTCTCCTCCAACTCTACTACAACTCCAGGTTTTAAGACCTTTGAAGCTCCCTCTTTGTTAAACGGTGGCATGATCTTTTGGTACTACCAAATATCAGGGGCTGCGAGTGATGTTCCAAAAGAAATGATGACCTTCATGAATTTGGAGTGAAGATCTGAGAGGTATTTTAGTCTTGGTCCCATGGCTTGTCAATCAGATCTAAGCTTACTTTTGGGAACCCGTAGTAAGTAAGTTTGCACTCTTGACTTTTTTTTGTCAAGAGATTATATACAAAAGGAGAAGAGAGAGGAGAGAAAATAAAAATAAAAAAAATATATATATATCAAACGTAAAAGTAGGAAAGATTGGCAAGAAAACTATCCTAATGAAGGATATCCTTTAAAAAATGAGAAAGAGAAACTTATCTGGGCATATGTCGACTTTGATGAACCATGACATGCCTTGGATTACCCCCTGATCCGTTTTGTTTTTTTTCAAAATCTGAGGCATATTCAATTGATTATGTGCCCTTTTATGCAGAGTGCGAGAAATGATCATCTTTGCAGATTTCGTTCATGATGTTCTCTCCTTTATCTTAAGGTGCCCGTATTAGGAGTTTTACCTATAAGACTTTATTTCGTCTTATGATGCTATGAAGGTTTCACGATAAGACACTCTTTCTTCTTCTTTCTGTTTCTTCTTTTTTTTTTTTTTTTTTTGATGATGATTATATCATTTTCAGATTTGACCAAAAAGTCGGTTATGACAAAATAAAAGAATTATGATCTGAACATTATCTATATATAATATAAAATAAAAATAAAAAACTAAATTGCCCCAGTTTTCTGTAAAAACTGGAAAATGATTTTTTTTTTTTTTGGTTATGACCGAACCCTGAAGGGTTGCCTACGCTCCTTTCGGAAATCAGGTCAACAGTTAGGTCAGATTTTTCAATGAGATTTTTTTTTTTTTTTTTTTTTTTTGAGGGGAAGGTGCCTCTGTTCCCCAAACATGTCACAGAACCTTGAGAATGCATTAGACGTAGTAACTTTTGACTTGAATCTGCATAACAAGTTATTGCCCGTGGTTTTTTCCTTCCACCCGAGTAAGGTGCAGGCTCCTTGGGGACAATACTTCCTTGCTAGAATGACCTTGCCAATTTTGGGCAAACTTTCCCTGGCTTCTTCGTGGTGCGGGAGAACGCGCTTAAGACCAGTGGACCTACTTCCAACGTTTCTTGGTGGCACCTTTTGTTGTATGCACGGAGCCATCCTTGCTGATAAAGCTGACCAAACAGACAGCCGTCAATCGTTCTCGTCTATAATGCCGAGAGCTGCTCTAGTCGGGTTTTTGAACACATTCGGTACTTAATTTCAGCCTCTCACAATAATTGAAGAGATGGAATTCAAATCTTCTGCGGGATCACAGCTCAGTTCCATACACCACGCAAATAAGGAGTTGCACCAATCGAGGTACGCACTGTTGTTGCGGATATCCTAAAAAGTGCAAAACGGCAGTTGTCTCTGCCATTGTCTAGTGCCTTGAACCATCCTTCTGAGATCTTTTTGAATTCTTGGTGGCGCCTCCACAGTCCGGGCTTTTGGTCGTATGGAGAGTAGAATTGTGGTGCCCAATTTTGATTAACTGCTCGCATTACTCCTGCATAAGATACTATTGAGGTTAGCCAGCATTATCGGTGATTGCTAGATCTTGGGGATACCAATCGACAATAATGTGGGGATGAACAAAATCCACGGGACCGCTTCTAGTACATGCTTTGAAAAGTATCGCTCCACCCATTTGGAAAGTAACAATTGCAACCAAAATGAATCGATGTCCATTAGAGGCTTGGGCTAAATTGGTCCGATTACATCCATTCCCCATGCCAACAAAGGGCCAAGGAGCAGCATGGGTTGCAACTAGAATGAGGTCTGAATGAATACGAGGCTACATGGATTTGACATTGATTGGAAATTTTTTCACAAAGTGAATAAGTGAAGCAAATCTCTTTCCATGGTAAGCCATAATACCCCGCCCGGAGTATCTTTTTTGCAAGCGACCATAATCCGTTTCATGTTGTGGTCCACATACCAAGCGTGCACTTCATTAATATTTGCGGCTCTTCCGCATCCAAACATTTCAATAAATGCAAATCCGGGGGAGTTCGGTTTATACAAAAACATCCACGCCCAAAAGAACATTAGCCAGAGTCTAATAGTTCTTTTTTTGGCTTTTGTTGGAATGTTCGGGGCATCTCCCTGTCTTCAAAAAAAAGTCTTTGAGCTGAGTTAGTTTACCATGGCTCACATCAGGTTCTGGCTTCTACTGTATTACAATATACCTGTTGGTCCCGAACTGAATCGTTAATGGGGTGATGTAAGTGTTTCCGGAAGGGAAGCATGAGGCCAAGTAGCAAAGCACGGCCCAATCATTATGAAACCTGGGAAGAATGATCTAAACATCGATGTACCTGAACCTTTGCTAAGATCTTCCACACATTGTCTATATGGAAGAGCTTTTGAGTCTCGAGTTTTCCATTCGCCTTGAGCTTGTCGGATAAGGCAAATCAGAATCTACCAGCACAATTAATTCTTGCACGCCCAATCTATTGCCCATATTTAGCACCCATGATGCAAGCTCCATACTCAGTTGGTTATTTGTACAAAAGGAAGCGAAGGTAGTCGCAGCTGTTGCAGGGTAATGTTGCCCTTGTGGCGATATTTAAAAAATGCCCCAATCCCTGTGCCTCTTGGTGTTGGTGGCTCCACAAAGTACAATGAAGCTTGATTTCCACAGTTTTGAACCTACTCCTCAATGGAGTTAATGCATCCTTCATCTGGAAACTATGTCCTCCCCTGGTCGTTAATCACAATCGACTGGGTTCTCTGCCAAGTGGTGCACCAAAGCTTGGGATTTCATTGCAGTGCGAGTGACATGACATATATAATGTCAAATTCACGTGAGCAAAAATTTTCCATTTCGCGAGTCTGCCAGTTGCATTGGCTTCTGAAAGAGTACTTTAAAGGATTCATCCTGGAGGTGAGGTAAAGTCGTGTAGGACAATAAGTAATGCCTTAACTTGTTGAGGATACCCAAGTTAGGGAGCAACACGTCCTTGTCCAAAAAGGGTGTACTTGCCTATAACTAGTGAATTTCTTGTCAAGTAGTAGTAGCCTGGTCACGTCCTTCCTGTAGCATCATGTTGCCGAGAAGACAACAAAGGAAATTATCTGTTACTGAATGAAAAGATTATAGAAAGAGAGGCATGTCAGGTTCAGGCGTAGGGGTACCAACAGGGAGGATGACCAAATTACTCTTGAAGTTTTTCAAAAAAGCTCGTTGACAATCCTTTGTTCCATATGACAGCAGCATCCTTCTTCAAAAGTTGAGAATGGGCTCACTGGGTTGTGAGTGAGCATAAACCTACTGATGTAGGTCAAACCTCCCAAGTAGACTCATGACTTTAGTTTTATTTTTTTCGGGGATGGGAAATCTCGAAATGGCTTTTATTTGGGGGATCCAATTCAATTCCCCTTCAATACAATAACAACCCAAAAGTTTTCCAAATGGAATCCGAATGCCACTTTGTGGATTGAGCTGAGGTTATCTTCGCACTCGTCTTCAAAGGAATTTCTCAGATATACATGATTCAACTTGTGTGTTTAGATTGATGATTACGTCATACGACGTTTTACTTCAATTTCTTTATGAATCATATCATGGACCATGGTGGTACATCGCCCTAGGTAAGTCGCTCCCAGCATTTTTAAGACCAAATGAGCATGGGACCCGGTCGCAAATAAGTGCCCATGGATGGTGTGAAAGCAGTTTTATCAGCGTTCTCTTCAATCCATCAAAGATTTGATGATACCCCGCATTATACATAAAAGTCACAAAAAGATTGCAAAACTCGTTGTTTGCCACAATATCAACTAGGATGTGGATATTTGGCAAGGGAAAGTTGTATTTGGGACGAGCCTTGTTCAACTCCCGTATAGTCAAAACAAAATCTTGTCTTTCCATCCTTTTTCGGCACAGGAACACAATTTGCCAACCAGTATGTCAACGATAACTGGATCACCTTTGCATTCAAACTGTTTCATTATTTCTTCTTGACTATTTTTTCACTCACGTACGGTTGGAATTTACTTCTTTTCTGTTGGTAGGGTGGCAAATCAGGTAAACGGGCCACTTATGAAACCAATAAATCAACACTTCAACCTGGCATGTATAATATAAGGACCAAGCAAATAATCTTTGTAGTTCAAACAAAAGTTGATTATGACCTCTCTAATTTCCTGATAATATGTAAACTTTGATTTTATTTCCTAACATCCTCAGAACTTCCAAAATTGATTGTCTTCAGTTTTTTCACTAAGCTTAGGCTTCGTTTGTACTCAAAACTGGTCCAGTTCGTATTAATTTCCCTAAAAGCTGCTTCTTCATCATATTCCAAACCTCTTGACTTGGGTGATTCAAGAATAAAACAACTCTGAACTCAGGGCGGTGAATTCCACATGCACGTCATGTTTTATCAAAGCCGTCAGTTACAGAACTGAAAAAATAGAAAATAGAATTAAAGAGGAAAGAAAACTACATTTACTATGAAGCGACATTCATTTTCATTGACATCAAACGGAAATAGAAGGTGTTGACAATAAAAAATATTTGAAACTATTCGGACCACAACACTAGAACAACAAAATACAAAGGTAGCAAAACAAACTACCACGACTCCTTTCCTAGGGGAAAGAGTGGCTCCCAATGTTTAACTCAACACCTGAGCCCGAGGCTTGCATATTGGCATGACTTGTGCCTTCACCAACTTGGACCATATTATTCACAAAAACAACGACTGGATCCCATGAGTTGTCTTTCCATGCTCAAGAGTGAATGAATCTTTCAAGTCTGAAACCTGCGGTTTGATAAAAGAATGAGAAATATGGGGGGAATCGGTGTGCAACGACCAAACAATCCTTTTGTGGTGTCTTAGCGTTATCTCCATTCCTTGCGTTGTTGTATCGAGGCAGAGGTGCCTGGTTTCCTAAAAGGTAATGGGATCCACGATTCCTTGCGCATACTCCCAAACCTTTACCGGGTTGATAACCATATTTGAGCATCGTCGTTGCTACCATTGAAGTGGAAGAAGAGAACATGATTGGATGATAGGTTCTTCTTTCTTTTAAAGCGATCCACTGATACAACCTCAAAGACTGGTAAACAACAGAATCAACATCCTTCCTTTTCCTCAATTGTATGGGAGGATGGATCTCTATAAATAGGTGAATCAACTCCCCTTGAACAGTGATTTCCTGATTGTTGTATCAAACTTGACAACTTGATGTAGAGTGATGGGACGGTCGAGCCAGGGATACATGGACTTACTAGTAGAAAATTATAAGATGTTTCCATATCTTACTTGGACAAATCGTAAAGAACTACTGGCCAATTGTCAGTTTAACTGGATTTCACCAATGGTTATCCTCCTTGAGCCTTGGTCATAAAGCTCGCCAAAATACATTATGGGGCGAATTCTGTCAGTGGTAACTTTCAAGCTTTCAGCGTAGAAAGAGGACATATGTCTACCCCTGACCCTCCATCTATCATGCCTCTCTTTACATAGTACCTCACATGTCACTGTAAGATGCAAAGATTGCAAAGATTTGTTGATGTTCCACGTCCCTCCTGGGCAAACTCATCATTACTGAAAGTGATGCGTTGACGTCGAAGACGCGCCCCCCATGGTCATATCTCCAACGATTTACTGTGGTCTCTTTTGGACAGTGCTTCATTCAAAACCCTTATTTAACACAAGACGATGTCTTCTGAGTGCAAAAGTAGGATACAAAGGAAATCTGTGCAGGGTCTTTTCAATTGTTCCACGACAGAGTATCTTTTTTTTTTTTATGGAACCTTAAGCTTTTTTAGACTTCTGATTTGCTTCTCAGTAACGTTTCTTAATGGTACTTGGATGTTTTTCAGTCATCTTGCCTTTTCTTAATTCTTCTGGAGAATAAAATCTCCAGGCGTGTCAAACCTCCGCTCATCAAACTCTTAGACCAATCTCTTTCCTTGATAAACCACTGCAGTTTTGTTATAGTTCCAAGGGACACCTTTTGAATCAATTACTGGAAGCTGTGAACAGGCTTGACAAAAATAGGCTCTTTCATCTTGTCGAAGCCACTTGGTCATGTTGTATTAATGAAAAGCTTTGATCCATACAACTTTGGCATAGCTTGCTCGAACTTCAATCACCTTTGAAACCCCGGGACGACACAAGACTTTGGTGTCAAGATTGACACCTTCCGCACTCAAAGAGGGCAAACTGGTTTTTAAACTTTCAGTGAATTGTCGCTCTCCAATCTTCCTAAACAACTTTCCCCATTTTGTGAGGAGCGTGTTACTCTTGCTCATCACAAACCATACCCACTAAGTTGTTTCAGCTGGAAAGTGGGTTATTGGTCACTTGGGAGGGTTTTGATCATCTGTCACAACAAAAACTCCATGATCGATCAGCTTCTCTATTGCTCCCTTCAAGCGTCCAACAATTATCAGTGATGGTCCTGGGCTCCTGAATGGTATTCACCGTCTTCATTGGCTTGGAAAACCTGAGAGCATTTGGATTCAACGATGGTGGTGGGATACACTCAATCGCTCTATCTTTCTTAACTTATGAAAACAAGTGGAGTACGACTCCCCCCAATGGAGTGAATTTCTTTTTCTGTGCTTGATCTTGAGGCAATTCCGCATTTAAGAGGAGAGTTGTAAGGGACCTGAAGGGTGGACGTTGAAATGGGCGAAAGTTTTCCTTGGAGATGGGGCCCGAAAATGATGGCGGAGGAGGATGCAAAATGACTGAGCATTTAAAACAGTGTACGGAGATGGGATCCTGGATATTGAGGGGCATAAGGGCGGTCGTAATGATGAGGATAGCTAAGTTGTCCCTTAACTGGCGTGTTGTTAAGGACAATGAGACCTCTTCTCTGAGATCCTCTTGACCCTGATGCCAATGAAAAACTTCCTCTTTCCTTTTACGATTTCCAAACTTGTTGAACCACCCTTGAATGGCATGGCTGTGGTAGCTTAGTGCTGCCTTATGGCTCACGATCCCTTTCCCTGTTTTGAGGCCACTTTCGACCATTTCCCCCAATTTTGATTGCTGTGGTGTGACACAGTATTCCCATTGCGGCTGTGAGGTGGTGGAAGTAGTCAGGAATCTTGAGCTATATAAGATATAAACCACTTCTGCTCTTTAAGGGGGCTTGGCTTAACTCGGGCTGCTGGTTCCTCCATGTATAGGCATTTCTCTGAAGCTTCACTGGTTTTTTTCTTTTATTGGAGAGTGTATTTACGATCTGGCATAATGTCGAATTGTACTGAAATTGTCTAACAAAATCTGAGCCATATAATCCATATGTGCCAGTGGGAAACTCTTGAATCTATTATAAACCATTCTTGAGGCAACAACGGTCAGGGCTTCCACCAAAAAATAAGCCATGAGCAATTTCTTCTTTACCCCCTGCAACCCCCGTAGTTGATTACGTATCTCTTAAGGGGGGCTATGGGATCACCGTGGTCCATCAATTATCAAACTTAGGGGTTTTGAACCCGGGGTGGCAGGTGGACATTTGGGAACATAACACAAAAAGTCTTTGAATGCGACACTTTTGTGCCCTTCCTAAACATTGCATGCTCTCATGTGGGCTCGATGGCTTTCATTTTTTTCACCACATTTTTCTTGCTCTGAGCCTGGAGTGGGCCTCTTCAACCTCAATAGGGGAACCGAATGAACAGAGTTAGTTAGGGACCACCAAATGATATCCCAGGAGTATAGTATGCTCCGGATGAGTTGGTGTGAACTGTCGGTCTGGAGTGCTCTATGCGTCACAGTTCGGTGGGGAAAAACGTGTATAGGACAGGTGCAGCTGTTGTGACAGTGGGAGGGGGTTATTCATAAAGGCATTGCCTTGAGGACGTGTGTTGATTGGCCCGGCCCCACAATTATCAAATGGAAAACAATTAAACCCGGGCAGCAACGGGAAGAAAGTTCTGATATTGCGGACCAGAGAAGATAAGATAGAATACTAGTGATCTCAGGGAAAAGCCAGGAAAGACGTTGGTGGTTCTGTCATTGGCCCAGGCTTGCCACAATGTGCCCTAAAGTTATCAGCATCCGATTTTTCTTCAACAGTGACTGTCTCTCTGTTGTTGATTCAATTGGAGTTGGTGTCTGCTGATTCACCGTAGTTCAGTATGTGGTTGTCCTTGACGCTCTTACCTTAGACTGGTAAAGTATGTGGTGCTCTGCCAGTTTCACACACCTAACCAACGAAAAGCTAACTAGAGTTGATGTGAAATGAACAACTTGTTAGGGGTTAGACACTTGTATTAATCAATCACACACTTATTAATCATATTAGTAACAGGGATTAGAAGGCCATTGTTTCATCCCAGCTGTGCTTTGCTACTGTCCCTTTTTTCTTTTTCTTTTTTTTTGAAAAAAGAAAAAAGTTTTGAAAAATCAAATGATGATCGGGCCCCTTTGGAGGTGACCTACGTATCTGTTATTGCATGAATCAGATCATTACGTAGTTCAAAATTTAGAAAACTCAAAACAGATTAATTGGAATTCAGTCACCAAAACTTCAAGAAAACAACAAAATCAAAAGGTTTAAAAAACAACCCAGATTCAAACATAATCATCTTTAAACACCAAATTTTAACTAAAAACCAAGTATTTCAACAAACAAAAGGAAATAACAAACAAAACAACTAAAAATCAGCTTACAATCTTCAGCACTTTTTGGGCTTTCTTTTCCTCCCAAGGTCTCACTACAAATTCAGAAACACCTTCGGCAGATGGGGAACAATGGTCCGGCTTGCTCAGCCACTTCTTGATCATTCATACGGCGTGATTTTAATACATAGGAGGTTTGCTCTGCTGTAGTTGATGAACTTGAAGTCTAGCCCTTCCCACGGATTTTGATGAAAATCATTAGCAAAAGCACTGATGATTACACAGATTATTCATCCAAGAGGGCCTCTCGCCCTTCTGCTGCTTCAAGTAGAGGCGAAGTGTTGCTCTTTCGATGATAATTGTCTGTGACCCTCCTCGAATGCCTTAAGTCCCTCTTCAATCGAGATATCTCAAAATCTTTCCCTTTTATCTGTCGTGAATAGTGGATTCTACTTATGCAATTCTTCCTCCAATCGGGCTAATCGTCCCTCTGCATGTTCAATTCTCCTTCCATATCTTGCAACACAACTTTGTGATTTTTTCTCTTTGGGACCTGTACTTTGCAGTGCAATGGTTGCCTTGCCTTCTCACCCACACAACTCTTTTTCAAATGTCTTATAGTGATGTTGATCTAACTTTTTCTGTGTTGCTGGATCCTTCGGGGAGTGTCACCAAATGTCAGGATAACGAAACCACGATTAGGTACCCGAGGAACCACTTTCCTTTATCTTTCTTACAACCTATTCACTTAGATCAGAAAATAATACACCCGTACCAAATCTTCATAATCTCTTCGCTATTAAAAGAAAAATTGGTGGAGTGTCATATGAAACCTAATATATCATCATTGGGGGGATTCTTGAACTCTGGCTAGTTGAAGCATAACCGAAGTGGCATCTGGTTGAAACACCTCAAGACCAATCAACACAAGAAACGAGCTACACTAGAATTGCAAATGATATCCTTAGCTGGGAAACCAGTAATAATTTCCACACTATTTCATAGATGTGATCATGAAAGTTTTTCTTCACACGCTATATGCTTAGGGAACATCAATTTGGGCCTTCCATTCCTAGACCCCCATGAGGAAAAACATTAGTTGACACCAATCAGGAGAAACCTAGGGCACGATCATGGTGATAAAGGGTTACAAAAACCATATTTGGAGCCAAATATTATACAGAATTCCAAAGTACATTTCCCCACTTAAACACTTAGTTAATGGCACGAAACATATCGGCCAGATCATAGGACATAATAGTGGATTTTCCATTGTGGTCAATTGCTTCCACTACAAACAGCCAGCGAATGTCATATGCTTTGTCCCTTGGGGGGAAAATAATGAGCCCCAAAAATGCCGACATAAAAAGCAAAACATCCATTTGTCTTCCACGGCCCTCTTCACCCCCTTGATTACTAACTGGTTGCATAGGTTCTTGGAAACCATCCCTTGCCGTATCTCTGTATAGAAAGTCCCCAATGAGACCCACCCATTTTTCAAACTTCTCTTTCTCTATTTGATGACATTTTGGAAGCAGTTCCAAAAACTTGTTGGCTCAACATGTTTCGGAATTAGGGTCTTTTATTGCGTTAGATCAGCACCGACAGTAGAACCCATTCCCCATGCAAGGCCAGCAATTCTTCCAAAGTTGGTGTCATCTACCGTCAGAAAAAACAAAATACATTATTTTTGGGATCCCAAAAAGGAATCAATGCGCGACCACCTCCCTTCTAGGCAATATACAATAAGATAACTAACCACTGCCCACACGTGCTTCCCTTTTACCTCTTTTTCCATGACTTTCCCACTGTTGTCCACCATGCCATAAATCTGTTGCGTTTATAGTATCGACGATCATGAACTCTGGAATTACTTCGCTTTCTAGGCCCTTTTGGAACCTTGTCCTGTTGTCATGTTGGTGCCATTTGACCTTTAATAGGATCAATAAAGGTTTTTATGACAAACTCTAACACAATGGAAAAAATAATATTTTTTTTTTTATAAGAAAATAACTAAAACACCAAAATTTTTGTTTTTACAAAAAAAAAAAAAACACCGACCCTTGAAAGGTTGCCTACGTATCTCTTTAGTGAGGAATCAGGTGTGCGTTGGTTATCAAAGAATAAACTGCTCTGGAAGATCCCTTTTATTTGACCCTTTTATTAAAAAAAAAGAAAAGAAAACTAAAACTCCCAAAGCTATTTTGAGATGGTCAACAATGTCAAAGCTTTCTGAACCAACTATTTTTTTTATAGCCTACAAAATCGAACATTTTGTCTAGCTGAATAGAGATCTTATCTTTTCGCTAGGTCAAACGTACATGATAAAAAAAACACGCATACCAAGAGACATTTATCTAGGACAACATTTAACTTATGAAGGTGTATAGACTGGTCTATCACGAAGCGGACAACTCGATGTCAAGGGAGGGTCAGCGTCGGTATAGCCAGAGCGATCCGGATAATGGTGGCTCCTCCAACCCCGTACCCTAAACAGTGTATGTAAACCAACCTAGAATCAGTGAGCGAACCGCACACTGACTATCCTAGACAGAAGTCCTGTGGAGCGTAACCGCAACACAGTGTATACAAATATTCAGAGACTCAGAGAGGGTTGATGTGGCCGAGAGAAACAATTTGATAAAATACCATATCAAAAAAATACATGTGAAAAACACAATTAGCATCAACTAAATTATCCAAATAAACAAATAGCCAAAAAAAAAAAGTTAATGTTCAAAGTCGAATTCTAAAAGAGTGATCCCCCAGAAGAGTCGCCAAAAAAAAATTCTGTCAAACCTCTTTATTTAGGTTTTAATTGTTGAGGATTATGACGGGTTTTTAATTAATTATTTGTATTTTTATTATTATATTATGTTTTTTTCGTCGCAACTTGAAATTGAGTTGTTTTAGGTGTTGCACGTCACGAGATAGTTCTAAATTTAAAAATTAAAAAAAAACCTTTTGTTTTTTTGGGTCTACGAAAAACAGAGATTGCGGTAAGGAATTCTATTGACCGGAGGGAAGTATATATGAGGCACCCCCCGAGTCCAGTGGTTCTAGCACGGTCGATTCGCGTATTAACTTATATTTGGTTAAAATAATTTATCTATTAATTTGGATAAAATGGCGCAAAAAAATTATTACTATTTTTAAAAAAAATGATGGGCCTAAGAGCGTAACCGCACACAAGACCTTTCTTTTAGAAAAGAATACACACCAAGGGATCGTAACGAACACATGGATGGTATTTGAAGTTGAGTTTTAATTATTTTTTTAATTTATTTTTTTAAAAAAAACAATATTAATTACCAAAAAAATAACGTTATGAATGGATAAAAGAAAATGGCTTTGTGGCAACATATAAACAAGAAATGATTAGTTGTATTTATTTATTATTATAAAAAAAATCTAGCATTTATTTATGGGTTTTACCAAAGAGAAAAAAAAAGATTGCTACCTAGGACAATGAGAACAAAAGAAAAAAATTACAAAAATACGATTAAAAAAAACACTCTTTAAACTAATGATATACTAGTTAATTTTGTTTTTTATATAGTATATATATACGATAAAATTTAAGAAATAACCAATTTGATAAAAAAAATGATATGTATATAAATGACTACCTTGACTTATTGATAGGAGATTGAAAAAATAGCCAAATTTTTAATGCATGAATTATTAAGTCAAGGTAGTCAAAGTTGTATTTTTACTGTAATATCAAACAAATATTATTATTTTTTAAGAGCTGTTTTTTTTAAAAAAAAATATTACTTTTTCTTTCTTCTTTTTTGTTAACCAGATTTTTTTTTTTTTTGCAGAAATACCCGATTACATTTGCCGAATAATAACCGATTTTTTTTTTGCAGAATCCACCAGATTTACATTTTTACAGAAAAAACTCCAGATGTACCTTGTTTGCAGAAATAACAGATTTAGATTTTTGGCAGAAAACAGATTTACATTTGTTTTCTTTTGTTGCCCCCCTGCCCCCGCTTCCCCCCTTTTGCCCCTGCCTCGTTTCCGTTTTTTTTTTTTTTTTTGCCGTTCTAGAGCCCACCTCCTCCCCCCCGTTCCGCCCAAAAACCACAAATAGATAAATCCAAAAAAAAAACAAAAAGAGACACCTACACACACAAAACCCTGTTCTCCTTTCTTCCTTTTTTTTTCCCTTCCCCCCCCCCGCTCCACTTTCGCGTCTCCCCCGTGCTTACTCCTCTCTCTGTCCCTATAATACACATTATAATCATATGAACAAAAAAACACAAGAAAAGACACAAACAACAAAGTAATAAACTAATAAAAAAGGAATATATACAAACAAAGTAACATCAAGATAAAAATTAATCATACGAGAATGATAAAAGCTTAGCAAAAATATCAACAATTTTTCAAAAAAAAAAAACAAAACATTAATAAAAATAACATAAAGATGTACATGAAATGTAAAAAAAAAAATACCTAGACCACCCAAGTCTGAGTCCCCGAATGTGAAAAACGACACCCCAAAATCGGAGCAAATTTATTGAATCCCAAGAACAATCCAATAGAGATAGCTTATTCTTCTTTCGTCTTCTTTTTTTAAGAGAAGAAAATTTTTTTAAGTAAGTTTTTTTGTTTTCAATTTCTTCTATATATTTTTTTTTTCTTTCCATCCCCATGGGGGTTTATAAATAGATGATCCACATTAATATCCACCTTTCTTGAAAACTTAAGAAGCCAATGCATTGCATTGGACTCTTTTGTTTTCCAAGTGCCCCCAAGTGACCAATGAAATTCTTTTAGTTAGTTTTTTAAAAATTTTTTTTGTTGTAAGAAAAAAAAATCAGATTAATGGCAAATTCCTTTTGCCCGTTTAGATGACCCATTTACTTGATTCATTAATTGAATTAATTAGATGGGTCATCAGCAAATAAAGGCCCCTGTAATTTAGAGGTCCATTTTGTTATTCATTTGTTTGAATATAGTTAAGGGGTTATCTGAAAAATTACAATAGTCCCAATGTGACCCCCTTTATCAGGACCCAACAAATTAACCCCACGAACACAAAAGCTAAAATCTAAACATTTTAAAGATCAAAACAAACAAAATTAATGCAGAAAAAAAAGTCAAAATAAATAAATAATAAACATAAAATGAAATAAAAACAAAAAAATAATACTTCAAGCAACCCAATCAAAACATGATAAACTTAAAGACAGTACCACATATCCGACATCAAACGACTTATATGGTTAAAACAAAACACAAACTATGATGAATTTGGGGTAAAGATTGAGAGGGGGGGAAAAAAGATTGACATAATTCCGGGTAAATGAAGGTCGCGTGGAAAACTTGCCGGAAATTTTGATGGATTTTGAACTTAAAATTTATATCAAATGTAGCCCTTGAAGAGCTCTACACAATTTATGTAAAGGGTTTGGAGGGGGAGATATGACCGGAACTTTATTAAATCATAAGGGAAAGAGTAAAAATTTTATCTTTGGTTTTCCTAGCTTCTAAGGGTTGGCTTTAGATATGGATGAAAGTTTGTAGATTTATGTAGAGGCGGATGAAGGAAAGATGGTAAAAATTAAAAAAAAATTGGCCAAAAAGGGGGGTGGCCGGCCGGCGGCATGGTGGCGGTATTAAGCGGTGGTCGGCCGGCGCATGGTAGTAAGGAACAGGCAGAAGAAAGGGACAAAACATCTAAAAATAAAAATAAAAGAAAATGCTATTTTTTAGAGTTTTGTATTTTGTTTGGAGTCCAAATAACAGCCCTGGACCACCGCACAAAATATAATGAAATGTTGAGATCAATCTTGAACCGTCTAGGGACAGCGGTAACCTCAAACTCAATGGCATCAGAAGAATTGATTTAAATAGCCCACTTAAACACAATTGGGTCATTTGAGCCAAATAAACTAATAAACACAATTACCAAAAATTCACAAAAATAATAAAAAAAAAACTTTTACAAAAATATTATAGGAGTAAAATATATACGTCAAAAATTAGGTGTTCACAGAATGATCTCAAGGAGAGATTTGACAAAGTTGATGGATCGAGGATCTACCAGCTACATAGAGAGATCTGTACAATACATCAAGGTAATTTGACTGTTTCTAGTTATTTTACAAAATTGAGGCTATTATGGGATGAATTTGATGCTTTTGTGCCTCCACCTTCATGTAATTGTGACAAGTCGAGGATTTATGTGGATCAACAAGCATATCTAAGGCTGTTTGCATTTTTAATGGGGTTGAATGATGTGTTTGGTCAAGCTCGTAGTCAGATCTTGATGATGAACTCATTGCCAAATGTTAGTAAGGCCTATGCTATGATAGTGGCAGATGAAGGTCAAAAGATGACTGCATGTACACAATCAAGGAGGGAAATGATGGAGCCTACTGCACTTTATGCAGGAAGAGGAAATTTCCAGAAGAATAATGATACAGGAAGAGGAAACATGTAGAGAAACAACATGAGATCTTCACAGTTGAAGAAAAAAATTGGGATCAAATATGTGATTATTGCAAGCTGCAGGGTCATGTTAAACTTGATTGTTTCAAGTTGAATGGTTATCCACCTGACTGGAAGTTTAAGAAGAAACCTGAAAATTTTAATTCAGGATATGATCAAAATGGCACAGGACAGACACAAGGTATGAAGGCAAATCAAGTGAGAGTTGATCAAGGAATTATACAAGATGATTTTGCACCAATCTGCAGAAAAGAAGAAGGTCAAGGAGTGAGATCACAAGAGGTTTCAGCACTGGCAGCTCAACCTACTTTCACTCAAGGACAATATCAGAAAATTCTGCATATGCTTGATAAAGAAGAAGTGGGAACTTCAGGAACAATAGCAGGGCAAAATAGGGCAGGTATAAACTAGGAATTAGTGATTCAGCCCTATTGGCTGTAGTAAATTCTACTGTAAAAAGAGGGGCTGATAATTGATTCAGGAGAGTAACTTGTCTATGACTTCAAACATGCATAGTGACATTCGGTTTGCAACTTTTTGGGATCATTTTTTAAATAGAAGTGTTCCACTTGCCAAAATGGAGAAGAAAGAAACTGTGTCTGTACACAGTCAGGAGTGATAAACATTAGGAGGAGATTTGATTGAAGATGTTTTGGGGTTGTGGTTCCTACATTCAAATTTGATTTTTACTCTCAGATCCACAATAACAAAACAAATACATTGCTCAGTTAATGTATTTTCCGGAGTTTGTTGTTTTCAGGACCTCTCCAATGAAGGTGAAGGGGCTTGGTCAGGAAGTTGGGATGGACTATATACCTCTCAGCAAAACTTACCATGGGCGAAGAGGGAAGAATAATAGTATAGGATGATTATGATGACCACAACAACAGTGAGGAATTTGAAAAATACTTTGTTAGGCTAATAGGTTAGGGCATCATCAGGAGGGTTTATTGGTTGCAAACAATTGTTTTGACTTCAACTTCAAATGATATCTGTAAGAATGGTCTATATGTCCACTGGCAAGCAGACCCAATATCTTTGCCTTTGAGTTTCTCAAAAACTAGTAGTATCTTGTAAATTGATTTATTTTAGGAGGTTGGGGACCTTATCATGTGGAAACACAGAATGGTTACAAAATTTCGTGACTATTGTTGATGATAAATCCAGAATGACATGGGTTTAATTTGATGAAATTGAAAAGTGATGTTTGTTTCATATTTTAACAGTCGTTTTGTGTGTTTCTTGTTAAGATATCAATTTAACAAAGCACATTAAAAGAATAAGGTCTGATAATGGAGGAGAATTCTTTAACAAAGAATGTAATGATTTTTTGATTATCATGGGATTATTCTGAAAGTAGATGTCCACATACTCCAAAACGAATGGAGTTGACTTGAAAGAAAAACACAAGGACAATACTTTGAAGATCATAGAGCACTCAAGTTTTAATGGTCATATACTATAGATTTTGGGTGATGAAGTATCTTACGGTTTATGTCTATTTAATAAATAGACTACCCACAAATAATATTAGAAGGGAAGGACACCTTCGGAGGGTGTTCACAATGCCAGGCATGACTTGGATCATCTGAGAGTTCTTGGATGTTTAGGATAGTTACCAGATTGCCGGAGGAGACAAAATTTCACCAAGAGCTGATGCTGGTTGTATTTGGGGTTATCCTGCTATCAGAAGGATATCTCATGTATAACTGATAACAGCAAAAGATTTGTACGTAAGCAGGGATTGTAATCTTTAAAGAACATATATTTCCATTTCAAAAATAGTTACTAACAGATGGCCTTTCTTCATTAACTCTTCATTGGATACATATCCGGATGATGACCAAAGGTAGGAGTGGAATGACAGATGAATGACCATGGAAACAATCATCCACAAGGAACAAAATTTCCTTGAGATTAAACATGCACAATGACAGGGCATGGACCACAGCGAGGCAATGAAGATGTTGGAAACACATACTGGTTAAATGTAAGGGGAAGGGAGTAGAGAACAGTGTTGAGATTTAAGTACCTGATATTATACTAAAAACCAAGACAATTCTCTTAGGAATGTAAAAAACCTACCTATATGAATGAAGTTTATAGTACACAGGTTTCAGATACTGATCAACCTTATTTCACTAGGGAAATCTGGTCTTACAAAGACATTTCGCCTATGTGAATGCAGATGTACGTTATATATCCAGTTTTTTGTTGAACTGAGCCTAGAAGTTATGAAGAGGCTATTAAAGATAAAAGGTGGGTTGAGCAATGAACGCTAGGATACAAGCATTGGAAGAAAATGTTGACTTGGGACAGTAGGTTAATTAAACTGTCAGCAGGAAAGTCTGAACATTGGGATTGTAAATGGTTTTTTAAGATCAAATATCAGTGATGGGAAGATGAAAGGATCAAGGCCTAGGTTAGTAGCAACGGGATACAACCAAACTGAAGGTATTGATTATCAAGAGACATTTCACCAGTGGGAAAAAATTGACATGTTAGAGCGGGGGCGGGGTATAGTGTGCTTTGGATGTTTGCTAAGCATTGATTATTCGTCAATGGATGTATTTAATGATTTCTTACAAGGAGATTTGTTGATAAAGTAACATGGAATTACCGAAAGGGTTCAAGAGGAAGGAAGAAAACATGGCTTGCAAAGTAGTTGAAATCTATATGGTCTTAATAAGATCTAGACAATGGAATGCAAAATTGCTAATACTTTGTGAAGTTCAGGGATTTACAAGTCATTGGAGTATTCTTATCCCCAAGAAAAGAGGAGTAAAAGAGAGATGGAATGTTAGTGTTTGGTTTATGTGGATGATATTTTGGGTGACAGGAAAATTGATGCCAATTTGATAGAAGAAATCAAAACATGTGGTGCACAATTATTTCAAGCTTTAATGACTTAGGAGAATTGGAAATACTTTTTAGAATTGAATTTTGAGATCCAACAACGGAATAGTTATGAATCAAAGAAGGATTGCTAGAAATATTTGAGGTGGGGTTAGAGAATGCAAAACAATAATACCCACTAGAATGCAACATGAAGTAAACTAGTGGGGAATTTGATGAAGGCGTGCCATTGTGATTTAGTTTCCAGATAGTTAACCAAATACAAAGGATGTTGGCGTTGCTGTACGGAACTTAGACAAGGCCAGATAAGCATTTGCTAGTTACAACTTTGAGTCAGTTTATGCAGAAGCCAAAAAAAAGTCACATTGGGAGGCAGCATTGAGGGTGCATTAGATAACATCAAAGTTGAACCCGAAAGGGTTGTGATGAGTGCAAATACAAAACCTCAAACTTAAGGATTTCTGACGATGCATGATTGGAGCATGTCCAAATACGAAGTATGTGACTGGTTTTGTATTGAGTTTGGAGATTCTTTAATATCTGGAAGTCAAAAAAGCAAAATACCGTGTCTAGAAATTCTGCTGAAGCAGAATATAGGATTTTGGCTACCTTGACTGCTGAGATCGTTTGGGTAAACAAATTGTTTCATGAATTGGAAGTAAAACTGACAGGACCAGCTACCATTTATTGTGATAGCAAGGCAGCCATACAAATTGCTGCTAATGTTGTATTTCACGAACGGACCAAACATTGAGATTGATTGTCACTTCATTAGAGAAAAGGTGCAGCCAAGATTAATCAGACCTATATATATACATACAAAAGATCAACAAGCAGATGTACTGCCCAAGGCACTAGGCAGGATTCAACATGATATCTTAATTAGGAAGCTAGGATTCTTGAACTTGTTCAATACATCCAGCTTGAGGAGGAGTATTGGAATTGGTTAATAGTCTTTGATTGTTTATTAGTAAGTAAACTATAGCAATGTGTACTAATATTCACTTATAATTAGTTAGATTAGTTAGTTAGAAAAATTGTTAGCCAATATTAAAAGTAGTTGTAGACAGTTTTCAGCTACAGATAAATATGTGTAAATGTAATCTGACAGGTTGATCATAGAATTGGTCCTCAATGCTTTCCATGTTCATTGTGTGAGTTCGTTGAATCGTATGTGAGGTTGTAACAAAAAAAATTTACTTCTTTGAGAGTAAAAATAATGGCTATAGTTAATTGTTTGAGTTGATGTTTTAGAGTTAGTCCCTTAGATTATAGAGTTATAATTTGAAGTCAATCTTTGAAGTTAGTGAGAAGTTTCTTAAAATCTTGCACAATGTAAACAATGGCGGATCCAACATTTTTACTAAGGGGTGTCAAAATATAAAGAGAAAATGCATAAGTGTTGCTATCAAGGATAGAACACACAATCTCAATCAATTTTTGCACCCCTTTAACTACTACACTAAACAACCTTCAACTTGTGTCAAGAGGTGTAACACTTGTATATATATAAATTATATTTTGACATGTATATACAATGTAATTATTCGACGAAGTGACACCCCTTGTCCTAGGATAGCTCCACCCCTGAATCGTGGTTTTTCTTTATTCCCTTGAGCAAGGAGACTTTCCTCGATAACATCTTTGTATTATTTTGTGTTACAAAATTATGTTAAAGTACTACAAGAACCATGTTATTGTATTGAATAGGTGATATATGTTTCTTTACTTTCATATCACCGAGAACATCGATTTAATCAACTTTTTAAAGTTATAATATTTTTATTTTGTAACTTACACAATCAAATAGTAAATTAAAAAAAGGAGTAATAAAGTTATCAATTAAATAATATGAAGTTTTTTCAATAATAAAAGTTATAGGACAATGATTGCCATTTATCCGAACAAATTTCTAATGTTTTAATTTAAGTTTTGTTGAGTTATTTTCTATTAATCGTGAGTCTTAACTTACTAAAATATCTTTCTATCAATTGTTTTGATTTTCTAGAATTATCATCTTGAACTTACCAAAGTTAGCAACTCAAACTATGCACAAGATCACATCAAAGTTCATGTTACCAATCAATTAAAGTACTTAGGATTTCCCACAATCAAACATACATATAACGTTTTTAACGATTTTTATTTTTTTTATATATGCTTCAATTATAATTTTGCATTTTAAAATTGTCTGTTACTTTTTATAAATAAAAAACAAAAAGATTAGTGGTCGAACAATAAATATTTTGAAAATAATAATAATTTTTGTGAGTCTCACTGTATTTTAAAATAAAAATAATTGATTAAAATGTGTCGATTAAATATCAATTAAATAACATACCATATATTTTTATGTTCATACTATCTAGATTTAACTCAAATACTCGCTTTCAAAATTTTCAATTCAACTCAATAAGGATAAAAAGAACTCATTTCAATACGAGTAAAAAAAAGTTCTTGTTCATTGTTAATCACAATACTAAAAATGTTAAAACTCGGCAGATTTCGTTGGATTGTAATTTATTTTATTGAGAAAGAAGAAAATCGATGCACTTTCATCAATTACTTTTCACGCAAAAATATAGAGAAATTCTAAAAAAATTGTTATTGAAAAAAATAAATATTCGTTTATCAATTTTAATTTTTCTTTTACGAAAACAAATGGGCAAACATTAATTTCTAAAATGTAAAATAGTAGTCGAAGAATATATAAAATATATATACATATTTATATTTCACGTGGATTTGTAAAATACATCATGAATTGATTTAATTATTTTATTTATAATTAATCATATAAATAATTTATAAAACATAAAACACGACAACTAACACATAAAAAATCCGTATTGGCCGTCTTTTTAATAAAAAAAATAAAATAAATTTGTCGAGGTTTGGTTGGGTGGTTTTTTTGTTTTGTTGTCTTGGTTATCTGTTTTGGGGGTGGGCTTTTGGTTTTTTCTTTGATCAACATGTAAGTTTGTTAAATTTGGTGTTTGGTGTCATTATCTTCTCTTGCAAAGTATTAAGTTGAAAACAAAAAGTCATAAAGCTTACTTTGGTACATATATGATGTTGTTTTTTATTTGGTGATATATATGTACCTAAATAAAGTTCATTAACAAACAAATTTTATTTTTCAATTTGAAATTTTGGTAAGATAATATAATTGTACGAATATTCTGTTGAAAAAGAAAAGAGTAGCAAAAATAAGTTCATAAATTTATTACATTTAGATTTATTAGACAAATAAATCAACTTATATTTTTTTAAAATATAATTTATTGTGTTTGATGAATCCTCGTGAATTATATAAATATTTTATTGATCTTTCGTTATTTTCATTTTTTTAATAGAATGCAACTGAATTTTATACCTTTTATTGATTATACTTTTTCGATTTAAAATTACAAAGCAAATAGCAGGTTTCTATGTAAAAATAAATAAACACAATTGGATAGAACCATTCTATTTTTATTTTGTGTATAATACTTTTGTTTCTTACATGGACTCACTTGGTGTAATACAAAAATAAAGCGAGAGCAACATTTTGAACTTTTTATTTTAGAAAAAAACAGTTTATTTATATCTAATATATTATTTATGTATATTAAATAAATTTTTAACACAAATATAATATTTCAATTAAAATAAAATAAAAACGTTGTTAAATCCGTAATTAGAGTTATACCAAACAAATGTGCTTAACGGATTTTAACGGGAGACTTGCATTGTGTGAATGTGTTTATATTGAGAGCTAAAAATAAGAAATTAATAGACAATGAAATATGTAGTTTGATAACAGTGGTATTTAAGTCGGTTAATGTGTACCTCAACTAATTCACTGAGTATATGTTACTTCATACCAAATTCTTGAATATTTCATTCTAATATATATATATATATATAATTATATATCTATATATATATATGATATATAATATATATAATATATAGAATATAGACTTATTGATAAGTATTGGTGACCAAGTCAATTTTTTGTGTATCGTAACTAATATCACTTGTTTATGGACTAAGTCCACATTCTTAAATGTCATATAATAAAATATTATAACTAAATAAAAATAAAATAACCTATATGCTTTAAGTGTGAGAGAGTTACTAATAATAATTGAAATATCTTATTAAGTAATTTGTGTCATTAATAATTTTACACTTTCTTTTACAAATATATTTAGTTATACCTAAAACTCATAGAGAGTATAAGTGTGATATTTTGAGTGTATAAATGGTGCAAGTGTTTATATTTTAAAAATACAAGAAATGTATTCAGAAATTCGATTATATTACACGAATAGTTGATTTTTATAAATATTTAATCTCATGAATACCTTTAGTCAAAGATAAGTTGAGACTTTGATTTGGTTTCTATAAATATTGTTAGAAGATTTTGATATTTTAACTAATGTTCCTTCCAATTACATTTCATTTACTAATCATGACCTAGTAATCCAAAAGTAAGAAAATTATATTTGCGAAAAATTTAGAAAAAAATTGGTAATTAGTGTTTGATCATATTTTTGGTAATATAAAGTTTTCAAGTTCTAGAAAGAAAAAAAAGAATTTGAGCCAGATTTTAGAATTCGAAAATTTTTAAAAAAATTAAAAATCATCCTAAATTCTTATATTTTATAAAACACCCAACATTTATTATGTTAGACTAAATTTCATTCCTAGTTTGTTGTACAAAATTTATACCGTTATATACATAGTTTATATAATTTTTAGACGAGCTTACACTCCAAAGTCACTTCTAATTACAAGTATTAATAGTAGTTTTTCGTATACAAATTAATGGAATTTTTGTTTTGTTTTCTTCCTTCTTCTTTTTCAAATTCATATTAATTATGTTCATTGTCATTACTTTCACAGGATATTTTTGTGCAAAATGACAATACAAACTTATGAGATTTTTAAATAAATTTTAGAATTTATAGTGATAGATTATTTTTTTTTAAAAAAATAAAGTCAAATAGATCTCCCAAAAAAATCTAAGATGAAACACATGACAAAACTTCACCTAATAATAATTTGGCAAAAATATTTATAAGTTTGTAGTCAAACATATGGCAAAACTTCACCCATATATGATCAAACACATGACAAAATTTTACTCCCAAACTATTTGAAAATATATGATCTAACGCTAGTCTAGCATTACGTAAGTTGATCAATAATATTTTACCTATTTAAAGTTAAAGTTCATATCTCATTACAAATATCGTATCTATTCATTTTGTTTCTATAATTTCTTTTCATGAAAAAAATTTGATACAATTACAATATTAGGTCAGGAAATTAATGCTTCGTCGTAAAAAAAAACTTGTGTTGCTTACAAATAATCTTGATATTCATTTCTTATAAACATCCTTTGTTTGAGAATATTAATCAATACTTTATATAATTGAATGTGTTAATATGTCACATTTCAAAACTTGTTCATGCTTATACAAAAGGCTAGTGAATTTGATGTTTATGATGGAATAATGTTATTTTTATCAAATGGTATTATTTATAAGTAGTTATTGATAAATTTTTTTGAATCTCGATACAATAGTACGTGAAAGTACTCATTTTATCATGGCTTATTTCAAAATTCTTAAGGTTGTTAATCTCGCTCACTTTTTTTCAAGTCAATAAGATGAGTACTTTTATTTAACATTATATTACATTTTAAAAATCAATCGATAATTTCAAATTGTTTGATGAAAATTATTCATATATCAAAACTACATGCTAATTTACTAACTTTTTTGTATAACCCTGAATGATGTTTTGATAATGTGACGTATTGATCATCTTCTATCAACAGGGTTGTTGACGTCCTTTCATCTATATTCAGGTGTGAATTTTTCTTCTTTAATAATAAAATTTCTTGAAATTTTGATAATAGCCAGTTAGTTGGGTATGTGAACTTTCACTTGTTGGTGAGGGTTCTAACCATTTTCCACCTTGTAATTATCTCCTCCCTAATTTTCGCTTCCCCTAATTCTTATGTAATAAAAAAAGTTAGATTTTGATTGGGAAAAAGAAAATTATTTTTGAAAAGTATATCATTAGTCATATGAATTGATCACCAAATTTGAACACTGAATGCGTGAGTTTAAAAACCTCATATCCATTATTAATTTAATTTGTTCAAGAAATTTAAACGTTAGGTTTTACTGCTAACAATGAAATTAGCCATTACTATTACACGAAAAATATTAACAGATACACATATATACACCCAAAATTTATCCTTAGATTAAAGAATAAGAGATTGTATCAAATATAATTCAATTTTAATTTGCAGAATCAATTCTAAAGAGAATTTTTTTGTCATACTTTCTGATAACAAGTCAATATTCAACTAAAACAATTTTTGATGATTGACAAAGCATATTAGATTATAAAAATGATAGCAAAGTAAAGTTGTTTGAAAATAAATTAGAATCCACATAAGGTTTTATGAAAGGAATAATCGGCCTATTGAAGAGCCACATTCGAACTCAATTAAGGTTGTTAGAATGCGCTAAACAGAATGACTGTAAAAGTAGAAAGTCGAATAATGAAACTTTAGATTTTGCACAATGAATATCGTTGTTTTCAACAAAAGATAAGAAGTGATAGAAAGAGCATATAATGCAGAAGAAAGAACAACTAGAGTCATCTTTTCATTCTAAATAAGTTTTTGTTAAAGTAACTTGAAATCATTATTGAGTTGTAATAATTCTAAGTTTGAAAATGAATCTGTGAGAGTTGTAACAAGAAGTTTGTTGTGACTTCTTGGAAAGTAAATATAACGGTTATATTTAATCTTTGGAGTTGAGGTACTCGAATTAGTCCCTTTAATAATAGAGTTGTAACCTGAAGACACTCTTTAAAGTTAGTATGAAGTTATTATTAATCCTACACGATGTAGGTCGTGATTTTTCTTTCCTTGAGTATGGAGGCTTTTCCCAATAAAATTTTATTCTTTTGTGTTATGAAATAATGTTAAAGTACTACAAGAACCAGGTTTTTATATCGAATTGATGATACAGATTTCTTCACTTTCATATCTCCAAAAACAATTTAATCAAATTTTTCGAGTTATAATATTTTTGTTTTGTAACTTAGACAAACAAATCATAAATAAAAGGAGTAATAATGTTCTAGGTAAATAAAATGAAGTTCGTTCGATAATAAAAGTTATAGAATAATGATTTGCTCATTTTTCAGAACAAATTCCTAATGTGATAACTGTAATCTTATTGAGTTATTCGACTGTGAAGTCTTAAGTTAGGCATAATACATAAATATGTTATTTAACTTGGCTTCAATCATATTTATGCTCTTCAACTTTGGGTGTGCACAAGTAGATATTTAAACTTGTATAAAGTTGAACAAATAGACACACATGTCCTACGTGGCATGCTACATGCCATTTTTTGTCCTACGTGGTGTTCTACGTGCGTTGTACCACGTAGGACTCATTTGTCTACTTGTTCAAGTTTATATAAATTTAAGTGTCTACTTGTGCATATCCATAGTTGAAGAGCATAAATGTGAAATCAAGTTAAGAGACACATTTATTTATTGTGCCCTTAAGTTATTAATAAAATTATCTCTCGATCAATTATTTTAATTTTCTAGAATTATCCTCTCGAACTATCCAAAGTTAGCTACTTAAATAACTCACAAGATCCCATCAAAGCATCATCATCTCTAGTACAATTTTTAAATTCAAAGTAATTAATCTCTTAACAACTCATAAGTGA
Organism: Solanum habrochaites; assembly: GCA_027704765.1. NCBI lineage: Eukaryota > Viridiplantae > Streptophyta > Magnoliopsida > Solanales > Solanaceae > Solanum > Solanum habrochaites. Next base: position 62,250,475 of record JAKWJA010002498.1, read on the forward strand.
TTTTGTTCAAATAAAATCTAATCCTATAATTTTTATCAAACAATACAAGGTATACTGAGAAAATATTTATCCGCACCGGGTGTTTACACCAAATCAATGCAAAATGCAGTACTATATAATTTAATGAAGTAAAATGAACTATAAATTTAAACACATATCATGCATACATTAACTAGTGTAAACACTCGGTGCAAATAAGTTTCACCGAGGTATACTGATAATGTTACTTGAGGAGCTTCAGTTAACAATAATAAACACAAAGTTGAACAAATAGAGAAGAAAAAGCAGGTCTTATAATTAACCACTATCAAAAACTAGGAAACATATCCGCATTAATCAATTTAGAAAAGATTTTTAAAATACAAATTTTATCAAACAAATTTGATAAAACTCTTCATGTTACGCATAAAAAGCAATTATAAATATTTATTAAATCCTTATCATATAATTTTGTTATAAAAATTAGAGTTAGATGAACACTATTCTATCTATTATTATATCTTCTTTCAAAAGTAAAACATACAAAAAAGAAGTTTCATTTTTAAATATGAATTTTTGTATGGCACTTTAGTAGTGGTAGGTTTTTTTTTTCTTTCATTAGATAGTATCGAATACTCCTATTTGTTTTCAAAAAAAACTCATAAAAAGAAACTAAACTAAACGTATAAGGGAAAAAAGTAATATAAGTAGGAACATTATAATTCAATGGGATTGCTCCTCTTCAACTAGACAATTTAAAAGATATCGACTACATATTCTTTTGATGATTAAAAACTTGAAAGGCTATTTTTTCAACAAAAATTAATCATAAGTATTTATAACCCTTTTTCTTACTTATTATCCTATGGCTAAAATTAAGTTAAGAGATAAACTCTATAATATCTTTTGTTTCATTAATAAATTTCCTACTTTCTGAGTCTGCTTGTTTGAGGGATTCAAGTGAGATTTGGACTCAGAAATCCGTTAAGTGGCACCAAATTTTATTTCTTTCTAGTACTCGAGCCCCGTTTGGATTGCCTTAAAAACAATACCTTTCAAAATTACTTTTAAGCTAATATCTTTGATCAAACTTAAATGACTTTTAAGTCGAAAAAAAAGTAGAGAAACTCATACTTTTGACTTTTAACTTATTTTAAAATTTGTCAAATACTTACCTAAGCTAAAAATAACTGGCAAGTTACAAGTGAGTTTGACCAATTTCTTAGCACCCCTTTGTGTTAAGGAGGACAAGGGTCACATTTGTCCTTATTCAACTTCTCATTATGGCCTTATGTGGTCACTAACCTCTCATCTGGCACGACACTTTGACCAATCATGCTAGCTCATTAGTCTGTCATAGCTCATAGGTCAATCAACAATCAACATTACAGACTGAATACTTCAGTAAGGTGACATCTCTATCATTGTTCCATGTAAAGGACCACAAGAGCTTTTCTCTTCCTTTCTGAATGGTTTATTTGTCTCTCCAAGTCCTAGACGTGGTAATTGGGTCTGTAAAGTTTAGTAAAATAGTTCTTATGCCATTCATGGAGTTCAGCTTTTAGGCACATCAAGAAGTGCAGTCACAATCCTCCTTAATTGGTAGTTACGACGACGCCCTACGACTCTGAACTTCAACATCTACAGCAACTCTCATCGAAAAAAGATGGGTGATAAGCCACTCATCTTCCTGTGATAGACTATCTACGACACCTATGTAAGGAAGAGATGAAGTACATAGCTTTCCAGTTCAGGTCACTCTTCAATACGCTCGAACGTCGTTACGAATCTTCTAGATTTTCTTCAAAATACTATATAATTTCATGCAGTCAAGCATCAGCTCTCTAGCTTTCAGGCTTTGATAAAGTTTCTCTGAACTGCAAATCCTTTTTCTAATGAAATGCAACCAAACGGTTAGAAGATTTTACTCGGTTAACCAAGAGTGTAGCCAATTCATGGACCTCAACATTAGAGGTATAATGAGGGTCTTTTATGCTGAAACTTCATCAAAATCCGGGTACTTATCAATACAACAGACAGGTTACAGCATGGCATCAGGACTAAAAGAGGCATAGGATGGATTTTTACAGTTAAAACAAACAAAAGAACTGTTGTGAATACAAACAAATCAGAGAATGCATCTTCATAGACAATTAGCAGCAGTCACAAATCTGAACATCGTATGTTCATTCATCTACTTAATCAGATGAAAGCACTGGTTCTACAACTGGAGGTATACAGTCCACCTTGAATCGCAAGACCTGTTGCCAATCAAAGAAAAATAATGACCCTAAGATAGTTGTTCCTTTTTCGATTAGACAAAACAGTAAAGCAATCAATTGTTAGATTAACAGGCACCTATTCCGTGGGCAAGGAAGAATACAACAGAATAGTTACATGAACTACTAATTTCACTAGACCAAGTTCTACTGAAACAAGAAAACCTGTATTTGGTGTTAAGCAGCATTGTTGGATATACCAACAGGGTAGGGCGTAATACTTCAAAGGAGACAATTATAAACTCAATGAATTAGGCTCGACAATGTATTATTCACCTTCTTGAAAAATGTCGAATAAGAATTATCCCATATGAGTTTGTAGTTTCCAGACAGGCACGTACAGAAGTTTCCCTGGAAGAAATGAGCATTAAGGAGGTGAAGTTGCAAATTTACTTGCTACAATAGTAAGGGAGCAAAGTAATACTCACTTGGTCAGCTCCATATCGTCGATAAGGTAAGATTTGCTGCGATCAGGCGTTTGATTGACAAGTCAAAAAGATTAAACCAGAGCAATGTGAGTGAATGAGAGAAGAGAAGTTATATCACAAGAGAAATCTCTTAGTAAACCAAAAATTGCAGCAGACACTTTATGAGAAAACATGACAAGAAGACGAGATAATACACTTTCATACCGTCTTCTCTCCGGAAGGATCCGTATACTCCATGCTAAAGCCTATGTCCTGTTACAACAAAAGAAGCCCAGATGACTTGGTTACAGAAATCTACTAGTGTTATCTGATAGTTTACTGAAATAAAAAATGATTTTTCAATAAAGTGAAATGAAAAATGATTCATTCAGATTTTAGCTCATGTCTGATGACCAATCCATTAAAAGATCCAAAAAATGAACAAGAAAAAGAGGAATAAAAGAAGACAGGTGCTTCATGTAGTCTCTTGGGAAATTTGGGAGTTAATTTCAATCATTTTTTTCTGCCATCGGATAATTGCTTCACAGGTCATACGGATAGGAGCAAGTACAAACTAGATAATATGAAAGATGTTGACCGAAGATGACAAAATATATGTTAATATGCAAGGATTTTCAGCACATTCTCCAAATATAAATGACAGAGTAATTAGCATTATTATCTCAACTGGTCCAGCCCTTTCCAGGACCCGCACATAGCAGGATCTTAGTACACCGGGATGTCCTTTTTTTCCTCTCAACTGGTGCCGCTTTTGTGCAGCTAAAGTTGCTAGGAACATAGTGAAATGGAAAAGAAAATAGTTTTTTCATGCTCCACAAGAGAAAAATTTAACTATGCATTTTTGCTTTGGGAAAATCTGCAAGTCAATCGAGAAACAGTCTACTTCATACTTGAAAGAAGTTTGATGCTTCTTTTAATGCAATGGAAGTCCAAGATTTTAGGCCTATAAGTTTGGTAGGCACTGTTCATTACCAAACAGCTGCCAGGGAGGTTGAAAACTGTTATGCAAATTGATACCTGAATCCTAGAATACTTTGATAAAGAAGAAACAAATTACAAATGCAGTAGTCGCTGCCAAATAAATATCTAGTATGAGATGGTAGCAAGGTGGAGCAGGTGGTATGTGTAAGCCTATTGTGGAGAAAGAAAACATTATCATGTTTGCTGGAATTTTCACTCCTCCAACTAGAGAAACCACTGATATGTCTGAGACACATATTAGTTGGGTAAGAAGACCACCATAGAAAATCCTTTGGAAAAATTTGATACATGAATCCCACCTGAATTATGTGGACTTTATAGAGGGGGCTGGGGAGTGAAACAAACAAAGATCATAGAGGGAGAGATCAGAGGTGTTTCAATGGAGTTTGTGAGTGTGCCCACAACTTGAGTTCAGGTGTTTCTGGAATCTTGCCTTCTGATGTAATTTGGAAAAGATGGGGAGTCTAAAGATTTTGATAAAATTTATTTCTGTGTATGACTAAAAAGTTGGGACTTTTGTTCTGCTTACATAAGCATCTCTTTGCCTGTTTTGTTAATAATGAAGAACTACTTAATCAAAAAAATATGCACTTTTTGTGTGTTTCCTCCAACAACATAAACAGGGAGGAGACCAATTTTTCGATTTGAAAAAATAGAATATGTTTCTTGGAAAGAAAGAAAGTCAATAGCCCATATACCACGAAGACATAGCCCAAAGAAGACCCTTCGGGGTGGCCCAGTGGTTTGGGCTTGGGACTTTCATATTGGTCTCAAGTTCTAAAATCCTTGCCAGCGAAAGCAAGGGGTTTGCCTTCTAGGTCAAGATTGTCGCACCAGGCTTGCCTAGTGCGGATTACCTCTCATGTGTGGTTTGCGAGCTATTGCAGCGGGTAAAGCAGCCAAAGGGTAGCGCTGCAGGTTTCTCTCGTCATAAAAGAAGAAAAAAAAGACAGCCAAAAGAAGCTCATAAGTTGGACATCAACTTCTGACAAATGGACACGAATCTAAAGATAACAGTATAAAGCAAAAAAATTAAATCAAAACAAGAAGGGAAGCTGTTTCAAGAGAACATGCAAACCATATACTCAAATAGGCACATCTATAGGAAAATAAAAGGATATTACCATATCCACTCTGCCTTGAACCAAAGAGAAATCCCACGCAATGTATGAATTTATGGCATCGACTGTCAGTGATACCTAAATATAACATTGACATAACAGATATATCAATCAACTATACACAGTTTTAACTAACACAAATGAAGCTCTAAAGAACAAACTTTCAGGAACAAGGCCTTTCAGAGACGAATAGACAATGTATTTTTCTGTGCTATTCCCCCATCCCCATCTATAACCAAAATCTACACGGGACAGGCATTGCAACATAAACTTTAAACGTTGTTGAATTGAAACACCAACACCTATATATAGATCTTGTACTTGATTTATAAGAAGAAACAATCACTAAGATTTGGATACCAAGAGCTCCAAACACCCTTGAATAGTCATAGGTAGCTAGCTAATTTGCCAAAAAGAAGATCAGAAGGAGTTCCAATTGAAGTTTAGGAGTATGAATATTTAAAATATGATTGCAGAATGAACAACTCCAACCCAAAATTTAGGAGGGAAGGAGTGTTGAAATAGTAGAGAACAAATCAACAACACTGTGAAGCAATCAAATTGATGAATGTGTGGACACAAAATGCAAATAAAGCATTACTTTCCATTTAGAAAATCACAAAACCAAGCTTAACAAATTCAGCAGTTCCATGACAAAAGAATCCAAACGATTCATGGAAGAAAATGAATACTAACTAGTTTTTACGAGATTTAGTCATTGATAATAATCTGAACTTCGGAAATGGGATAACAAAACTTTTTGTCCCTCAATTATTGCTAAATTCTTATTTTCGGTTTTTGATACATTATTAAGCACATCTAACCTTCAATTAGTTAAAATGTGTGTTTTTGTCCCTTTACAGTATTTTTCTCAAATCTAGAGCTAGAATCCATCATCACATAGGATTTAGGATTCGGGTACATCTTGCATTTTTGGAGGTTACGACATCGGTGCAGCAGCATTTTTGGAGGATCCAAACTACATAACCTTAATTAATTAAGTATGTTATATTTAGACTATTTTAAAAGGGGGAAATACATAAGTTACGCCTCAATCTTGACCAAAAGTCATTTGCACACCAAAACTTTGCGGGTGGCATCTTATTCCCTATATTAAGTAACAATTTAACTTTAACATGCCCACCTTAATGAAATGATTCACAGTCATACAAACATTCATCTCTTATTTTAGATGACAAGTTTCAAAAGTCTTTCTTTCTTTCTTTAACTCTATATCGAGTCAAACTAACTCATATAAAATGGGACGGAGTGAGTACCATTTTTATACCACATGAAACAGAAGTAACTAATTACAAAAATTATCTCACAACTAATTTAGTCCTGTTACAACTCAAAGTAAGTTATTTAACTATGTATTCAGTTAAATTTTTATCAGATTTCGTACAAAAATATCAACATAATGTACATGTGGAACACATGTACTAAGCGACTATATAAATATATACATACACACACACCTACAGATACACATGACTTGCTTACGAGTTACAAAACTAGCAATACCAATATAAGAAGACATATGATATAAGAGAAAGCATTCCTCCCAAAGTAAAAACAAACCTCATGACTTTTTCCTGCTGGAACACTCACTTCCTTGTACTCATCACTTTTTCTGCATTTGGAAACCAAAAGAAAGCTCTAGATCAAGTTGTGAAAATCATATCAATTATGGCCTTACATTTAGTCCAACAATGACAAAATGTACGTGAAGCCACCATCGAGAGGAATTCTGGATACCTGGCTTCTAATGTACCAGCTTCTTCTGCAGTAATAAAGAAAGGGGAATTTGCAAATACGTCTCTGCAAGAGTTAAGTTAATCCAGTTAAATAAGTACCAAATTATTGTTACTTACTACACCCTCAAATTCAATAACAAATGGTCCTCTAGTGATGTGAGTAAATATCCACACATATTGGCATACAAGTTTACCCTTGTTGTCTTTCCACACATTTTAAAAAAGAAAAAACCTTCCGAGTCTGTCAAGCTTCTTTGCCACACTGGAAGGGATAGGGGAACAAGGATATCACATAGGTAGGCAGTGAGTCTAAGACAGTTGATTAGAGTAACCATTCCCCCTAATGATAGATATTGTGTTTCCACTGGGATAACCTCTTCATTGTCTTCTCTATGATACTGTTCCAGATCTCCACATCTTTGTGCCTGTTCCGGTGTTTCCTAGGGCATACCTAAGTAGACACTAGGTAATTTGTCCACCCTACCCTAAAATGCCAGCCAAGGTCTGAATACTACTCGCTTCTTTGATGGGAGATATGTTACTCTTTCTCCAATTTACTTTCAAGCCAGAAACGGCTTCAAAGATTTCCCTCTTATATATTTTCCTTCCACCACTTTAAAACAAAACAAAGAAAGAGGAGAACATTGTAAAGATTCCCTTCATTTTTCTTCTGACATAGCTTCAACACATGGTCTAAGTTGCCTACAATGACATGAATGCCATCCATGAAGCGACTTGAATGTTTCATCTTATTGACCGTAAGATAAATTATCACATTATGAAATACATAATAGAGCAATACCTAAACACAGAGGAGATTAGGCTAATCTATATTGAATAACATGAGTAGGGACAAGAGAAAGATTAGAAATAACAGTTCCAGAAGCATAAAGTACCGAATGAATGTGATGAATCTTTGGAACTCGGATGTGTAGATATCTACTGCTTCTTCCAAGACCGTAATTTGACTCCTTGACCTGCCCAAATTGAAACAACTAGAACATTCAGGTGAAAAAAATGCTATTACTGTGGAGCGAGGATGCAGACATTAAAAGAAATAACCATATGCTTCTCAATTCAGTCATTTGAAAGTACAATATGTCTAAAGTCTTACAGTTTTCCAGCTTCAAAGCGTCGCCAAAGCAGAGAAAGAAAAAGTCGAATGTTGAGCACCATTTTTGTGAGGCTGTACAAAGGTGGACCATAACGTTGTCGCTGCTCTTCCATTGGCCTAGAGGTAGACATTTATCAAAAAGAGCAGACAGGATTACTATTGGGTAGCCCAACCCTTGAAAAATCAGCAAAATAAGAATGCAATCAATAGAAAAAGAATAAATAAGATCAATGCAGCAAAAATAATACCCATCATCGTCGTTTATTTTCTGAACAAAATCCAACAGAACCTGCAAGATAAATTGCACGTAAATAGTTTTACTGAAGACCGGAAAATCAATGTAGTGCCCCTGGCATGAATTTAGATTGAATTGAACTATTTAATTGAAGAATAGGGCTTCAAAATGGGCAGTTTGGCATCCATGAGATGATTGCTCTAAAGAAAAGGTTAATGCAAAGAAACAAGAAGCCTTGTTTATAAACATTAACATGCACTTGCTAGGCAAAGTTATAAACCCATTATTTTTTACTATATGCATTGTGACGTACCTGTGGGACTCCAACTAAATACTTCACCAGTGTCTTATAGACACCTGTAGCAGAACCCAGTAGAGCCAGTTGCCGTCTCCTGTGTGAAAGTATCTCGGCATGGGTCAGAATCAAACTATATACTGGATGTACCATCATGAAGAGAATGATAAAACAATACTTACCGTTCCATTTGTTGATTCCATAGCAGAGCATATCGATCACGAATACTTCCACCAGAATTGATTAGAGCATCAACTTCGGCCTGCTTATTTCTCTCAGAACGCTCCCTCTGTTGCCTTATTAGTGTACCACGAAAATCTTGTGGCATGTAGGTCATCACTACAAAAGAATAAAAGAATCTAGATTATTATCTATGCCCTTAAAACATGTAAAGCGATAGTGATTTACTGTTATATACTGCACATCTCTTCAACTTGTCATTCTAGACTGTAGGTGTATGCATGTTAGAAGATATATAGTAACATCTTCAGTAGTTGATGATACATGCAAAAGCGGATTCTTAATTTTGGGGTAGGTGTGGGTAGTAGGATACTTTTTTCCTATAACAAGACTACGGACTCAGGACCCAAACAGGTCGGGGCTAGGTTCGGGATAGAATCTTCATTTCTTCGTTTAAGCTTCAAACCTATCAAACATAAGTAGGTTGGGAGCAGGCTTATGGGGGCTATATAGTTTGAGAGATCAATCCGAAATTAAGGATGTATTCTAAAGACAGATTTTGGTGCTGTCAAGGGGGCGAGAATGGGGAGCGAGAGGGTAAGAAAAAGTATTTTCTGTGGGGAGGACAAGGGGGAAAGTGGATTGGACAAGAGGCTGTCTAAACTCGGTAAACCCTGAGGACTATAAAGTTGCCTGAAGAGATTGGGTCCCCTAGGGATGGAACATCACTGAGGAGAAATTAAAATGATCGGATAGGGGATAGAATTGCTGAAATACAGACTCAAATTTGGAGAAGCGGAATTCCGGCCGTGCTAACAAAGCAGAGGTTTAGCGGAAAATGAATCTGGGATGGCAAGTTCTCTGTGCAGACTGTAAGGGAGAAAGTCATGACTCACACTGGGGAATTAATGGTCCATGGAAACAAATATCGGGAGGGCAACACCCCAAACAAGGTGAAATGCTTCACTGGTTCGTCACAAAAGGGCATGTCTCACGGCAGGAGAAACTCGCGAAAGAGGCTTCCAGATTGTCTCCAGATGTTTCTTTGTCATGAGAAGGAAGAAGAAACTAACTGAAGCCACTTATTCCTACACTGTAGCGTGTTACTGATTCAGGTTGTTGGCGCATGGTCTACAAAATTTCTCAAGAGCCCCTGGGTGATTGCCAGAAACAGTATGCTGATCTTTTTAAAGCTGCTGAAGGGGGAGGGGGCGGGGGGAGCAAGACACAAAAAATATGGTGGGTCTTATAGTACCTGTGTGTCTGGTAGCTATTTGGAGAGAAAAAATCTTAGGTGTCATGAAATATTGCTCACTATGATGAAAGTTAAGAAAATTGCATGGTTTATGTTAAACATGTTATTTTTGGAGTGTAAGAAGAAGAGGGGTATGAAGTAGACAGAAACAGTTGGGTTAGATTTCCTAGGATCAATGAATTATGGTTTTAGCTTGTAATTTTTGGAGGTGGCTATGCTGAAAAATACAACTTTAACGTTATCAAAAAAAAACATATCAATATAACAAGTACACTTTTTTTTCCTGATAACATAAATATTTTGTGAACATGGGGGGAAATAGTCTGCTCACGTCATAAATACAAAGTAGAAAGAAATCTCATACCAAAACACGTTCTTGTACTTAGAGTAACCCCTTTCAATAAGAAATAAGTAAGAACAATCAGTCACAATAGATGACCGCAATAATACATTTGCTTCAAAAATGTACAAAAAAAGCTCCAATAACTTGGCAAAAGTACTTTCAGTTCCAAAATTTCCTCGATTTCTTCCCTTGCATGTTGGGTAGTGTATATGATGATAATTGAAGCCTGAAAACAAGGAACTTAGATACAGCTTTCAAAGGTATAAGCTTGACGGGTGGACAACTCGATCAAGCGTATAGTAGTTCATTTCAAACAAAGGAATACATCTCTAATGGTGGATTGGATGAGAAACTGAAGATAATGGACTACTAAAAAGTTGGAACTGCAGAATTTGGGAGGTGAAAAGGGTGGCTGAGATATTAGGGATGCTAGGCGGAATGACCATCAACGCATGCCACAGACAGGATGTTGTGGAAGCACAACAAAGATGGCCTTTTCCCAGTCAACAGTGCTTATAGAAGAGGTCTCCAGGTGATGGCAGGGAGACCAAAACACCTTTGGCACTATCGTTGGAAGGGGGATATTCCTACAAAGTGAAATGCTTCACTTGGCTAGTGATAAAGAGAGATTGTTTAACACAAGAATTACTTCAAAAGAAGGGTAAATAGATGGTCCTAGGTTGTTTTTGCCAATTTGGACAAGTGTAACCAACAGACACCTCTTCTGAAACTGTAATTACATGCTTAAAAATCTGGAATGTTATCGAGCATCTCAAAGCTGAATGAGACAATGCAAGAAAGCACAACAAACGTGGTGAAGAGAGGAGTTAAGGAGAGAGGAGAAAGAGTGGTACAAGAGCAAAAAGATGGGAGGAGGTTAACACATCATGTATATGGTGTCAGTTTGGAAGGAAAGAAACAGTAGATTTCGACATAGATCCAAATTTTATACACAAGGTCAAATGAAATTGTTATAGATATATCTAAGTTGTGGTTTTTGTAAACAGTTGTGTCTGAGATTACAGACAGATTGTAGATTTGATAGGAAGTTTGTAAATTGCACTTTATCGGTGGTGGCTAGCAGACCTTAATGTGAAGAATACAAACCTACCAGTTTCAAAACAAAAAAGAGAAAAGAAGCTGTATGCAGAAAGATAAAAGCATAATGAGGTTTAAAGAATTTTAATGTATACAGTTAGGGGTCGTTTGGTACAAAAGACATCTGCAAGGGCATTAGGAATGCGGGACGATAAGCATGGATTAGTAATCAAGAATATATTTTTAATCAGGGTTGGTTCATGTTTCTTACCTAATTTTCTGGTGTGGTTTAAAAGCTAACAAAAAAAAATTCCTTTTCCAATTCTACCCTAGAGGTTATTAGGAGATTTTGATATTTCAGTTATTGAGTCAAGGTAGAATAGATAACGGAGAATATATTTTTAAAACTGTATAATAGCTAGGAAGAATAAAGTTTATTGTCTGTTCATATTTTCTCACTTAAAATATGTGAGCGTAAAAATAATTGTCATCTTAATAAATTGAATTAATATTCTCAAAAAGGTCACACAACTATTAATTATGTCATAGAGAAATTATTGAACTTTGTTTTGTATCAATAATGTTAAAAAAAAAAAAAAACTTCTTTAGATGAAGATAAAATAAAAATAAAAAAATAAAGATATAGCAAATTAAACTAAACTATTTTATACTCGAGATGTGTGGGCGTATGTTATAATAAATATATATATATATATATATATATATCTTTCTTTGACGACAAGGGAAAACCCGTAGCTTGGATACCCTTTTCGGTGCGCACAGGATAAAACCCCGCTCCTAGGCAATAGCTCGCAAACACAATAGAAGAGTTAACCTGAATCAGGCTCGACCAGAAGGCAAACCCTTATGCTATTCAATGGCATGGGGTTTCGACTGAGCATATATATATATACACACTTTGTTTTAGATACTTGTGTAATGTTAATGGACTTTCGTTAAGAGACAATATTTACTATGACCTGTCTTAAATTCATACATCAACATTATTTTAGTCGGATTATAATTATTTTATATTAATAATAAATAGATTAAATAAATCATATTTTAGAAAAAAAAGATAATCTAAATAATAAAACTTGAAGTATTATTTATTCTTTACCTAGATTAATACATGGATTAGACTAATACACCCAAAGAAGGTATTAGTATACACCCTCTAATACCATGTAGGGTTGCATAACTAATCATGGATGGAAATACATAGGACCAAAGTTTCATACCAAACATTAGTTATTTAAATAATACACCATAATATTGGACTATTTCTCCTAATACTCCCTACCAAACGACCCCTTAGAGTGAAAATAGCTGAAGAGGAAACAATTTGGTTGAATAGAGTGCCAGTAGAACTGGCAGTACACAACAGTTATTACTTTCAAGACATCTTAGGCCTATTTTCTCTTTCCGTCCTTCCAGTTTATAGCCTGTAGGCCCCCTAGAGGCAGGGATATATGGACTTCGTGGATCTTTTCAATCTATTAGAAGTATAAATAGTTGAATTTTGGTGTGTGGCAGCGAGCAGACTGGAAAATGGCAAATATGAGTTGAGGGGCTATTTCTGCAGAGAAACAATGACAGTAATTGCGTCATGTTCACTAGATAAGCCATCAGGGCCATAACAATTTGTAACAAAATCACCATCTCCAGTAAAAGAAATTGATAACTAAATCACCATCTCCAATAATTAAATGACAAAATCTTGCTACAACACATGACATAAACTTCAATGTTGATGTGTTAGCTAAACTCATTCATATTCAAAATCAACCACATAAAACACCTATCTGCCTTTTTTATGACATATAAAACGCCCTATCTGCTTGAAAAGATTCAGACACCATAGGTGTTCGGATGCCGACTAAGTTCACTATGAAAATCCAACTTTATCTTCAAACTTGTATATTCACAGTTTCACACAGACAGCCTACCAAATCCAGAAAAAAAGGGAATCCTAAACCCATCAACCACCCTGCTTAAAACTCGATCGGCCCAAATTTGATCTACTCTGAATAAATTCAAAACATCACCTACTCCAGAACATTGAACCGAGCTGTCATACATCATGCTCGGACAACCCATTTAACGTCCTCTGCACGAACTAATCATCTGTCGAATCTCCTAACAAATGTATCTTCAGGAACACCATCTACTATCTGTTCCCCCTCTTGACACCAAGCATAATACTTCATCTCCTACTAAACTCTAGAAAACATTCATCTTTCTAATTTCGACCAAGCATATCCAACTTTATACAACAAACATTATTCCATTCCCCACTAGTCTAAATTCATATCTGCTCTACTTTTCTCTCAGTAATAAGACTTACATTAGTGGGTACAATCGAATTAAACTAGTTTGAAAGAGACACTTTGAATTACATTTTTTCTTGGATAAGTAGTGTGAACTTTGAAATGATATACTGTATATCCAAATTCTCTAGAGGTGGACTAAGGAGAGATTCTCTCCTTGCATGACCTATGCCTCTATGGTACCACGTCAATTATCTTATTTTTTGCTCTCCCACTCTTCATCGCAATCTTCTTCTAACTTCACAGAGTTATCATTTTTCAAAATTTGACGATATGCTCTGTAATAGCAACCTTTGAACAACAAATGTAGTGCTAATAGTTGTGACAATATCCTCTTAAGATTCTCTCACAAACTATTATTCATATTGACTTGGCTTAGTTTGTGTCTCCTGGGCTCCTGGCTTTAGGTTTTTGGACTCTTGAGTATTGTTTTTCCAGTTATACCTTTGGGAGTGGTTGCCAATTATCATTAGATGGCATAGGACTCTTGGTTTCTTTGATTTGATTTAAATTGTATGGGATTGGATGTGTCATTCTGAGCTTAGATTAAATCTTTGATTGTAGATAGAGTGCACTCTTTTTATGTAGCGGTGTCCAGGCCAACTTGCATGCATCTCGCCTACTTTACGAGGTATATGCTACCTCCCACCAGTGTAGATAGCAAATAACTCTGGGCACCAGACTTATACAAACAGAACAAAATCATCTAATGTTTTCTATAAATCCCTTTTACACTTAAAGCACTCCTAAGGTATAAATCCACCAATGTAAGACATACCAAATATTTCTTACCCTTTTCATTAGCATACCTATTTTACTGAACCCTAGAAGTTGTGACCACTCATCCTACATTTGACTCCTCTTAATATAATGGACTAACTGAGTTTGACTTTACAGCAAAAAAGAAGTGTAGCTCAGTCCGGTTCTACAAAGAGCACTCAGGTGATGATACTCTTTTACTTAGTTATCATGAACATGAGTGATGATGGGGATATAAAGTTATAAACTAACAAATTCAGAATAAAAGCAATTAAACAAAAAGATCTGAATGTACTTCATAAACTGGCAACAGCTTAACAATTAAGAAGCGTAGAAGGACCAACCAGTGTTGAAGACGAACTCAGAATTCTTTGTCTGGAAAGTTTGCAAACTCTTCAATGTACTTCGGAATTTTTCTCCTAGCCGTTCAAGGACAGAAACAAGTTCAACATCTTCAGTGGTTGACTGCAATTGAAGCTGAAAAATAACAGAGAAGAAAAACAACTCTTTATTAATTTAAGACAATTCAGAAATTTTGTGATCTTTGCTCAACCCTGTGTGAGGAATACTAGTGGGTACACCAAAAGCATTTCTGTTGGAATCAAGCAAGCCTGGAGACATAGAGGTTAGAACTAATCCGAAACCAAATGACATTACTGGAAGTCAACTGAGGTCTCAAAGAAAAGCTAAAACTTGATCTCCGAAAATTGAGCTTCTCACCGCTGGTGGCCAATTGGAGCTTTCAAATAGGAAAAGTATTTCTTCAAGTTGTTCTCGGTTCTTCCACAAATTCTCATCAACTTTGTGAGGAGGGTGACTCTCCGCTTCAAGGACTAATGAACTTTCTCCTATCAAATCAAAACAAATCAAATGTGAGTTGCCTCACAAGTGGAGCTCACCAACTGAAAACAAAATACAAGTCTGCTTGCATTAACGTAATCTCGTAATAACTTCAGTATCTGCTAGATCAGAAAGCAATCAACACTAATCAGGGGGGAAAATTCAAATGGATCCTCCATAACTAATTATGTGGAACACCCATGGAATTGTCGAGGTGCATGCATGCTGGCCCAAACTCCACGGTTATCAAAAAAAGGTCACCCGGAACATACTAAGAAAATTAGAGAGAATTAGTAAAAGAGTACTGAAACTTAAAACAAATAAATATAGTATGTCATGTTCCAGGGGCCACTTTAAAATTGCAGCATCCAGTTGGGTTCTTAATTGACCATCCGATCCCTCCACCAACATGGTCAGAACCACATATTCTTAGAACTAGGACAGCTGACCCACATGAATGAAGCTTGTCATGCATCACTTTATGATTAGTAAAATGCAACAAGCACATTTCTCTTTATCTTTTAGGGGATAACATTCTTCAGAGTTAACTGCCTTGTAGAAATATTATCCAATCTTTTTTGAAAATTAGGACTGTAGAAATATTATCCAATCCTACTGATAGCTCGTGTTCTTTAGGATTTCTCTCTAAAATCTTCTCATAGATGACCCTATTTCATATGTATAAAATGTTCCAGCCACTCAAACGCTATAGTACCAAAGGGGATTCCATGACACAGTCTTGTCGTAAAAGTACACTACATCCTTGGGCATTAACTCTATGTTAAGGCAAATTCAAAAGGGGACCAGCAACGTCCCCACGCAGAGATCGATGTATCCAAAAGACCTCCTTTTGACCTAGAAATCAACAATTTAGGACAAATTTTTATGAAGTTGATATTCATAGTTGTAAAATGGTCTGCATAAACTCAAAATACATAGAACAACAACTTCAGGACTTTATAGTAACTCACCAGTTCTGGCTCAGATCATTTCTATAGTTAGCCAAAGATTTTTTGGTAAACCCAAAACAAGAAAACTATAAGAAACTACTACAAACCCACCTAAACAAAACCAAGTAATCAAGAATAATGAAAATGAGAAACCACAATCAGTAAAGAAAATTTCCGAAAAGACATAAGCATAGTGTAAATTTGACGAACAAGTTCAATTACCTTCTGTTAAAGGAGCATCTTTCAGCAGATTCTTAGCCATGGAATGAATTTCATCAGTAAGACGCGATACATCTTGAGAAAGAGGGGAAAATGGGTATTTATCATAATAAGAAGACAAGAAAGCTCTGGTTATTGGCATCAGCCCCTCCGTTGACGCCATTTTCTGAAGGTTCAGTCAGTCAAAGACTCAAAGAATAGTAGCTGAGAAACGGATCGCAACTCTACAGTGAAGTGTATGAGGAGAAGTAAGGCTAGTCGGCGAAAAGGTATAATTCTTTGGAATATTTCGAAGTTCTACCGTAAAAGGAACACCGACGGGGGTGTTGCCGGTAAAGAGATGAATTTAAAGAGGAGGACTCTACAATGTAATAATTTGATATCTTTTGCCTCTTTTGCTAATGAGTTTATAGTAAATGCCTTTTTAGGTTGAAAAAAGACAAAAATAATCCCTTGAGTTTGGATATTGACTCTAAATAATTTCGGGTTTGTATATCGGTTGGTTCGATTTGATTCTAGAGTTAATAGGTTATTGATTTATAAATTATTATAGAATTATTAAGATATTGATTTGTTATCGATTCGTTCATCAATTTACCCGTCAAGATTTTGTATACATAAATTATTGAAAATACTTGAAAATTAGGAGACAAATCAAATAAGTATTGCATTTTAATTGACATATTGCATCTTCTTCAAAAATAAACACAGACATTTTATAGAATATTCGAGAATTTGAGACAATCATAAATAAAAGTATGAAACTAAAAATATTAAAAGAATCAATATATCGAATAGTATAACTATAATTTATTATTTTACTCTTGATTTATCAAGTAATCCAATAAGAAAAAAACATTAAAATTTTAAGAACTGTCATCTCAATAAAAAAATATAAAAAAATTATTATACAAAATATTAATCAATAATTCATTACTGATAAATCAACAAAAAAATTTCGATTTGAGTTATTGATTTCCTAGTAACTTGTGTGAAGAGATCACTATATTTTTTTGGATTTTTGGTGGGGACAAAATGAGGAAAAGGGAAAATGCATTATGAAAAATCACAAAAACTTTGAAAGGCAAAATCTAAAGGAAGTCCTAGCTTTTGAGATTTACACTCTTTAACTAAAGAAGATTCCTTTACTTCATAAGATAATAAAAAAGAGCATTTTTAAAAAAACTTCCTTTCTTGAGTTCTTGAATTTGGAAGAGCATTGTTTGAAAAAAGATTTATTTAATACAAATAATTAGATGGCAAGTTGGAAATGGAAAATATGTTAAAGATTTTGATTGATTCATGAATTTCTAATTTAAATGGTTTTAAATATTATCTTGGACAATCACAAAAAATTTTACAGGTTAATGTTTTTTATAGATCAACAAAAGCATATATGAAGTATTCAAGAAATTTATAAATACTTTGAAATTTATTGATATCATTCGATTTTATTCATCTCAATTTCTATTATTAAAACTTCAAATAAAAGTATTTGGCATTATACTTATTCAAATAAGTATGAGATCCGACCTGATTATCATCTAGCAATTGCTAATTGTATTGACACAACTGTATCATAGGCCTAAAGTCAATTGAATGTTCAAAAAATAATTGTAAATTTTGTGGTCAGTGAAACTAAAAATAAATATAAATATTTCCTCAAACAATACATTTGTAATGTCTTACCTATTAATGTGAATATTTCTAAGAGATCGAGTCATATGTGTGATGTTTGCAAGGTCCGTAGTTTAGTAACAGAATGATCGAGGATACCTTTTTCAGCTATCTAATAGATTAGTTAGTGTGGAGGTTGTGTTGACTCCTAGCAAATGACTGAACTTGCATAAAATATTGATTTTGCAATAGGGTGGAGTGATTTATTTCGCAAAACATGTCAATATCTAAATTATTAAACTAATGAGATTAAGTGTTTTTTATATGGCGAATGAATAAAGAAAATTTTGTTACATGTTGATAAATTTTTGCGGTGAAAGGTATGAACTTAATACCATAGTTAGTAAAATTTTATTTAATTTACATGAATATGACGATATTTTATCGACTACATCAATTTTGACTTATATACCTAACACTATATGAAAATGTTCTTATGACACAAGATAGTGTTATTGTATTTACATATGGAGAGGGAAATGGTAAGTATTGAAATGACGGCTATGGATAAATATGGACATTTGCTTCATCGGCTTGACACTCTTATTCAATTTGTAAGGAATGGCATAGTCGTTGCAGCGTTAGCATTTCATAAATCTTTGAAAATAATGATTGATCAAGATTTCATATTTTATCATATGTAAAGAATATGGTGTAAATATTACAAAAAGAAGATAATGGTATTCTCAAAAATAGTTATCACTTACGAGAATTTATGAAAACTAATAAGTTCTTATGAATATAATCAATATTTTATATATTTCTCGAACACGAAATATACTAATCCATTATCGATTCCTCTTAAACAGAATTTTTTTAAAAAAAATCTTTTACAAATTGAATTGTCAATGATGTAATGCCATCATATGAACTTGAAAACAAATTATGAAATAATATAATGAAGTTGTTTATTGAAAACAAAAAATAACTTAAAGCTATGCGAAATTAATAACTTGTTTACATTATATAATCTTTTAACAACATTGAACTCTCTGACATCATTGTCTTTTGTCTAACTTTTACTATTTTATGAAATAAATAATCAAATACTAAATATTTTATTTAAGAGAAATTATTTAAGGCTCTTGTTGAAAACGTCGTCATTAAATATTAAGGAACCTATTAGACCAAGTGCTTTGACATTTTCATCATCAATGAAGTCATTTACTATTTACAAGAAAAATTATTATTTGTATCTCTTGATTTTGAAAATTCAAGCTAGTATATATGCTTCTTCTTTTTCATTTAATATCAATAAAGGTTGTGATGCAATAGTTAAAGTAATTAATAGTCTAACTATTACATTTAAAATCAAATTACATTGCTCTGTATTCCAAAAAATGCACTCCTCATGTAAGGGTGCTAATAATAACAACAAATAATATACCTACAAATATGTGATAACCCACCACATCTCACGCCACATAGGAGTCACGTGGCATAAAGTTGCCTACGTGGATGCTTACATAAGAAATAAATTATACTTAGTAGAATATTCTACAGAAATGTGAAATTTTTCATGTTAATTCCTAGAATATCATAAATTTACATAAAAAGTACTTGGAATATTTTGGTGTTATAGAGTTTTCTAGAGAAGAGACGTAATTATAAATATGTAGGAACTTGTTTAACAATTATTATTTACATATCAACCCCTAGTAAGTAGTATAAATAGAGGGACATTCATTTGTAAAAATTGTCACGCCTCGAGCCTATACCCTGGGCGTGGCCGGCACCCGAAGACCATTGTTAGCCTCAAGCAGACCCTTGGTTTGGCTTACTTACTTAGGGGAAGACTTAAATACAAGAGAATATAACTCAAGGAATAACTAAAAGAAAATCATTTAGCCAAAATGACAACTCAAGTTTTAATCGTTTACAAGTGAAATGAAAAGACTAAAGAACTACTACTATCTGTCTATGAAGCCTCTAAACAAATAGGAATGTTGGGACAGGACACCCAATCATCCTAACAACTGAAAACTAAAAACAATAAATTAACGATAAAGATGTCCTCTAAAATGAAGGGAGGTTCACCAACTGACTCTGAGCTGCTCACTGGATTAATGGTACGCCGTATGCTGATCCCAGTTACTTGCGTCTACATCATGATACGATGTAGGCCAACTGGCATCAGTACATTGAATGTACGAGTATGCGAGTTGGAATGCTAAAACAACAACATAGGTTTGAAAAGAGTAAGAAAGAACAATTACACAATTATCTTGGCTCTGCTCAACTCATGAATACTCAACTCAATATAAAACAATAAAACAATCTTAGTTCATTAAATATAAAGCAATAACAAACTTAAATTTACTCATTTAAAGTAATATAACTTCTGAGGTAGATTCTCTATCCGACAACCATCACTATGAACCTAAGTGATGGTACAATGTTTTACCTCACTATGTTGAGGACCATCATATACCTTGCCATCAGTATAAGACCTTACTTAACTTACTGGATCCATTAGCTTAACTTAAGTGATCATCTAAAAAGTATTATCCTTTAATTCTCATGATGACTATATAATTTATAGAGACTTGAGTTATTATGAACTCACATCCTCATATCGATGCTCAATACTACTCCCAAAAATATACTAGCTCATGTGTTTTTAAAATAACTTCTTTCTCTGGGTTGAGATAATTGTTCATCACTTAGCTTTAAAAGCTCTATTGGTATCAATATTCTCTTTTCTTGCTCAAAACTTTTTTTGGGAAATCTTAGTTTCTTCTTATCTTAAATGTGAAAATATTTATAAACTCTTAAGGAATACTTAGTTTTTTTATAACTTTTTTAGAATGAATTCAACATCTTTGTTCTTTACTTAGCCTGAAACTTGAGTCTTAAAACAACTCTTATGGAAGACTTAGTTCCCTTATAACTTTTGAGAAATGAACTTAACTTTTTATTCTTTACTTAACTTGAAAGTTGAGTCTTAAAAACAAAGTTAAAACGTTGCTAAAGACTCTTGAAAACCTTTAAGGACTTTGCTTTGACTTGCTTTTTAACTTCTAGACTTGACTCTTAACTTCTTTGACTTTGATCTTAACTTTCCTTGAATTGGATTATGAATTAAAGGTTCATGATCGCATGTTTATGGATGATTTTATGATATTTAGATATACCTTAGAGTATTAGAATCAACTAGGAAATATAGGTACATCACTTAGGAACTAGTACGAAAAGATGGGAAAAGAATGGAGAGAACTGGTGTCCCTGGCGCTCTGAAAAGCGTGGGGCGCCAACCCTCATAACACAGAGAGAAGGTTGGGGATTTCTGGCTAGCGCGACGCTCAGGCCCCTACGCACAGAAGTTATTCTTTGGGGCTCTGAAAGGCGCGACGCCCAACCCCTATCCCTAGGTGTTTTCGACTTTTCTCCTTCTTTTTTCATCTCTAAACCCTCTAAACTTCCATAGTTATTTTCCCAAACACTTAGGACCATTAGTATCCTCAATACCCAATAGATTCAACGCAAAATCATACCCAAAAACATGAATCAAAGCGTCATGAATACAACTATCAAGAATTCAATGAAAACTTCAACAATGTTCTTCAAAAACTAAATTTCTTAACATTCAAATAGCTTAGATTCGCTGAATTTAAATAAGATTTGACGTGTGGGTGAACTAACCTAACACTATGTGATCTCACATGTCTTGATAGAGATCACCTCGACGAACTCCATGCGCAAAGTTTGAGCATTCTTGGCGATTCTTGATTTCTCTTCTTTTCTCTCTTCTCCAAGGCCTAGCGTGAATTCTAAATCTTTCTAAACTGAATGAAGTCTTATTTTACCCCAATTAATCCCTAAAAATGAATTAATTATATTAGGTAAGGAAAAGACAATTTTGTCCTTCTCAAATCCGAAATGGACTTTCCTTTCATAACAATCCTCTTGTGCTCTTTCTTCAATTCTCTTAGCGGTTCTTAGAGTTTTAAGGTGACTTGACATAGTAAAATTGTGAGCAAGTGGTTTAAGATCGTGAGCAAATTGTCAAGTGTCACACATGCACTTAGTAAAAGACTAAGAACGATCCAAAAGTCTCACAAATGGAGTTTGTATAGAGTAAAAGGTACACAGACCTTGTCGTTACCTCACGAAGATAGAAAAACTATTTTTGAATTTGAGTGTGTTGTAGAGAATAAGTGACTCTTCTTCATATTAATTGCTTGGATGCTCAAAATACATATACTCATATTGTTTTTGTACGGTTGATAGATATAAATTTGTCTTGAATTAATCACATTTATTTACCAGATGAATAATTATGTTCTAATAAAAGACACAAAGCTTGTATTTATTAGTGGTGACAAAATATTATCAAAGGCATCATTACGAATTTGTAGGAATAATTGTTTCGTACGTTTCTTCTGTTACACACATACTAGTTTCACATGCATGTTGCATGTGTATATCAATTTTTGTGATACATCTAAGATTAATCAACAATCGCGTCAATATGTTTATTAAAAAGAATAATTGAATTTTTTTGTGAAAATCTCTCACAAAGATTTTCTAAAAAAAATTAACGCACAATCAAATTTAATCATGAACAAAATAAGGATACCTCAAATTCTGTTGAACTTTGAACTATTGAACGGTTTCAAATCGCACTTTTTTTTTAAAAAAAAAGAAGAAAAGTAGAAAACTTAGAATAATCATAGTTTATGATTTACAGAAAATCCTATATTTATAAATAACAAAGGGTAGTATGAACACATGATTATTATGTCTCATTCGAAAAGTCACAAACTCTTAGAAAAGTTATGACTCATTGAAAACGTCACGACTCATTAAAAAAGTTACGACTCATTGAAAAAGTCACAACCCCTTCAAAAAGTCACAACTCGTTGAGAAAGTCACTAACCTCTGAAAAAGATACAACCCTTCAATATGAAAAAATGTCTGCCTTTAATGTAATATTAATATTAATAAATAAACAAATATAAATATAAAATATAAAAATATATTGAAGTGATGATTTATTTAGACATGTTACATTAATTTAACATTCAAATTAGAGAGTTTATACTTTAAGATAGTATAGATAGACAAAAGTCAACAATCATGCTAATAACACAAAAGTAATAAGACCACACCTTTGACAAAGGAGGTTTGCCTATTTATCTATCAAAGCATGCAAGCATGAATGCAACACTTTCAGGCTCGGAGTGTTAATACAAAATATTGTATAAGGTGAATTATAACTGATCAAGTATCATAAGTTACTGAATGACATAAATTTGTGAATTTATTTTCATGTCTTGTTTTAAAATAATATTTCGTTGTATGACATAATTTATGGAATGAGTCTAATATGAATAACACACATGGTGATGAACCATGCTGAAATGTTAGAAATATGTGCTTAATTTAACCAATTATAGAAATGTTTAATGTGAAATTATGTAACTAGAGACATCAAAATAGACTTAGCCTATGGGGCTAACCCAACCCTACCTGTTATTGGAATAAGGTTGTGATGAGACTTTTCAAATCAACTTATAAGCTCGATCCATATAAGGGTAACTTACGACAATGTCACTAGTATATAATTTAATTACTTAAATGGTGTATTTTGGATTTTGAAATGTTTATATGTATGTATTTCGGAATACATAGACTTAAAATGAAATGAATTTGTTTTAGATACACTCTATCCATGCAGATTCACATGTGTCTAGGATACTTTGACAAATCTCGAACCCTCGCATCCCTTTCATCTTGTTCTTCACTCTCATATCTCACTCGCATATCTAAGATGCATCACACTAGTGTTGTTGAAACAACACTATTATTTGTCATATTTAATTTGAAAATCTTCTCATTTTTTTTATGTTATAAAATTTTAAGTTTGAAAAAAAGAGAAAGAGCTAGCCCATCTGAACCTTAGCCCGTTCATAATTGGAAGTTTGAATTGACATTTAAGCTCGTTGAATGAAGTTCGTCAGCCTACATCAACTTCTTGGTGGCCTTGGCAAAGCTCTTCGTGCGCATTAAGAATTCAATATATGCATTAAGCTGAAGTTGATGTACCTCTTCTTAATTTCAGTGACTCGCAAGGTTGGCCTTGCAATAACCAACGATTGATACTCTACCTGTTACGCTACGGTTGTGTCACTGTTGTACAAGTGTTCGGTCAAGTCTCGTAAACCATTAGAAAGGAGATGAAAACGGCGTTATATATGAAAAAAGTGAGGAAGTTTTGAGCTTTTGCGCTTTCGTCTAGAATGGAACTCAAAGATTCTGGAGAAAACTGACTGATTCATTAGCGTTATTAGAGGATGTTGGCAGGCTTCTTGTTAGATTAGGGACTAATAATTTAGGAATTTTTGGAATAATGGGTTCAGAGGGAGGAGGACGACCGGAGAATGTGCAACAGAGTTCGCGGTTCGTTGCGACATGGATTGTAGGAGGGGCGGTGTTAGGGTTATCTGTGCTTGGGTTGAGATTTGTTTTGCCGAAGAAGAAGAAGAGACCTATAAGGGTGTATATGGATGGTTGTTTTGATATGATGCATTATGGTCATTGTAATGCTCTTCGACAAGCTAGGGCTCTTGGTGACCAATTGGTTGTTGGAGTTGTTAGCGATGCGGAAATTATAGCGAATAAAGGCCCTCCTGTCACTCCTCTTCATGAGAGGTTTTTTGCGCTCTCTTTTGTTCTGACATTTCCGATTTGTACTTTTTTTTTGAAAAATCAAATCGGTTTGGCTTTGTATCCACTTGAAAGATCTAATCTTTATGTGAAACTTAGTAGTGTGCTTTAGTTTTGTTGCTTCGGTTAAGTGTTACTCTCTGTTTTATCTTGTTTGATGGATTTGTTCTAGTAGGGGAGGAATATTTCTTCCAAAACCTTGCATATACTTTTCCTGGGAAATTTCTCTGTATCTACTCACTGTATAGACATGTCCTACAGTTGGGAATTGGCGAAGATTGTTTTTTTTTTTGGGTCACAGAAACAAGGGTCTATAGAGTGTAATTTGGGCGAGGATGGTTATTTTGGGGTTATTGAAAGAAGGTTTTATGGAGTATTTAATTACATAAAGAGGAAACCTCAGATCAGGGTGAAGTTTGGCTTGTAAGGTTATCACGATTTGATTATCATGGCAAGGCTTTGGTTAAGAGAACGGAATTCCTCGGCTCAGAACACCACCATTTCCACCCGAACTTTCCTAATCAACTGATGGCTTCATTCCATCGTTTTGCTTGTTGTCTGATACCATTGCCCTTGAAAGAATCATCGGAATTTAGCAAATAAAATCATGGCAACTACCATTAGAGCTCTTTTGCTGTACTTGACTGTGATGATTATTATTGTTTTGTCTGTTGCTCTGTTGCGTGGGATAGATTTTCGATCAAAAGAATTGACTCAGTATCTTGCTTGTTGATTTGTCCTAGGATGATTATGGTTGGTGCTGTGAAGTGGGTGGATGAAGTCATCTCTGATGCCCCCTATGCCATTACTGAAGAATTTATGAGGAAACTATTTGATGAGTATAACATAGACTATATTATTCATGGGGATGACCCTTGTCTTCTTCCTGATGGAACTGATGCTTATGCCCTTGCTAAGAAGGTTGGTCGCTATAAGCAGATCAAGCGCACAGAAGGAGTTTCAAGCACTGATATTGTTGGTATGTATTATTCTCTTGATTCTTTGGCAATGTAAACCTCCTGTTTCAAAATGAAATTGGGCATTGGTGTGTGTTGGAATGGCTAGTTCTTTCTTTTCTTGGAGCTGCTTGGCAGCATCTTATCAGTGCCTTGCCTTGCTATTTAGTGAAGATGTTTTGGCATTTGTTAATATTTAAAAGCTAAAATTTTCAACAGAAATTCTATAGACTTAAGGTGCTAATATGTTTGGGTCATATTATTTGTTTATATATTTCATGTAGGTCGAATGCTTCTTTGTGTGAGAGAGAGGACCACTGTTGACTCCCCCAGTCATGCCTCCTTGCAGAGACAATTTAGCCATGGTCACAGCCAAAAATCTGACGACGGTGGTGCTGGGAGCGATACACGCGTATCTCATTTTCTTCCTACGTCTCGTAGAATTGTACAATTTTCAAATTCGAAGGTCAGCCTCTTTCATATATTCGTACAAAACACTGTTTGGTAATCATTCCTATTCCCACAACGCTGAAGCAAACCTTTAAGGTTTTCTGGGTGCCTGATAAAATTCTTCCTAAAGTGAATTGTTTCAAGTAGTGTTCCTCTTTGAGTTTTCTTTAAAAAAAGAAAGCAAAGACATAAGGATTTTTTCATTATACTATTTTATGAAAGCAGAAGATCCTCAGATTCTGAACTCTAAACTGGCCCAAAATTTAGAACTGGGACAGGGAGCAGATCACTAGAAAATTAAGCAGTGAGAGAATAATCATATTTTCTGATTTTCTTATGTTAAATTTCTAAAAGACGTGCAAAACTGGGAGACGTTGAAGTATTTTACATGTGGCTGCTGAATAGGTTAAGGGAAGAAAAACAGAAGGGAGAATCCATGGGGTTCTGATGTGATAAGCATCTGAGAGCAGTAAAACTTAGGGTTTTCGTGCCCCCCCTCTCCTCCCCCCCCCCCCCCCCCCAAAAAAAAAAAAAAAAAAAGAAGGAAGAAAAAGAATCAAGAAAACTGGATAATAAAGTTGGAATTGATCTCTGGGAAATCAGGGTTCAATTTTTCCAGAGATATAGGATCCTTGCGAGGAGACTGAATCACTAGTTGATGTGATAAGATCCTCGTGAAGCAGTAGCATAAGCTTGGTTGGGTTTTCGATAGTCCTTTTGCACTGTTATGGTGTAACTTTAATATTCGTTACCCGGTTCAGAAAAAACCTCCTCAGAGACAAAAAAGGAATGGAAGGTGATTTCTTTACATCTGTGATATTGGTAGTGGGAGAAACTTAAGTGTAGTTCTCAGAGAATGAAAATCCTTATGTAGGATAGCCTAACACACCGAAGAAAAACGCAAAATACAAAAAACATTACTAACTGGTTAAGATAACTGAATTCATTGAGTTTACAAATAACGGGTGCACAGTAAGCTCAAATATCGTGGATTTTTTTTCTTTTGATTTGTGACCTGTAATTTTTTTATGAAAACCATCAAATGGGAAATGATGGCAATCTGTTGCAACCAAAATGTGGTAACATTACAAGTTCTGTAATGTGCTAAGTAAATCAACGGCAGCATCAGTATCATTTACATTTACAGCAGGAGATGTTGCACCAAAACCTAAGCAGAAAAAGAAAGAAGCACCTGTTTTTAAGATTGATTACATTGTCATTCTTGCTCTCAAAATTCCTAGTTTTTTCTATCTCGAAGAAAATTCCTAGTTTTTTTTCATTCCAACTAACCACATACTGCAGAAGGAAGAGTAAACCCGAGGTCAGAAGAAGTCCACTAATCAAGCCTCTACTGCCTAGATGCATATATTTGCACATTTCAATTATAAGTAACTCCATTTCTCTTTCAAGTTCATTTAGGATCTGTAAGTAGAGTTCAATTGGTGATCTTCCAATCAAACAATTAAGCACAAGATTGAATAAATAACCCATGAAGCAAAAGCAGTTCATTGAAATAAATAAGATTCAAACCACTATATTCATGTCAATCAATTTCCCCGTGACCTAGAACAAGGACTTGAATGACTCATAGCATAAAAACGACACAAGTTCATCAAAAGAAAAGTTGCAAAATCAAGAAAAAAGAAAAAGGAGAAAAACCCTGAAAACCTCTAGCTGTCCATTGAATATCCTCCAAAATATCTCGAACATTTGATATAAACCTACCAATGAGCCCACTGTTTATAATTTTGCATCAAAAGAAAAATAAATTACTGAACTACCCTAAATAAAAAATCTTGCAGACAGCCCAGGGTGTTTCACGCCCCATCCAGTGTGCTGCACTGTAGTATTAGTTTTGCGTGTTTGTTTATCTTGCTTCATTTTGGCATCTAAGCTTATTTCTTTGCTCCTTTTCCATATCTAACTTTATCTTTAGGCTTCATTTTGCACAATTTGCTGTCGGAGCTTGCATATTCATCACACTCTACAAATGTTAGCTTCCAACACCAGAGATTCACAAAATCAAGCCTTTAAATATTACAATCGACACATAATTAAGTCGAATGTGAGCAGATGATAACTTTTTTTGTTTACCAATTCTCAAAAAAAAAATGATAACTTTTTTGAATATATTTAATTTATCATTTAAGCATCAATGCCTGATCTGTCTTACATTAAGCTTATGATCTTTTTAGGGAAATCAGTTGATATTTTAAAACATCGCCTAGGTTGTTTCTTCTTTTATTTCCATTTTGCTGCTAGGAAGTACATTTGTTGCTTATGAGCTATAATGTTTCGAGCGTGTTTGTGTAGGGAGCTGGACCTGATGCTCGCATAGTCTATATTGATGGCGCCTTTGATCTTTTCCATGCTGGACATGTAGAGGTAAGCAATCTAGCTTTAGGACCTACAAAGATAAGGATGCTTGTATATCAAAGAATCATATAAAAAGGTAAACAAGCGTAGTCTCCTTTAGTAACTTTAGTTTATGGTTGAAGTGATCCACAACATTCAACATGGTACCATTGTTAATAGTCGTTTTTTTATGTTTTTAGCGAAAAATGAAATTGGGTGGGTGAGAAGAAATTCTCTTGAAGACCCAATCAAAGGAATAGATGTGCTCTTACATAATAGCTTTATCTTTTAGATATCCATTTTGAGTCATCTAATATGTACAAGACCATTGCTACAATAATATGTGGGAAATTCCAACCTTTTGCCTAATATTTTAAACTCACTATCTTCGAGCTGTTTGAACAAATTTTGGAACTTTTTTCGAAACAACTTTTTGTGGGTAAAAGTGGAATAATCTTCGACAAATTGCTGATACCCATTCTTTGGACCACCTCTTTGGAGAAGTCTTGGGAGATTTTTGCAAAACTTCAACATCTTTGAATAAGTTGTTTTGTGATCCCCAAAAGACTTTCTACAGAAAAATGTTCTCTCTTTTCCCTGCTGTATTTCTTCTCAATGCTTATTAGTCTCTTTTTCTGTTATATCTAATGCATGCTCAGAGTGCAGCTTCATTTTCTCACGTCTCTGTTAATATTTAGATATTAAGGCTTGCTCGAGGACTTGGAGACTTTCTACTAGTAGGCATTCATACTGATCAAACTGTAAGGTAATATGGTGTGCTTCTGCGCTCTCAATCTGCTTATCCACAACCCTCACGTACTGAAATATATTGTATTTGGAGGTTCCGTTGTCCTGATAAAACCCTAACGTAATAGTTGTAAAAACTCATCCTTTGTCTGAAATTAACATACTAATTTATTTACGTGTGATTTTCTTAAAGGTTCTAGTATATGCATAATAATTTTCTCTAACATGATAAACAGATACCGTAGCAATCTTGTTGGGAACTATGAATGTCAATTAAGCGTATTAATTATGATAATTGGTTTATCATTTTGAGAAAATTTAAAAACAAAAATAAAAAAAAAAAATGGTGACGTGAGACTTAAACACCGCTATGATAACAGTTTAGCAATTTCCAATTGTCACACCTGTTCCTTGAGAAGTGTTAGTAGGTAGAAAAGGAACACTTCACGTTCTCTTTTTGACAACTTAATAATTTTATGAAAAAATATTTTGGCACAAAATCACCAGTACAGAAGTACTCCAAAAACTAGAATGCATCTAAAGGAAATAAGGGGGGAAAAAGGTCTGAAATATATCCTAACTTTGCCCAACTTGTTTTGTTACGTAACGCCGAACTTTTTGGTAAAGGACCCTGTTTAACCCTATGAAATAATTACCCCTCTGCACTATAAAGGTATATATGTGCCCACGTGGACATCATAAATATTGAATCATTATAAATAGTAATGTTCCCACGTGGAGACATATATATCTTTAAAATATACTATTAAATAGTTCAGGGGTCAAAGGTTCTCATAAAGTTTGTATCGTAACAACAATTTCGGCCAAAGTTAGAGTAGTTTTGAGACCCTTTTCCCAAATAATAGATAAGAGGTTATTCTTCAATTCTGCGAACTTATCTCTACATTTCAAAGCCTCCCTACTTGTCCCTCGTCAATGACTCCATAGGGCTTGAGTTGAGCTACCCTCAATGCGCTGATCTTTTTCCACCTCCCCCCTACCACAATTCCAGCTGAACAATTAGCTCTTTCACTGTGCTTGGCATCACTCGAGTTACTCTAAAATAAGACATAATTTTGAGGCTACTCGGCAACAAAGAGGAGATGGTGAACGTCTTCACCCGAACATTTACACTTGAAGCACCAACTAATGTATGTAACCTTCTCTTCTTAGGTTTTTCGGCCGTCAATATCACCTCTCTTGTTGCTAGCCAGAAGCACTCTTTTCTTGGTACCTTAGGGTGCTGAATCGTTTTATGTGGAAATGCAACCTTCTCCATAGTCAGGAGCTTCTCGTAATATGACTTGACTGAAAAAACTCCATTGTTCCCTGCCCCCCACCTCGTACATCATGGTTGTCATGTGATGTTACTTGTTTGTGAAGCAAATCGATTAACTGGCGTGGGTTAGTTGCATGTCGACTGTTGAGTTAAAAAAAGAGTTCTTTGGAAATATGCTACAGTGCCATATTAGTTATATGGGAATTGGAGGAATATAACTGCATATAGCTAATAGAAGAGGAAAGAAGACAAAAGTTTGGGGATGTGGGGGATGGGTGTGGTGGAGAGAGAGACCCAACAGTAAAGCTTAGTTGATTTAATTTTTTTTTTTTTGTAATAGGCAACTGTGTATTATATCACAAAACAGTACAACCCTTGTACTGAAACCATACATACAGATGTCTCCTTTTTCACTTTTTCAGTCTACATTGAGTCTAAAGCATCAATTACTGATACAGTGTCATTGGTGTATAATTGATTTTATTTTTTTATTTTTGCATTTTTATGAAAACTCCTAAGATTGTACTTTCAAATAGGGACTCTGGATACTTTGATAGATAAAAAATGCTTAATTAATTGGGCTTATCTACAGTCAGTAGTTGAGGTTTTTGTGGAGAAAATAACTTGTTACCTGTCTGTTTCTTCTCCTCTTAGCATGTTTACTGTCTGGGAGCTCAATTTATCTTTGTCACAACGAAGTATGGTTAGGTAGTTGCAAATTTAGTCAAAGATCTCATCTTCCATTCTGTATTGTCTTTTCCAGTGCCAATAGAGGTGGACACCGTCCAATTATGAATCTTCATGAAAGGAGCCTAAGTGTTTTGGCTTGTCGCTATGCTGATGAAGTGATTATTGGTGCTCCAGGGGAGGTGTCAAAAGATATGGTAATCTCTACTCATATGAACACTGTTTTGAAAATCATTTGTGACATTCTTATTGCTATTATTACTCATCCACTCCAATGATTTCCTACGATCTCTTTATTGACGGTGGTCCATGCTCAAGGATGCTAAAAGCAGAGAGAAAAATTCACAACATTTTTATAATTACGTCTCTAATCTTTGGAGTTAAACATTAATGACATTAATGAAATTATCATTAACACTTGCATGAACCTTCTGTATGTTATGTATGAATCCAAGATCACTTATGACTTCTCTTAATTTTCATGGATATCAGATTGATGATATCTGCTACATTAGTTATTCTTTTCCAGATTATGGCTTAATGACTGATGGTGATATGACATGTTCTCTACGACTCTACGTAGTGGCGGTGTTTCTCTTGTAGTGTCTTACCTAGTGTTTCTTGACAGATATCAGATTAAACTCAGGTCGTTTCTTTATTTCTGCATATAACAGCACCATGAACCCAAAACCTCGGCCTTAAATATCCTCACGTGGACTGAATCAGGCCCACACTCAAGCACACGCGTGTTGAAGACATGATTGAATTTCAAAAAACGTGTCCTTTCTAACAACTTAAGCTTTTAAATTATATGGTCACACAATTGAATGTTGGCATTAGAGATGAACCTATCCTTGTTGTGTTTCCTAATGTTGGGACCCTATGTTATTATCCACTCTCCAAATGTCCAGTCCTGAGCGTGAGGTGGAGAGTGTTATGAGCAGTGGTGGACCCAGAAATTTTACCAAGTGGGTTCAAAGTATTAAAAAAAATAAAATAGTATTAAATGTTGCGGGTGGGAATTGAACCCGCAATGCATCAGTCAAATTGTACCCACTTTGCCACCGGACTACATGTTAATATTGGTTTAAGTGGGGTCAAATTAGTTATATACAATGTTTTGTTTCAAAAAAACTGGTTGAATATATACGTATATACAATGTATTTTTTCGACTAAGTGGGTCCGCCCCTGGTTATGAGTGTCCCATATTTGTTGAGAAAATGAGTTGTTGTCACCTTAATAGTCTTTGGCATAAATATGAAGTAAAAAAAAAAGTAATGATATCCAAAAAGGAAAAGCTCCCAGCACGTTCCTCCCCAAATAAGCCTAGACCCATCCAACTCCCCTTTGGTGGTCGCTTCGGATCACTGGGATACCGAGCCTCAGCCCCGTTCCTTCTCTTAACTTTCTCCACTCCACTCCAATGGAGGACTGTATTTACTTTTCGATAGGAGTAAATCTTTCGATCTCGAGAAAATCAAAGGAGCGGCTGGTGAATGGTATGGATGGACTGACAGAAGCAAAAACACCATCACAAGAACTTCTTTCAACAAGAAATCTATGATCTGGATCACTCAGGTCATGCGAGAAGCTTCAAAGATGAAAGGAAATGTGGTTAGGAGGTGGAAGAAAATAGAGCCTCTCTCAGAAATCTACTGTGCAAGAAACTTCAACAAATACAATAGATACATTAGTTTGACAAACATAAGGGGTAGGAGAGGCCCGTTATCATCATTCCGGAGATGACTTTTAACTCAGGATGGGACAATATAGCGGACGAAATGGGGAGATTCTTTTCTAGTCATAGAATGGAGGAAAACAGAATAAAGCAGAGGCTAGTGGATAGTAATAACCCTTTTGCTGAGGCTGTGAGGAGCTTTAAATAGTCAAACAGGAAATTGGTTGGAGATAATGACCAACATTAATGAAGGAGGAGGAAATCATTAGCATTAATGATACTTTGACATCCAAAATGGAGTCCTACGAAGAAGCTTAGTTGGAAATTTCGAAGAAATGAATATGTTGACGCCAACCCCATCAGAGGTGAGGAGATGGGCAAGTAAGATTTGGAGGAAAAATCATAGTCTGAATATTTATGAGATGGGGTCTGGAAAGTTCTTGTTCAAGTTTGCGATAAGAATCACAGCGGAACAGGTGATTGGAGGCAAATGGGTCTGGAACAACTCAAAAATCTGGCTGCATTGGTGGACTCCAATGATAGTGGCCACAAATTGGAAGACTAGACGAGCTCGACCTGGACTTGGGCCGTAGGTCTTCCACTGCATCTCTGGTCGCAAACAACTTGTAAAGACATCGGAGACTTCTGTGGTAGTTGGATCATAACAGAGGAAGAGACAACTAAAAAACCACCTTAAATGGGCGAGAAGCAGAGTTGAAGGAGGCAGGTTTTTCCTCTTATTTGCCATGTTTAACCTATGGAAAATAATTTTTTGTTAGTATTTTCCTCCAACCAGAGAGCCCTCGATTTTTGTCTCACATTATTTCCTGGCTAATGCCATCATTGTTATTCCCCTTTTCCCTCCTTTTTCATTTTTCCTGTTTCAACTCCTTCTCCCATCTACACCCTTTAAGGCCCTTATTTTTTATTTTTTTTTGAAACTGGAATGTTTAGCTTCAGCATTAAGAGGGCCGGCTGGCCACCGCACCAAAAAGTGTCAATTACAACTTCCTTCAATCTACATCTTATCTGTTCTACTAGGCACAACGATTTACAAACACCAAAAAATTAGATATACTATCACAATTCCAGTTGGGCCTGGTATTGAGTTTCGGATCTTTGTCGAAAACATCTACTGTTCCTTTCTTTCCAAACTGACCACCATATCACATGATGGTATTAACATCCACCATCTCTTCTGGCTTCTGGTATCAAGTAAAAATCCTCTCCTTACCTAACTCTTCAACACGTTTGATGTACGTTCTGGCATTGTCCAATTCAGATTTGAGATGCTAAGGAACAAATTCCAGATTTGAGCAGTGTAATTACAGTGCAGGAAAAGGTGGCTGTTGGTTTCACTTGTTTGTTCATCAACTCTCTTGTTTCCATATCTATTGGCCCACAATCTTCTTTGTTCCATACATCAAAATCTCCTTTCAATGACTTCATATTTTCTGCCAGACAAAATGTTCGCTTTCCGTCTCCCTGAGATCTAATAGTTAATAGCTGCTTGACTCTGTCATCATATCCTTGAGGTCTGCAACTTTGAACCATATTGTTGAACCCAATAGAGCTTCTTGTGCAATCCTACATAATAAGGCTATGATCTAACGTTCTTCATAAAATAAATAAAACTATGATATTAAGTTCAGGACATGGGATTTAATTCAAGTTAGAAATCATTTCCTCTTATTGGGTGTAATCAAGACTTGTTCGGCCTCAACTTTGATTTTATTCCTCGTTAGTTCAGCTGAACTTTGCACCTCTCGAAGAGAGGCCAAGAAGATGGTTATTTTTTGAGCTCCGAGAACTCCTCATAACTGTCGACACAATTCTGCACCTATTCTTTCCTGAAAATCTTATGGTGTGTAGATTCTCTCCTCCATATGCCTGGCATGTGCCACCATTGCACTTGACAACTCTTCCAGAAACCTCATTTGATTCTCCCCATTGGCTCTTACACTTCCGAGCCCCAAATCTACTCTGCCTTTATTTCCCTTAAATCTTGGCACTTATAAGTGCTTGCCTTTTCCCACATCCTCTTTTTCCAATTTATCTCATCCTACTGTAGTTAAGACCCTTCCAATATTCTCCCTTGCCAGAAGTATCTCATATCTTACTCATCTCTATAGTTACTCCTCACTATTTAACTTTTCCTCCGTTTCTTTTTTGTGTCTTGAAAGCATATCAAGTCCGTTCCACATTCTATGAGACTTGCCTATTTGATTGTCGTTCTATTTGGTCATTCATCTGCTGAATATTCGTCCATGAATTTCTGGGCATGTTCTTCTTCCATTTGCCTCTCTTCTACTCTCTTCCCTGGACTAATTTTCTTTTTTTGAGAAGGTAACGATTTGTATTATACACCACTACTTATGTAGCTCTGAAAACCCCTTTAGAAAAAGTATGAAAATCTAGGAACAGAAACTGCAAGAGCATGATTCTAATACTTCTAGGATTGCTTCTGCATTTATAGGGAACTCTTTGTACACCAAAAACATATTAACAGAATACAATCTGTTTTGATCATTTGTAGGGATCTGCATTTACTTTTATCTTTTTCTCTCTTTCCTTTCTTTCCTCCCTTTCTATGCATTTGCTTCTTTTGCTCTTTTTTCCAATAGCAATAAGAATGTCTATCACCTTGTCTTTGTTCTTATATAAGAGACTGACAAATCTTCCAAAACTCCAACGAAATTCCCCCCTATCCATTCAGTTATCCTTCTTTCCTTATCAGTGTTGGCTTGAGGTTATAATTACATTCCTTCCTTCCTCTCTTTCCCCTTCCTTCATTAGTTCTCTCACACTATGTGTCCTCCCCCTCACCCCTTCTCTTCTTCCTTGCACTATGTTCATCATTGACTCCTCTCCCCTATATTCCATGACTTCTGCCTCTTTTGGCATGGTCAGGGAGTGATTTATAGGAATCCTTCTGTTGTACTGAGGCCCCCCTCCCCCCCTAACCCACCCAATGTTTGGTGCCACATTTTGAGCCAAAATGATTCTGAATCTGGGTCGTGTTGCTCAGAACATTCAAAATTTTCCTGCTTTTTAAATTGGTAAATTTGTATTCCTGTGCATTAACGTCATGCTGGCTACCTTCACAAATTTACACATAATAGAAACTAATTACAGTAATCCCATGAAGTCAAACTAACTGAACTTCCTCTTTTATACAATGTTATTTACATCAAAACATAAAGGAGCGATGACCTTCCACTAATCTTTTGCATGTTTGGTGCCACATTTTGAGCCAAAATGATTCTGAATCTGGGTCGAAGGCTATGTTGCTCAGAACTTTCAAAATTTTCCTGTTTTTGAAATTGGTAAATTTGTATTCCTGTGCATTAACGTAATGCTGGCTACCTCCAAATTTACACACAATAGAAACTAATTACAGTAATCCCATGAATTCAAACTAACTGAACTCCGTATTTTATACAATGTTATTTATACCAAAACCTAAAGGAGCGATGACCTTCCACTAATCTTCTGCATGGTGCTCTTTGCTTTCAAAAATCTTTTCATTTCTTTCCTTCCAAATGTTCCACCATACACTTACAGGCAGGTACTGTTTTTCACCAAATCTTCTGGCTCTTGCTACCTCCCTCCTAATCCAACAACCTAAAAGGCAGCGGTATGCCAGATAGACCAGTTCACTTTAGCCAAATTGATGAATAGCACCTACACTTGTGCTTTAACTGTACAATGGAGCAAAAAGGTGGTTGATTGTCTCCAAAGCCTCCTTACATAATGAGAAACTTGAAGCAATATAGATTCCCCTTTTTCTGTAGTGCTTCACGTGTCAGACAAGCTCTTCTAACTACTAACCAGATGAAGCTTTTACCTTAGTTGATGCCACTCTTTCATACAAGATTTCCCACGTTCTTCGTATTACTTCAGTTAGCCCCCTATGTACACCCTATTTACTGAGAACAGTCCGTTCCGGTGATGTATCCGTATTAAATCCTTGGAAACCACTGATTAATGGCAACAGATCTGCTATCTGTGCTATTTCCCAATCATTTAACAACCTTCTGAAAGCTAAATTCCAGCCCTGAGGGGACCAAATCTCCTCTACGTTACTTCAGGATTGGTGCATATTGAAAATAGTCCAGGAAATAAAGCCTGCAATGCCCCCTGTCCACTCCAGTTCTCCTTCCAAAATAAGATCTTGTCACCCCTGCCACCTTGTAATTTGAATTTACCTTCAAAGGCCAAGGTTGACCAGAAAGCTCTAATGATCCTCCATACCCCCACGCCAAAAGTATCTGTAACAATATTTGTGCACAATTGTTTAGCTTGGCCCTGTTTATGTTGGATTAATTCTTTCCACAAAGTCTTGTTATATCTCCATAACCGTTTCATAAGTAGACTTCTATTCTTTAACTTTCAGTTTTTGACCCCCAAACCTCCATACACTCTGCTTTGCTGAATTGATTCCCATTTCACCAAGTTAAATCCTTTGCGCACTTCATTTCCTTGGCACAGTAAATTCCTACTCAAACCGTCCAAACTCCTAAGTCTTGACCACCTTGCTAGGAGTAGGAAAGACATCACAAATGTAGGCAAAGTGTCTAACATAGAGTTGATCATCTCTCTTCCTTTTTCTCTTTATGGTCATCCCTTCAAACTTTGATTTCTGTGAAAGGCCCAAGTCAAAATTCTTCTTGTGCACCCATTTTGGTCCAGGATTATTTGGGTGTGGGATCCACACTGGATTCGGCGACTTCTCAATCTAACTTGGGTGCTTTGACTACACCCATAAAACAAGAAGTATCTGTCAATTGATATTTTGATTGGATTTGGTATTAAGTCCATACTAATTTCCATAAGCCCAAACTTTGGTCTTGTATACGAGATAACTAATGAATAAAATATTAAGTGCTGACAAAAAAATTAATATTTTCTAGTTATAATTTAACAACTTCAATTAGTTGTCGAAATATATACTTGTGTATATTGTCATAAACCTTAATTAGTTGTATCTTAACACCCGTATTCATACTCCTATATTTCTGTTCTTTATATATAGGTGATGATGAACACGATTTTTATATCTGTACCTGCGTTGGGGGCCATAGCCATATCTGAGAACATAGGTCGACGGTCATTGTTGTAGGTCACTGGTGGCCTTTCTTAAGATTTCTAGCTATCAAAAGCTTTTACCTCACGTTAGTCTGGTTTTCTAGGCGTTGATGCATGCCGTTGGAAGTTTTTTTCCAGCCAAAATCCTTTTTCCGACC
This sequence comes from Solanum habrochaites, assembly GCA_027704765.1. Classification (NCBI taxonomy): domain Eukaryota; kingdom Viridiplantae; phylum Streptophyta; class Magnoliopsida; order Solanales; family Solanaceae; genus Solanum; species Solanum habrochaites. The sequence continues at coordinate 62,288,323 of JAKWJA010002498.1, forward strand.
CCTGAAGATCTTCGCTTGTCACTTGATATTGTCGGTTCTGGATATTCACACCTTAACGCCTGAATTTTGGTCTGTTGATGTCACCGCTCACCATTAGCTTTGCCATCGACCATCTGCCTGTCCCCGTCTTGGTCAATCCTTTCCGGTGTTGGTAGGGCCTCGTAAGGTCTGTGTGGGGCTGAAATTTTGGTCTTGTGAAAATAAAAGCTGGATGAAATGAAAAAATGAAAGCTGAATTCCGTAGTTTTAAGATCTCTTTCTTGTTATGTGGATGTGTCATGTCTTAGAGGTCCTTTCATGTATATGTTTTGTTTGACCAAAAGGTTGGTTTTGTGTATGTTAGGAAACAAAGATCTTTCAAACATGTCTTTGAGATTCTTTTCTTTTCATTGCCTTTGAAAGTGTAGTAGAATTAGTTTTGTCCTTGATAGAGACTGGTCCTCTGTAGCAAAAAGTCGAGACTCTTAATATTCTGTGCCTATTTGGCTGGCTTAAATGGTATGGGAGGCCCTCAGATCCCTCAGTTTTCAGTTCTCCCCTTGGTTGGGTAATTTAGTATTTTGTCTTTCTCCTCTTATAAGTAACTTCATTTGTTATTTGCTTTGCTCAAAAGAGTTCAGATTCTAGTTGTTGTAAGTATCCTAATAATGGGGTAACTTGTTCTACCTTGTTGGAACACATATATAAAAGTTAGGTTCATCACTTCATCTTACTTCATCTCTTCTCCCAAAAGGAAAATTATTACATTGTTGTCTGTTGACTGTCATACATATTTTTTTTTTCCATAATTCATATTTGATAAGAGGAAATTTCACTATTTAGTGGTTTTGACTGGAAATCTTCATTTTGCATTGTTTCCATAGGATCTCTGTTGATCAGAAAATTTCCTTTTGGAGATTAAGAAATTTAATGTTTTTACTTTTTGCCTAAACTGTAATTTCAAAGCAAATGATTTCCTCTCATTCTTGAGTTGATCTCATAGAGTATATCATGTTACTCCTCATTATCGTGTACTGACTTTTTCTACAATTGGACACTGATGCAGATAACAACATTTAATATCTCTTTAGTTGTTCATGGAACAGTAGCTGAGGACAACGATTTTCAGAAGGTATTCTATGGTTACATGTGGTCTTTTACGAGAATATTAGGCTACAAGGTCCTTTTTCTTTGTTGACCATGATACTTTATATTGCAGGAGACGGGTAACCCATATGCTGTACCAATTAGCATGGGCATTTTTCAAGTATTGGATAGTCCTTTAGATATTACAACAAGCACAATAATAAGGAGAATTGTGTCAAATCATGAGGCATACCAGGTTACTTCACCTCCACTATGTACTTGTTTAGTTTCTTTTATATTCATTTGAACAAGGATTTCTGAACATCATCTTTGGAAATTTTTGTAACAAGTACCAAATAGTGACACAAAGCAAAGGTGCAGCCTATGCGAAAAAGCTGATAATGTAGAGCTAGACTGTAAGTTAACTGCAAAATAATAAAAATCACTCAGAATCCAATACAAGTATAATATTAAGCAAATCTTCAATTCTAGATTAAAATTACAGCACCAGAACAACAATGAAGCTTAAGAACAGAGAAAAAATTGCAGCAGCAGAATGGGGAAAAAGACATAGCAGAACATACAAAATAATTGCAGTGCATCTAAGAACCGAAGAAAATAGAGAAGTAGAAGAGAAAAAAGAGTAACCCAGCCCTGGTAGTACAATAGAGTACGTAGCAGTAAGGTAAAAGAGAAGAAGAAGCAAAGAACTTACCTTCAAGAGTTGAAGCATATGAAGAAGTCACAAGACAACAATGAAATCATAATTCACGGTCACATATTTTTACAATATTTTTAATAAACCCTAATATGGCTTAAGTGCACGCGTCTCACTTTTATTGCTCAAGTCGCTTCTCGCTTTTCAACTGAAAGTGTGCGTCTTTCTCCATGATCAGATGAAAAGCAAAAAGCCTTTGTTGTGTCTCGCTTCTAGTTGAAAAGAGATGAAGTGCACGCCTTTGACTCAGCCCCATACAATATAGCTTGTCTAACAACCTATGTTGCTCAAACTCGGGTGCATGTGTCTAATATGGGTGTGGATCTAGAGGCCGATCCTTCATGATTTAAATTGTAACATTTCGGGGGTATGAATCTAGATACGGATGCGGGGATTGACTAAAAATAATTTAAATATCTAAAATAGAGTTATTATGTCTAAATTATGATATTATACAAGGTATTTCAAGGAGAAAATACCGATCAAGAAGGAAACCCGAGAAGAAAAAAGGAAAAGGACTAATAGAGAAATTTCTACACACAAGCTATTCCTTTTTCTTCCATTTCACCTTAGTTTTTTTATTTATTACAGAAATCATTGTATCTGTCCCTAATTTCTGTCGAAGTACCCACAATCAATTGATCAAATCTGGTACGAATCCCACACCCAGACCCATGTCACGTCGACATGGGTGCGACATCGAAATGAAGAGTCCGAGCAACTTAGCTGACAATCACTTTATAAAACTTGCCTTTCAGGTCTTGGTGGCACATTCTTATCACACAAGGCAATGGATGCGAGCCTCCATTTTATCAACCCTGCTCCAAGGCGATGAGTAACATCATCGTCAATCTCTCTCCATGTACTTAGATTATAGACCTAAGATTCTTAAAACCCTCTTGGGGATGACTTTTGCATCAATCTTCACCCATCGTAGACCCAAGAAACACCAAAAATGTTGTCATTGCTGTCATGAAGCCTTCCAATGTAGGAAAAGATAATCAATAGTTTCATTCTGCATGCCAGAAAGTAAGCATCTGATACGTAATTGGTAACCTCTCTTTTGTAGAACATCTCGTGTGAGACAAGCCCTTTAGAGACAATCCAGGTGAAGCATGCTACCTTGTAGGATGCAAGAGTTTTCCAAATTTGAGTCCGAGGCCATTGAGTAGTCTGGTTTTCATTGCTGAACAGTGCATAGTAGAAGGATCTAACAGAGAGAAGTCCTCTAGTTTGCATTTTCCAATTAAGGCAGTCGTCGTCATCATAGGACTAGCCTTGAAAGGAATCAAGTATCTTGGGGAAATCAACTATTTTTTTCAACTCCCAGTCATTGAAGTTTTCTTAATGTCAAGTTCCTTGTGTTGTTTTATCTGACATCAAATGATGGTGTCATCCTTCTGTAACTAGCTGTTTAGATGCTTGATGAGATTTAAAATCCTGCGAAATTCAAGTTTGGTGCTGAATTGTTGGATTATATCCTCCCTCAGCCATTATGCGATTCTGTCCATTTGTTTGAATGCTTATTGAGGCACGGGTCCTGTTTGCTTGGTTGAATCGAAACATGTATGAGATGGATCTAACTATGTCTTATATCTGCAGAAGCGAAATGAGAAGAAAGCAGCTAGTGAGAAGAGGTACTACGAGGGAAAAAGTTATGTCTCTGGTGATTAGTTGACATTACAGAATCAAGGTAGCAGTCTGTTTATGACGTTGTCAATTCTTCTTAACGGCAGAAGATCCTTAGGTTGTGTTTTTGGAGTTGATTTGGAGATAAAATAAAGAATTGATAATATCTGATCTTATTATCTACAATATTTGCATGTCTTTACTCATGTCACTACGGTTTGTTTTGGCATTGTAATGAATTTCATCAAGGGGTTCCCTCCCTCCCCTCTTTTCCATCACTCTTGGCCAAAAACACTATTCTGTTCAATCTTGAAATTACTTAATTCCTCGAATCTTGTGTTTTTCCATCAATACTGTGAAAATGAATTGTCATTATGTTGTGTATTTGCAGATGATAAATTGGCGTGGGGCAAGAAGCTGCTTCAGAAGATGCTACTTGTACACCACCCACCCTCTTTATTTTTATTTTCATGCCTTTTGTTCTTCAACCTTTTTAGGAGGCCCCCGCGTCAAATTGCATGTTGGTGTGCGTGACGTTCTCTAGTTAAGCAGAAGTAATTCTTTGACCAAAAACATAAGTAGATAGTGAGAAATAATGTATCATCATGACACATTTGAGGCTCCCGTACAGCTAGTGGACTACTTCCTCCAGTATTATTATTACTACTAGTACCTTTCCTTCGTCGTTTTTGTATGAACCATATGTATGTCATGCTAATGAAATGCGGAATTTGTATTTGTGAAGTTGTATATGCGTTCGTCCACAATACATCTGGTACTTTGGTTGTGCAAAGGGAGGGCCTTTCAGGGTTGTACTATGGAAAATTTATGTTATGACAGTCGTGTAATTAAGTTGGGGTGTTGAGTGGAAGAACGGGAAAGGAGTGGGGGTTGGGGCGGGGATGTGTGTTGCGATATTTATAGCTTGCTTGGGTGATATGTGCAATATGGTTAGGGGGGTAGGGGGGCAATTGTGGAGGTGTTGGGATGGTGGTTGCGTGGGTGGGGGTTGTGGTGTGGGCGTCGAAGGAGGTCAAATATCTTTGTGTAGGTGGTTGGGTAGGATTGGGTGTAGGGAGTTGGGTGCGGGGGGGGAGCTGGGGGTGGAGTTGTGTAATGAGGAGGGAGGTTGGTGAGCTGGGAATTTGCTGTTGTGGGTGTGGGTGGAGTAAGGTTTTGTGGGTGAAATGAGTGAATGTTGGGGACGTGGAGGGGTCTGGGGAAGTAGTGGTGAGATTTGTGGTTGTGGGGAGATGGAGGGGGGTGTGTATGGGAATGGGGCAGTTGGGGAGGGGGGTTTTGGTTTTAAGGGGTGTCTGATAAGGTTGGGGGCCTTTATGGGGTGGTAGTTTTTTAGGGGGTGTTATTTAGTTGTGCGGTGTCTAGGATGTTGAAGGGTGGTGTTAGGTGCGGTGAGTAGTTATGTAGGAAGGGTTTGGGGGGATGTGGGTTGTTTCTGGTGGGGGAGAGGATGAGGGGAGTAGTTGGTATTAAGGTGGGGGAGGTTAGAGGGAGACAGATGAGGATTTTTGTTGAAGGTTTGATGTATGGTGGGGACGAGGTCGGGGGTGCGGGTGGGGTGTGGTGGTGGGGAGGGTGTTTTGGAGGGGGGAGGGGGGGAGACCACTTGGTGGTTTGGGGATATGGGTGTGTGGGTAAGGTACTTATTGAGGTAAATTGATATGGTAGGAGGGGGAGGATTGTAGTGGGGGAAGAGGGTTTGTGGGTTGTGTGTGGAAGGTGTGTTGCGTGGATTTTAGGTAAGAGGCAGGTAGTAGAGATTGGGTTTGGGGTTCTAGCGTCTTGGGTTTGGGAGTGGAGGGGGGGTGGTACTTTGTGGAGTTTGGTTCTCGATAGTTTGTGTGAGGTTGTGATGGGGTTGGGGGGTTATGAGGTGGGGAGGGTGAAGTTTTGTTGGGGTGGGGTGTGGGTGTGTATTTGTGAAGGTAATTTGTGAGAGGGGGAGGTAGTGGATTGTGAGAAGATGGGTGGTGTAGGGGGGAGGGGTGTTTTGGTTTGTTATGTTGAATTGATTACTGATTAGGTGTAATACTTTTTGAGTTGATCTTAGTACTTAGGTGTGGGGTGTCATGGCGGTGGTGAATGGGGGCTGGGTGCGGTGTGGGTGGGTGGGAGAGTGGAGTGCAGGTGGGGGGTGTTTGTGTAAGTATTTGGGGGAGTTTCTTTGGTTTGTTGTGGAGGGGGGTGGTGTGGTGTGGTTGTTATGAGGTAGGGAGGTTAGTTGTGAGGGATTTGGCGAGGGGGGGGGGAGTGGATGTGAATTTTAGTTGTGGGGTGGTTGGAGAGGGGAGGTTGGGTGGGGTGGTTAGATATGGGCGGGGTGTTTGGGGAGGGTGTTTGATGTGGGATGTGTGATCTTTGTTAAGGGGGGTCTGATGGAGAGGTGTGTGAGGTTTGTTGGGTGTGAGTGGGTGTAAGCTGTGGGGGTATGAAGGTAGTTTGGGCGGTTTGAGGCGTGAGTGCTTGAAGGAGCGAGCGGGTGGGGGATGGCGGGTGTTTAAGGGGGTGTGGTGGTGGGTCGGTGGGCCCTGGGTGGGGTTGGGGGCGCTGGGTGTGGTTTGATAGCAGGGAGGGGTGGAGGGGTGGAGGGGGGGGTGGAGATGTTGTGACTTAGGGGATATTGATTGAGAGTGGGGGAGGGGTTGTTGAGGGTTGGTGGAGTGCGGTGGTGAACTGTATTATGGTTGATGTTAGGGGAAGGAGGGATTGGGGGGGGGTTGGGTAGGGACGTTAGTGGGGAGTGATACCGAAGGAGAGAGTGAGGTGATAAGGACGGGCTAGGAGGTGGGGGATTGTTGGTGTGGTTAGGTGGTTGGTGTGTTCTTAAGGGGGATGTAGGGTAGATGTATGAAGGGAAGTAGAGGTGGAGAGGAGGTGGCGCGTAGTAGTTGGGGGGTATGAAACGGGGAGGCGTGGTGAGTGGAGTGGGGGTGGTAGTGGTTGGTGAAGGGATGGTGTGCGGTGGGGTTGATGAGTCGAGGAAGGGGGGGTGGTGGGGGGGAGGGTGGGGTTAAAGTGGAGGGGGGGGGTGGAGGGGGGGATGGTGTGTTTGGTTGCGGGTGGAAGTGGAGGGGACGATATGTTGTAGGGAATGGTGGTGGGTGGTGTTGAGGCGAGGGGATGGTTGTGTAGTTTTAGGGAAGGATGGGAGAAGCCCTTGTATCGATGAAGGCTCGTTATTTTTGTGAAGTTTGTTAGAACTGTTAGCAGATGCCCCCTACCCAGTTTGAAAACTGTGTGATGAAAAACCAACTAAGAGAAGTTGGGTTGGTAGCTTCTTTTACTAATATATTGGTTTCCATGTGAGCAATGAATTCTTTATGATAGTTGAAAGGTAAGTTTAAGAGAGAATTAAAAAAATATAATGGGAAAAGGGTCCTGATATAACACTCAACTTTGTCCTTTTAGAGCTGATTATTCCCTCGTTTATAAAAGTGGCTCATATATACGCCCTCTTGTAAATAAATTACCACACATATACCTTTTTCTTTCCTCTAACGGAAATGAAAAAAAATAAATTTTTCTAATTTTATATTTTTTTCTAAAAAATATAATCCCCATATAGTAAATTTAATCCTTGTCAAATATATTTTTTTGACTTTTTTTGTTTAATGACTAATTTAAAATTATTATGTTTGATAATTAAATTTTTATTTAGTTTCACCTAATATTCTTGTAAAACTTATTAGAGATGACCAAATTTTTCTTTCGACTATACGAAAGTAAATTACATATACACAAAAAAACAAAATAGTTTAATTTTTTTTTCTGTACAACTAAAACCCCCCCTAAGAATGAAAGAAAACATAAAACTAAGAACAATAAACCAAATAATTATAATAAAAAGTCAAAAATAATTTATGTAATGAAAACAATTAAAATGTACATATGAACTTTGATAAAGAATCATATCTACCCATAAATATTTTTTTTTAAAATTAGAAGTATAAATATAAATTTTAAAAAACTAGTTTTTTTAAATTTCCCTTTAATAAATGGTGATATGTGAGCCATTTGTACGGCAACAGGGGGTATATGTGAGCCGTTTGATAACGTACGGGCATATATGAGTCACTTTTAAACGGGGGTATAGCAAGCTCTAATACACTTTTTGAGGTAATTCAGCTTTTTCCTTAATATAAATCACAGTCCATTACATCTATGTATATATATTGGAACCAAGTGGTTTATTATAACTTTGTATAGTTGTAAAAATAATAGGTTAAGATTCAACATCCAACTCCAAATAAGCTCTTCAACTTGGGTATTGCGTTTCTTTGTAAAAATAATTCAAGCTTCTAATCTTAATCAGCAGGAATTGTAATTCAAACATTAGTTCAATTAACTAAATATATTTGGATGGTGGAAAATAGATTTTTAAGGCAATCCGTCATGAACAAATTTAAATAAGTGTGATTAAATTTTAATTATGATTATGTGAGAAATTTGGAGTGAGTGTTATTTAGACTTGTTGGAATAGTACAAGGAGATTGCATACAAAATTTGAAGTTATTTGATGGAGATTTGAATTGGCGCTTTTGATATATTTATCCTCGCTATTCAATTTTTGGGCGCGTATTTGTTCATGAATTGTTAAGTACCATATTTCAACTTTATTATCCCACTTGATATGTTGGGTTAAAAGGGAAGTGAGTTAGGTTCAATTTTGGATCGAGTTAAATTTTGTTGTGATGGGTTAAAATAACGTGGGACAAATTAGATGATGTGGGACCATTACACATTTCTAAACCTGATTTTTAAACATCACCTATTTTAAGCTGTTAAATGAAGAGTGGCACCAACGGGCACTTTGATTCACGATGATAACCATAAAGGGTTAATTACTTGGGTGAGTCCCTTTTAATTAATAATTACTATTTTTAGACATTTCTTTAAATATTACCATCTATAGTAATATATAGCAATACTAGTAAAACTAAGCGCGGGAATTAAATATCACAAAATTTATAAAGTATTACTTAAAGTATATCCAGCATTATCACTAAAACACTATATTATCTTAGGTGCAAGATTACATAATAACAAACATTAATAATGTAAAGAAAAATGAAATTATTTACAACTTACATTAGCCTTAATAACATCAGCATAAATTAATGATGTTAAAAGACATGCCATGGATTTAATAACATAAGCATGTCTTAGTGAGTATTCAACATGATGCAATTACACAAATAATTTATTGTGAATTAGGAGGAGTAGTGAAGTAGAAGTAGAAGAATACGTACACAAATATTTAATTGTGAATAAGGAGGAGGAGGAGAAGGAGAAGGAGAAGGAGAAGAAATACTTATAGGTGTAGAATTTTCGTAGTTTTATGTGAGAGGAAATTCCTCTATTTATAAACAACAAAGGGTAGTGTAAAAAAATGGTTATTGTGCTTCATCAGAAAGGTTTCAACTATTTGGAAAAGTTGCAACCCTTTAGAAAGCTCACAACCTTTTATAAAAGTTGCAACTTTTCATAAAAGTCGCAATTCTTCATCAAAGTCGCAACTTTTAATAAAAGACGCAACTTTTAATAAAAGACACAACTTTTCATAATAGACGCAACTCTTCATTAAAGTCACAACTTTCATAAGAGTCACAACTTTTCATAAAGTCACAACTTTTCATCAAAGTTACAACTCTTCATTAAAGTCATAACTTTTCACGAAATGGAAAGGCTAGTTTTGATAATAAAATAAATTAAAAGGGAATCCTATTTTGGGGGCACAGGACGTAGGCAAGCTTAATATTTTGACTTTATTGTATATATGATATGTCTATTTTTTTATTAGATTTAACTTCTTTTCTTTGTTGTTCTTCCTTCTTTTATGTCTCACTTTTTTCTTTTTCCACCATTGCCCTTCTCTCTCTTTATGTAACTTTTTTCTTCTTTCTCTTTCTTTTCTTCTCTCTGCATCGTCTCTTATATGCTCTTTCTATCTTTTTTTTTTTTTTCCCCTGCACTCAAATTCGCACTATCTTCTTCCTTGATCATTCAGTATTATATGTAGAACAAACTTTTTATCAAAAAAAGATTTATAAAAAAGTTAGGGAGTCATAACGAAGAAAGCGAGCCTGCTAGTTTTAAAGAATTTGATTAATAATTTATTTATGCTTTAGCGTGTCGACAATTTCCATTAATAATGAAGATTATTAAATAATTGCATTCATACTTGATGAGAATTTGTAGATTTGAGTATATATGAAGATATAAGGTTTAAAATAATGGGAGTATTTGAAGATATGTGTCTTTTAGGGCCTATACTTTCTCAAATCTAAAGGATATTTAAGAGACAAGTAATATTGAAGATAACTGATCATCTTTGTAACAAATGAAAGATTATAAATAAACAACAAAAAGAATTAAACTTGATTTAAATTTTTAATGTATTAATTAATAACATGCAAAATGACTAAACTTTTACTAGAGTGTATTAAACAAAATGAAATTTTGATTAAAGGATACTTAACTGACTAAAAAAACACACTAATTAACCAGTCACTGATCTTATAGTGAATTAAACATAATATCAATAATGAATTACAAGAATCTAATAGAACAATCAACAAATAAATTGCAAAATGAATGAACTTGTATTTACCAAATATTAAAGTTGAATTAGCAGAAATAATCAAGGCCGCATAAATAAGACGTATTAATACAGATCACCTTGGTCTATAAAGTGAATTAAACTGTATTAACAAGGAATTAAAACAAAGTAATCCCATAGTACACAAATCACCAAATAAACTTCAAATGATTAAATTTGCATCAAAAGTGTATAATAATTAGAGTTGAATAAGAAGAGAAAATTAAAAGCAAGGATTGAAAAAACTGAATTAAATTTGTATTCTCATGAATAAACATAATTATATATGTCGCTTAGAAATTATTCTGATTTTTACACTACTTAACATGAGTAGCGTTTGCCTAATATATTACAAATTAATTGTTCATGAATAAAATTTATATGATATGTCCTTGTAATTATTTTAAATTATAGAACAAAAAAATTGACGACTGACATAATGTATTAAAAAATGTATTGTTCATGAATAAAATTTATATTATATGTCCTTGTAATTATTTTAATTAATAGAAACTACAAAAATATGACGACTACAATAGGGATTAACAAATGTCCTTGTGTGTTTCTATAAATGTATATTTAGGTTACCTAAATTCTTTTGTTGTATCACTAAGAAGAAATAGTGAAGTTGGCATATGTTTATAATGTACTATTCATAATAATACAACGTATACTATATATATCTATAATTATTTGATTTGTATCTTAAAAAATGTACTTTCATATAAACTATACTATATAATTTATACAATTTTCATTTTGATTTGGTATCTTAAAGAGAAGAGCGATGTTGCAATTTTTATTACAAATGTATTGTGCCTATGTTATAAATGTGTTACTCAAATTATTTTAATACAAGTTTAATACAATTATGAAATATAGCTAATACAACTTTAATGCAATTGCCATACAGTTTTGTAAACTTCACCTTTTTCGAGTTTCAATCTAATATTTCTTCTAAAATCAATTGTATAAACTTAACCAAGCCTCGTTAAAATTGAGATTCAATTATTTGGAGGAACAACTTATCGAAACAATAAATTCGTAAAATTTAAATAATGAATTCAAAATTTGAATCTTTACAATGATCATCAATGGTGAACTCTTGTTGCTGTGATTTTAGAAATTTAAAATTTCTGCTTGAAAATATAATTTTATACAAATATTTGGTCTTTCTGTTCCTCTATTGTCCTGATTTTAAAAAAGGGAAAAGGCCAAATATGCCATCGCAAACTTTCAAAAAAGTTCAGTTATCCAGCCACTTAAATTTTGGCTCTCCATGCCACTAAGACCGTTTAAAAAAAGCCCATTCATGCCCTTTTTTTAACGGTGGTTTTTACAAAACCAACTTTTTATTACAATGTCAGATTAAAATTTTTTCGTTCCACAACGGTCATTTTGTATTTATGATAAAAAAATCAAAAATTTTAAAATATTAAATAAAGACCCACCCACATTAAAAAAATCGGTGCCAAGAAAGCCGATTTATGTGAATTTCTTTTCTTTTTTCTTTTTAAATCCTTGCAGCTACTTTTAGTTAACAAATTTTAATTACTTAAATTATCGCATGCCAAGTGTTTTTAAGTAATCATATTAAATGTTGAGGAAAGTTTTTTTTTAAAATAATCACGTTTTTACCAAAAATGTCACTGATTTTTTTCTAAAACAAAATTCCGCCAGTTGCGAATCTTTAATTTTTAAAAAAAATCAAGAAGTAACACCAAGAAAAAAAAATGTCTTATAGACATCTGCTGTCAATTGCAGTGATTTTTACATAAAAAAAAACACTTAAAATTCTAATGCGATTTTATTTTTGATCAAAATAAAAAAAATACCAATTTTATATGACTTTTTTGAAAAAAATAATTGGCGACAATATTTTTATAAGAAATTTTCGAGAAGCAGATTTTTTTATTAAAAGAAAAAACTTTTTTTTGTAAAAATGTTGATTTTTGATTATTTTGGTTAAAAATTCCCCTAATTTAAATAACTTTTTTTTAAAAAATAATTATGGCAGCTAAATATGTCATCGAACTTATAAATTTCATTTAATGCCAAATATAATAAAATAATTAAAATAAATAATTGGGTGTACTATAGGGTTTTTTATTTAATAATTTTTCAGATTTTTGATTTTTTATTAATAATAAATATGACGGGACGAAGTTTTAATCTGACAAAACCACGTGTAAAAGTGGTTTGTAAAACCCACCCGTTAAAAAAATGGCATGAAGAGCCTTTTTTTAAACTTTAGTGGCATGATGAGCCAAACTTTAACGGATGGCTAAATGATCCTTTTTTGAAAGTTTACGATGGCATATTTGAGGCCTTTTCCCTTTAAAAAAATAGTGAAATGTGAATAAAAGAGTTATTTAAACAAAAAATTTCAATAAAAAGAAGAATGAAAAGAGGAAGAGGAGGAGAAAGATAAAGAATGACAGAACGAGAAGAAGAAGAATTTAAATAAAAAGAAGCAAAGGAGGAAAAGAAACAAGGGCACAAAAGCGAAGCGACGATACATTTTCTCATTAAAAAATTTTCTTATGATCAGAAAGAAACATTAATGTGTCCAACTATTAATTGATGACATAAATAAGTCTTTTTTAATAGCTTAATCATATATTTAAGTTTTTCTCATCTTTTTGTGATACTTTGTTTAAACTTTAAAGATGGGAAATAATCCCTTAATCTAAGGTAAACTAATAATTTGTTTTAGGATTCAATTAGGAATTATAATTATCTCTTCAAGTTCTTAAATGTTGTTATGAAGAAAAAAAAAGAACTTCTATTTTGCAATATAGAATAAATACAATATTATGAATGTAGTCAAGTTTTGTGAACGATCACATAACAGATATGGATATAAAATTTCAAATTTCATAATTAAAAGTCTCGTAAAAATGATTATTTTTTTTAAAAAACTAAATAAAAAAGTTATCAATAAACATTAATTTCAAACTTTAAATTTTGTATTCAATAAAAAGGGTCAACAAAGTGAAAATACTTAAGCATATGGTACAAATTTAAAGAGGAAATTAATTTAAAGAGGTTAAAAGAGAGGACAAATAGGAGAGGACAAGAGAAATAAATTTCATGTTGTTAATTGTCTGGCAAGGAGGGCCACACTACGGTTAGTCGTTAAATTATGAAACCACCAACGGTTTTGGTGAGAGAAAATGACAAAAATACCGCTCTTACAAACGAGGATAGATTTAAAATAGTCTCTTAAATATGCACGTTATAGTTTTGACTTTTCAAATTTTGTTAAAAGTTAACACTATCGATTAGATTGGAGGGAAAAAATAACGAGTAATTAAAAAGATATAAAAAAAATATATAACAGAAATTACACTTTATGAAGTTCTACTAGACGCTAGAAATAAATATATAAATGAATAAATAATAGCAAAAATTATAAAATTAGACTTTTAAATGTAAGTTCCACTATTTTTCTTTGTTTCTTTTATTGTTCACATTAAATCTAATTGATAAAGTTCCTTGAGATTAAAAGATTATTATATTTTGATGAGAGTCAAAAATCAAGATTATTCATTACACACTTGGAGACTATTTTGAATGTATCGTCCAACATAAGAGCCACTTGATTGTTAATGCAATAATATTTATATTTATGTAATTATGTTGTAATATTTTTTTCTAAAATAATATAAATAAATGAAAGAACTTTCATAAATTGACATTATTATAGATAATTCTTATTAGCTGATTATCTCTGAGATTCTGTTTTTTTTTTAATTTTTTCAAGAATTTTCACAGATTTAGTTGTTTCCAAAAATAACTTTAACTTATTTTATGCCAAGCACAACTATTCCCAAATATCATTTCACCTTAATATTAAATTCTATTTTTAATCATAATAAAATGTAATCAACCGCTTATTATATTTTTCACATGCGAATGTTAAAGCCCCACAAAATAATTATTCATCAAAAATAAAATTGAAAAGTAAAAGATAAACATTATTTCTATTTTAAATTTTGTATTCAATTAAAAGGGCAAATAAGAGTAAAAAGTGAGAATGCTTAAGCATTGAATAGGAAATTTTTCTTTAAAGAGATTACAAATTTTCTTGTTGTTGGTTGTCTGGCAAACTCGAAGGACGTGATATAAAGTGGCGTTTGATTATGAAAATAGTTTTATTTTCACTTTACTTAGAATTATTGAAGTTATATTTGAAATTGAAGTGGCGTATAAATATATAATTAATTTATTTTAAAAGAATAATGTCATAAGGTTATCTTCGAGATATTTCAAGCTGATAGAGTACCTCAATTTCACATAAAATAACATTTGTGGTAAAAAATCACTTATAGAAATGTTATTAACGATAATTTTTCTTGTTGGACTTTATAAATAAAATAATGTCTAATACGTTCTGCAAATTACATTTATTCTAGTTTTACAAAATTTCAAAAAACATATTAATAAGATAATTGGTTCAAATAATACTCTCTAGTTCATAATAATTGTACTTTTTTTCTTTTAGCCTTTTTTCAATATTCAAAACTAAAGTAAATTGTTGTTGTTCCATACTCAAGGAAGTTGTTAAACTTTTCCCCCCCATTTTTGCTCTTTACTTACATTTTCTATATGGTAAGTTTAAAAGAGCTAATTACTCATATTTTTATCGTACTTTAAATTATTTGTATACTCAAATATTAGAACGAATCTTATTGGATTTTTCAAGGGAGCGCAAATCCCTGTAAATCCCATACTACCTTGCCTTGAACTAGAACTCAAAAATCATAACACATAGCGTTCAAAATAAGCCCCCTAATGTCATACAAAAGAGCCGTAGGAATTGCTTAGCCTCATGAAAATTTTATAATTCTCGAGGAGGTTCTACCATGTCAAAAGACTCGAGCTTTAGCCTTAGCTAATTATAATTAAGAAACCAGTCATTTTGCTTGACGAGAGAATAACTAAAAAACCAACATAAATATAATGTCCAAATATTTATCCTATTTTTTTTTTAATTATTTAACAATCCACTAAATATAAATAAAAAAAAATAAATTACTTTGATAAAAATTTCTAAAACGTCTCACTTCACGATCTCGCGCGTTAGAACCATGGCTGTGTGTTAAGTAAATATTTTAGAGTGAGCATGGTTCGGTTCAGCACGCGCATACAGCTTTATTGATTTTTTTAGTATATTGGAGTAACTGGCCCCTGACTGAGCGAGTATGTGTACCACTGTTTCTTTGGCCTTTATCTCCCTTTTACAGCAGCACAAATACCCATCAAAGTTGGTATCACACTATCTACTTCTCCTGCTAATTGCAAATACAGAGAGAGAGAGAAAGAAAAACTACCCAAACGTGCGCTGTAAAGAGCTCTTTTTGACTCTCTGTTTTAGTGTAGAAAAGGGAAAAGTGTTGAATTTGGGAGGGAGGGAGAGGGGTGCTAATGTGAAGAATGAGACTAGACCTAAGAACAGATAAAGAAGCAGATGGGCAATTGTGGTACTAGAGAAGAATCTGCTGTTGTCTCCAATGCTCATCATCAAGGTTTCTTTTTCTTTTTTTCTCAGATCTGTTTCATTTTTACTAGTTATTTGACTAATTGGAGAAATACCCATATGCTACTTTTTGTGTTATGATCCTCTTTAGTGATTTTGTACTGATTAGGTTCAATCTTGAACAACAATGTTTGAACTCAAATGGGGTTTTGATACTTTTTGTGTTATGATCCTCTTTAGTGATTTTCTGCTGAAAAGGTTCAATCTTGAACTGTAATTTGAACAACAGTGTATGAACTCAAATGGGGTTTTGATTACTTTTTGATTTTTTGTGTTTTTTTGATGGGCAGTCCAGCAGCAGCAGGGGTTATCGTTGGGAAGCAGGATAGGTATTGATTCAAAGAAACATAGTCATAGTCGTTCTACATCAGATCTGAGTGATCCTTCGACTCCGAGAAACTTAGAGGATTTTAGAAAGAATGCTGTACTGTATACTCATATAATTGCATTTACTCTTTTTGAGCTGGAGACAATTACTAAAAGTTTCCGATCTGATTATATACTTGGTGAGGGAGGTTTTGGAACTGTTTACAAGGGCTACATTGATGAGAATGTTCGTGTTGGACTTAAGTCTTTGCCGGTTGCTGTCAAAGTACTTAACAAAGAGGGGCTTCAAGGTCACCGTGAGTGGCTTACTGAGGTCAACTTTCTTGGACAGCTTAGGCATTCTAATCTTGTCAAGTTGATCGGGTATTGCTGTGAGGATGACCATCGTTTGCTCGTTTATGAGTTCATGTTTAGAGGAAGCCTTGAGAATCATCTCTTCCGAAGTATGTGTCCTCTTGTTGTCCCTCTTGTTTTTTTGCATCATGTTGTGGTTAACTTGATGTTATTTGATTTCTGCTCTTCTTATCGAATAAGATGCCACATTTTTTAAATATTACTACGATAGCTTTAGGTGTGTGAGAGAGTGAGAATCTCATGTACATGTTATATTTGCTTAGCCTGCTGCATATTGGCTTCTGCTGACTCACTGCAATGCTGACATAGTTGTTGTCTCATATGTACTTTCGCCTCTAAGGTCATTACTTTTGTCACTTTAGAATTAATTGCTTATAAACAGTTATATCGTGTCATAAACAACTCCACGGATTATCAGATCAAAACAGGGATGAAATTTTCAACTCAAGGAACAACTTTTAGCAAATTACCCCCCTCCCTCAAAATAAAAAATAAAAATAATAATGGGTCTGCTCATCTTCATCACTCCGTGTGTAAAACCGTCAAGTTTGAGCTTCATGATGCAGCAGGCCTAATTCACTAAAATTCATGCTGGAATGACAAAAGTGGAAACTTGTGTCCTTGTAGAGGTACATTTTTGAGTCGGCTTGATCTTTTAGTGTTGTACCAATGGTTTCACCTGTTGTAGTCGAGCTTTTTACCACTCAGAAAATGATG
Source organism: Solanum habrochaites (assembly GCA_027704765.1). Classification (NCBI taxonomy): domain Eukaryota; kingdom Viridiplantae; phylum Streptophyta; class Magnoliopsida; order Solanales; family Solanaceae; genus Solanum; species Solanum habrochaites. Next base: position 62,305,294 of record JAKWJA010002498.1, read on the forward strand.
CAGCTCCTAAGAGATATTAGTAGTAGATGAACTTTGTAAACTTTGAGATGTTCATCTAAATTTTCCTGGCTTAGTTGTATATTATTGGAATCACATTACTAGGTTTACTAGCCTTCTGTTTAATGTTACAGAAATGCTAGATATAGCCATGCACCTAGTTGAAGAATCTTGTGTTGAGAACCATATTTAGCTCTATGAATAATACTGTAAAATAGGAGAAGTGGTGCTAATGATTGTATATGCTCCTTTGTTTGGTGAACATGTTTGTCTTTTGTGATTAGTGCTTCAAATCACTGCTACTTCAGCCTTTGTAACTAATCTTCTTGGCTTCAAGCTGATGAATCATGATATTAAATTCTTATTGCGTAAAAAGAAATAAGTGTTGGGTTTGCTAAGTTGTGGTATTTCTTGAGGCTTTCAGGGGCTACTGTGTCATTATCTTGGGCTACAAGAATGATGATTGCTCTTGGAGCAGCTAAAGGGCTTGCATTCCTTCACAATGCAGAAAGACCAGTTATCTATCGTGATTTCAAGACCTCAAATATATTATTGGATTCTGTAAGTCATGTTTCCAGGACTTGTACTGTGTAACTCACTTGATTTCCTCTGGTTTCACCTTTTCTTGTTTGACTTTGTCTTGATTGGAATAACATGAGATTGGTGGGAATTTCAGGATTATACGGCCAAACTATCTGATTTCGGGCTTGCAAAAGCAGGGCCACAAGGTGATGAGACCCATGTATCCACTCGTGTGATGGGTACCTATGGTTATGCAGCTCCAGAATATGTTATGACTGGTATGTACCTGCTCCCCCTCTCCCAAAAATAGGTCTTGACTGATCTGTTATCATGCATTTGTTTGATTCATCAATTCCGACTTAAAACTACAGTACTCTAAACAATTCAAAGTCGGGAAAAAGAAAAAAGTAAGAGTTGATAGTAATACTCAATCTGTCTTCTGTATATTTTTAAGCCAAATTTGGAGGCAAAATTGAGGATCACTGTAGAAGTATCTATTTGATGTTTGGCGTACCTGATACAAGTTGTAATATGTTTTGGACACAGGACACCTTACTGCAAGAAGCGACGTGTACAGTTTTGGTGTAGTACTCCTAGAACTATTGACGGGAAGGAAGTCTGTTGACAAGACCAGACCAAGCAAGGAACAGAATCTAGTTGACTGGGCTCGGCCAAAACTTAACGATAAGAGAAAAATGCTGCAGATTATAGACCCTAGATTAGATAACCAATATTCAGTGAGGGCAGCTCAAAAAGCTTGCAGTTTGGCATACTATTGCCTGAGCCAAAACCCCAAAGCAAGACCCTTGATGAGTGACGTAGTTGAAACTTTAGAGCCACTACAATCCAGCGGTGGCAGTACAAATGAAGCCTCATCAACCGGAACAGCTGTTCGATTTGCCATAGGAAAGGTCCCAGATTACAGAACACACCACCGTTATGGTAGCTCTCTTGGTACTGCAGCTGGTTGTCGGTCTCCCAACCCAAACTGTTCCCCAGGTGGCCCTGCAGCATGCCGTGTTAGATAAGGAACACGACATAACTGAATGTAGCTTTGGGTGTACTGCTGTTCTATACTTTTGGATGTAAATTGCAGGAGAAAGTATAGTCTTTTAAGCTTGTTGTGGTTCTTAAATGGGCAGATCTGTACCAGGTGAAGAGCAATTTGCTGACACAGCTTTTGCTTCTTCCCTTTTTTCCCTCCATTGTTGCCTCATCGAAGAATTGAATGTGTGTTTGAGTAAGTAATAGTACTAGTTTGATTTGCGTTTATCTATACATATATATCATTCCGCGATGAAAGTAGAGGTGGATGTGTAAATCCCACATTTGTGAAAACTGACTATGCAGGTGTGGTATAAACACCTCTGTAAGTTTCTCAGTTCCATGTTTTGGCTCGAAATATCAATGACTGGTTCAACAACTTGATGTTAGAGTACCATATCATTTTTCCATTTTTTGATATCCTAGAAATTCCCTAGTAGACACACGAGTCCTACGTGAGAAATAATGAGAAAATTCACCACACCCCCTTATAATATGACTCAAATATACTCTATGTATTTTGAAATCAAACACTTCTTTTATATTATGAAATCCTACATAAATATAATGACTCTCATGTGCATCTTTTTAAAAGTCAAACAGTTACACCTAGTGTTATCAGTGGAAAAAAAATGAAAGGTGAAATATATTACTATTATTATTTTACTAAAGTTGGAATTGCTTTATTTTGAAAAAAAATACGGTTCTTAAACTTTAGTTGGATACTTCTTAAAATTAAGCTAATCTAGTCATTTTGGGGTCGTTTGGTTTAAAGCAAAGTTAAAGAGATACTTTAATGCAAGAATTGCATAGTATGCAGATATTATAAAAAAAAGCTCAGAATATTATAATAATATGAAGAAGATAAGAAATATAAGATAGAGGAGAGAAATTTTCTTATTCAAGTATGTTTTCCAAATGGTGAGTGATTCTCTATTTATAGTGTTGAGATATCACTCCAAGTCATCTTGAAAGTTCTTATCACCTTGGAAGCACCTATACATGAATTCATTTAATAGTGGATAAATCTAATGGATAATCCACATATACTATACAATGAATTTACAACACTCCCTTTTGGATATCCAGAGATTATGTGCCTCGTCAAAATCTTACTAGGAAAAACTCAGTGGGAAAAAGCTTAGTGAAGGAAAAAGAGTACACAAATCTCATAATACGCTTTGAATGTTGCCTCATTAAAAACCTTACCAGGAAAACCCTACTTGGGACAGAATCATAGTTAAGAAAAAGAGTACAACGCGTATTTCACTCCCCATGATGAAAACTTTACTTAATATCTTGGAGACGAGCATTCCAATCTTGTATCTCAACTTCTCAAACGTTGATGTTGGCAATGCCTTAGTGAATAAATAAAATCAGCAAGATTATCACTTGAACGAATTTGTTGAACTTCTATCTCACCATTTTGTTGAAGATCATGCGTGAAAAAGAACTTTGGTGAAATATGCTTTGTCCAGTCTCCTTTGATGTATTCTCCTTTCAATTGAGCTATACATGCAAATTATCTTCATACATTGTGGTTGGTATATATTTTTTTTCCAAAAAATCACACATTTTCTGAATATGGTGGGCCATTGATCTCAATCAGACACACTCTCGACTAGCTTCATGGATGGCTATTATTTCTGCATGAATTTGAAGAAGTGGCTACCAACGTTTGCTTCATTGATCGCCAAGATATTGCCGTGTCTCCACATGTAAACAAATAGCCTGTTTGTGATCGAACTTTATGCGGATAAGATAAATACCTCGCATTTGCGTAACCAATCAGTTCTAACTTGGATTCATTGGAATAGAATAAACCTATGTCCATGGTCCCTCGAAGATATTGAAGTATGTGTTTAACACCTTTCCAATGTCTTTTTGTTGGGGAGGAACTGAATCTTGCCAGTAGACTTACTGCAAAACAAATATCTGGTCACGTATTGTTAGCAATGTACATTAGTGCCCCGACTGCACTACTTTAAGGAGTTTTATCACCAAGAAGTTCTTCATCCTTCTCTTGAGGTTGAAATAGATCTGTATTGATGCCAAACGATCTTACCACCATTGGAGTACTCAATGGATGTGAGTTATCCATGTAAAAACGTTTTAATATCTTTTCTGTGTACGTTTATTGATGAACAAGTATTCTGTTTGACAAATTCTCAATCTGTAGACTAAGACAAAATTTTATCTTGCCGAGATCTTTCATTTCAAATTCTCTTTTCAGACACTCAACAACTTCTAAAAGCTCTTTACGAGTGTCAATAATGTTCAAATTATCAACATACACAACTATTATAACAAATTCAGATTTTGCGCATTTAATAAAAATGCAGGGACAAATCGGGTCATTTTTGTACACTTTCGTTAACAAATATTTACTCAGATGATTGCACCACATCCTCCCTGTCTGTTTCAATCCATACAACGATTTCTAAAACTTTATTGAACAAGTTTCTCTTGAATCTTTGTATGCTTCAGGAATATTCATGAAAATATCGTGGTTTAATGAGCCATATAAATAGGTTGTGACAACATCCATTAGACGCATTTCAAGCTTTTCATGAACTGCCAGATTTATGAGATATCTGAAGTTGATTACATCTACCACAAGAGAATATGTCTCCATATAATCAATACCAAGTCTTTGAGAAAAAACTTGAGCAACGAGTCGGGCTTTATATCTCACGACTTCACTTTTCTCATTTCTTTTTCGTACAAAATTTCATTTGTACCCACTGGCTTGATACCTTCAGGTGTTCGGTCTATTGGTTCGAAAACTTTACGTTTTTCTAGTGAAGCCAATTCTGCTTGAATTGCGTCGTTCCATTTTAGCCAATCATTTAACTGACTACATTCGTGAACAAATTTTGGCTCAAAATCTTCATCTTATTGCATTATGTCAATAGCAATATTATAAGCAAATATGTTGTCAATCACAACATTTTTCGGTTCCACAACTTTATCGTCGAGACATAATTCATTGAAATTTTATTATTTTCAGAAGTTTAAACCTTCTCAGATATTTCATCATGTATTATGACTTAGGTCTCATCTTGAGAAATTTCTTTCAACCCATGATGATCTTTATCATTTATTCCTTTTCTCTTTCGAGAATTTTTATCCTTGGAACGCATTGGTCTACCACACTTTAAATGTGGTCTAGATTTATTTGCCTTAACAATTTGTTCCGTCGAGATATCAACTCGAATTGGAGCATTAATAGCTGGAATATGCGATTTAGTAATCCTTGGAAAATTAGTAAATGCATCTGGCAGCTGATTTACAATGTTCTGCAAATAAATTATTCTTTGAACTTCTTGCTCACATTGGTTTGTTCGAGGATCTAGATGAGATAAAGATGATGAATTTCAATATATCTCTTTTCCGAACGACTTATATTCTCTCCCTAATGTTGGATATACTGATTCATCAAAATGACAATCGATAAATCGTACCTAAAATAAATCTCCAGTCATAGGCTCCAAATATTTTATGTTTGAAGGAGATTCATACGCAACATATATGACCAACCTTCTTTGGGGGCCCATCTTTGTGCGTTGTGGTGGAGCAATTGGGACATACACCTTACATCTAAAAATTCTAAGATGGGAAATATTTGACTCTCTTGACCAAAAGCCAATTGTAATGGGGAGAATTTATGATAATTGGTCGGCCTTATGCGCACAAGTGTTACTGCATGCAAAATAGCATGCCCCCACATAGACACAAATAACTTTGTTCTCATTAGTAATGATCTAGCTATTAATTGCAGAAGTTTAATCAATGATTCTGCTAGACCGTTCTGAGTGTGAACATGCGCGACTGGATGTTCAACTGTTATACCAGTAGATATACAATAATCATTAAATGCCTGAGATGTAAACTCACCAGCATTATCTAGACGGACTGTCTTTATTGTATAATCTGGAAATTGTGCTTTCAATCTTATTATTTGAGTCAAAAATCTCGCAAAAATCATGTTGCGAGTTGATAATAAACACCCATGTGACCATCTTGTAGAAACATCTATCAAGACCATATAATATTTAAAGGGTCCACATGCAGGTTGAATTGGTCCACATATATCATCCTATATACTTTCCAAAAACGCAGGGGATTCAATTCCAACCTTAACTGTTGATGGTTTAATGATCAACTTTTCTTGAGAATAAGTAGCACAAGATAATTCCTTTGATTGAAGGATATTTGGGCTCTTTAAGGTGTGTCTATGTGAATTCTCAATGATTTTGCGCATTATATTAAATCCGGGATGACCCAACCGGTCATGCCAAATGATAGAATCGTTAAAATTAGCAAACCTTTTGTTTACTACGGCATGTGATTCAACTGTACTTATACTTGTATAGTACAACCCAGAAGAAAGTGCAGGTAATTTTTCATCCACAATTTTCTTCTCTACATTAATTGTAGTAATGTAAATATATTCAACCTTTCCTTCAGTAGTCGTATCAACATGATAGCCATTTTGACGAATAATTTTGAAACTCAATAAGCTTCTTTGAGACTTACTACAATATAATGCATTATCAATGACCAATATTGTTCCTCCAGGTAGTAATAAAGTCGCTCTTCCAGAGCCCTCAATTAATTTTGTATTAATTAATATTGTGTTGACATGTGTCATTTTCATAACCAAATTAGAAAAGTATTTCTTTTCTTTTAATATTGTATGCATTGTAGCACTATCAAGAAGACATGTATCTCCATTAATCATCTTGAATCCAACTGACAACTGGGGATTTCTTTGCAAGTAGCAACTTCAAGCCGATAACGTATTATAAAGAAAGCTCAGAATATTATAATAATAAGAAGAAGACAAGAAGTATAAGATAGAGAAGAGAAATTTTCTTATTCAAGTATGTCTTCCAAATAGTGAGTGATTCTCTATTTATAGTGTTGAGATATCATTCCAAAAGTCATCTAATTAATAGATACATAGTTATCTTGGAAGTTTTTATCACCTTGGAAGCAACTATACATGAATCCAGTTAATAGTGGATAAATCTAATGGATAATCCACATATAATATACAATACATTTACAACAATAGATTAATTTTTACTGAATATTTAGTTTGATATATTATGTATTAGAGTTTAATGTATAACGTGAAATGTTTATTTGCATAATTTTTAAAACCTATTAAAAGAATTAGTTAGGTCATTTTAACTATTGTAATCTATACAACCAAAGGACGTTATGTAGAGGATGAAAGTACTCTTTCTTTAATAAGAAATCTTACGTTCGAGTGATTTAAATTAGTTAGACTCCAATGTAAATATTGGATCAGATGAAAAAAAAACAATTGTAATCTATGGATATTATTAAATTAAATTGTATTCTTATTCGATATTCTTAATCATACAAGTCGAATTCAAAATAATTGATTAACAGAAAAACATAAATTTTATTGTATTGTGTTGTTCAAAATTCATTATTAGGTAGTAATAAAGAAAAGTCTCATTTTGTGTAATGACCGATTTGGTGTGATCATCTCGTTTCTTGAATATTTTTCTTCTCATTTTATTTCAGCACTTAATAATCCTATTTTATATTTTACCCTACCTTTCCATAGTAACTCTACTTTCTCTCTCGTAAATTTATCATTCAAATTGTTGATGTCTGACATAATGTAATATAATCTATCCAAAGATTATATTCATTAAAACAATACAATACAATACAACACAATACAATACAATACAACACATTATAAAATAATATGTAACTAGGGGTGTGCATCAATCGATTCGGTTTATCAATTTTTAAATATACTAAATCAATAACCAATGAAGAAGATATTTTTTTTATCAGTTTATCGATTTGTGTCCTTAGCGATTTGATTTTAAATTAAACTAATAAGAAAATGCTTCTAAAACAATTGGACAACTTCTCCAACAATTTTATGCGACAAAGCAATACTATAATCTTAAAGAAATCTCATAAAATAAAAACAGTAATAGCCAACATGTAAAGAACTATTCAAGTGCAATATAAAGAGAAATTAAGAGGATGATTCTTACTTTAAGTTTTGACATTTTTATAATATGAAATTGTGAACTCAAAGTCATTGTGTAGTATGAATTGAAGGCTAAATGCAAAGGCAGTAATCAATAAGGTACCGAGAAAAATATTTACAATATTTATGTAGAAGTAAAGTAGTAAATATTAGGGGAACTTACATATAACCACTAAAAAATAACTTAATTACGCTTCATAGCTATAGCTTGTTAATTATAATTCGTAGCTACATGTTAATTATAGGGAGGAGAGTGGCAAGCAAAATTGGGAGAGGGAGGAGAAAGGCGAGTGGGAGAGGGCAGAAAGGTAAATTGTACATGTATATTGGTTAGATAATTGTATATATGTAACTGATATACATATGTATTTGTATATCTAGAGAGCGAAACTGGGAGAGAGAGAGAGGAGAGAAACAACCAAGATTGGGAGACAGAGGAGAAAGGCGAGCGAGATTGGGAGATGAAAAAGAGAGGCAAGTGAGAGAGGACAATAATTTGTATAATTCGAATCTCGTTTATATAATTTGCGGGTACGTTTGTATAGTTTTCATGTTCTATCATTGAGTAATTTAAAGTATGGAGTATACAAATATGATAAAACTCAAAATAACGAATTGATACAAACATATACATATGAACTTTTAAACAGTTATTCAAATTATATTATACAAATTACATAATATAAATTATGTTATACAAAATTTGAAAATTACACATTTAAACAAACTTTTAAAAGTTATACACAAAAAGATTGAATGTATATGGTGATAAAACTGCAAAACCAAAGGAAATCGTCATATACAAATACAAACCATCGTATACAAATACAAATCAAACGAAGAATTGCTAGTTCCGACTTATACACATGTGATGATGAATTATACAAACGTGACTAATTATACAAATTCGAAGTCAGCTTACGTAACTAATGATTAATATTAATCACAAGTGATAATTATAACAAATTATAACTATAATAACTAATTAAGTAGTATAATCTTGATGATTTATCAATTTATTCAATAACCTAATAATATTTAAAAACCAAAAACCGAAGGAATAACTCAATATTTTTTTTTGTATAAAACAATAAACTAATAACACTATTTTTGAATCAATTTAAGTGAACTAGTCAACATTATTTATGGTAGGCGGTAGCATTTGTAGCAATTTGAAATTCAAAACGAAGAGGGGGAAAACCTTCTCTGTTTGCTTTACGCTCCCCTTTCTCTTTCTCTTTCCTTAAGATCTGCTAAACCAATCAATCAAGCTTCATCATCAATGGAGAAATACGAGAAATTGGAGAAGGTAGGTGAAGGAACCTATGGAAAAGTGTACAAAGCAAAGGACAAGGCTACCGGACAATTGGTGGCTTTGAAGAAGACTCGTCTTGAAATGGACGAAGAAGGGATACCGCCTACTGCTCTCAGAGAGATCTCACTTCTTCAAATGCTATCTCATTCTCTCTACATCGTCCGTTTGCTTTGTGTTGAACATATTGACAAAAATGGGAAACCAATTCTGTATCTTGTTTTTGAGTATTTGGATACTGATCTTAAGAAATTCATTGATTCTCATCGGAAAGGACCTAATGCTAGGGCTCTTCCTACTGCCCTCATCCAGGTTTATGCAAAACCCATCTTTCTTTCTGTGTTTGTGCTCACCCATATGTTTGATATTGATGTTTGCGTATTTGGGGCAGAGTTTTTTGTTTCAATTGTGCAAAGGGGTTGCTCACTGCCATAGCCATGGAGTTCTCCACAGGTCTAACTTCCCATGATTAGTGTAGTGTAAATTCTGGTCAATTTACTCAGTGTTAATCGACCCCTTCTTTATGTTATGCTCAGAGATTTGAAGCCGCAGAATCTTCTAGTGGATAAAGAGAAGGGAATACTTAAGATTGCTGATCTGGGGCTTGGAAGGGCGTTTACTGTTCCTATGAAGAGCTACACCCATGAGGTTAATAGCTTTTTAATTTCTCAATACTGGAATTGCCATATAAAATCATCAGAATGATATAGAAAGTTAAGATTGTTGCTTGTGGAATAACTCACTTGCGTTTGTTCAGATTGTTACTCTATGGTACAGAGCTCCTGAAGTTTTGTTGGGATCTACTCATTACTCAACTGCTGTTGATATGTGGTCTGTGGGATGTATTTTTGGTAAGTTTGTTGAGTTGATCAATGTTGTTTACTCTGCTAGGCCAAATTGCTGGTTTGATTCTTTTTGCTTCTTTAAGTTAGAAATGTTGTCTGTTGCTTTGAATTATACCAAAGTTTTAGCCTTTTCTTCCATTGACTAGTTATTGCGCACATCGTTTGATATGTTTATGATCTGATTATTTGACAATACTGTTCGTAATTGATTTGAAATTCAGTCAAGACATAATTTTGTTCTAATATTAAGTAGAACATATTAGTTTTGTAGGATGATGGTGTAAAATGTCATTTCTCGGTTGGAACTTTTCACGAGAAGATGGATTTGGGCAGTTTATGTTCTTTAGTATCACATTTGGATAAATGATGGAGGACTTTGGGTTGCTTTTAACGTGGCTTAGGTATTAAAAGAGCTTTTAGATCTCAGCGATGTTCTCTAGAAAATTGATATATCTGCTAGGGTGGCTGAAAAGCACTAGGATGGATATACTAGGAAATGTTCGCATTGTTAGTGAAGGTTCATGCAAGGCATGCTTAAGCTCTTAAATCGTGAGAAGCTTAGGCTTGGGATCTTCTTGAGTGCAGTGATCACGGCTATAAGGTGTATAGACATGGGCTCTTTTTATAGTGGATGGCACTGAACAATAAATATAACTGGAAAAAAGACAATTTTAACTGTTAAAAAGTGTTATGAATACATTTCTTACTGTTATAAACACAACGCAATTTTGAGATTTAAAACTTTAGATTGGCTTTTGGACTTAATTTACATATTTTCACTTCGTGTGTTCCACTTGTTGTTTTTATCTAATTACTTTGTTCATGTAGTTATTGATTGATGCTTATAGTCATTCCTAACAAGAGATCACACCCATGCTTTAATTGTGTTTTGCACTTAAAGCTCAGGCAGACCTTACAAGCTGTAATATGCTTGTTCGCTGCTTGTTGCCTTTGGCAACATAGGTTACATCTCTAGAAGTTCTTATAAAGAACTTGAGTTAAACTACGATCTTATCAATGAAGACTTTTACCATCAATATTTTTTGTGTCGTACAAGCCAAGTAATGTTGCAGAATAATTCTTGTCGAGCACTTCCATGGAAATTGAAAATGCATTCTAATTGGACCAAGCGGTTCAGGCCAAATGGAAATCACCAATTGTGGATAATTTTCAATTTTTGAGTATGGGTTAACATTGGCAAAGAAATGGATACAAGAAAGAATATTCTTTTAGCTCCTCTAGGGATTGGCCTAGATGTTGAAGACAAACTATATTGCCTGGTTAAATGCATTCACTTTAAGGTAGGTTGTTTTAATTTGTCTTCTCTACGTGATGTAGCCGAGATGGTTAGAAGGCAAGCCTTATTTCCTGGCGACTCTGAGTTCCAGCAATTGCTTCACATATTCAGGTATGTCTATGATCAGTTGCTAAGTTCTTTGTATTTTTCTGCTTTGTGTAATTGCTCTTTAGTTGGTAACACACATCTCAGGGTTGGCTACTGATGACTATTGTGGTAAAATTATTGGATTTTCAATTATGTTTTCCACATATGAGTTTTGAGGTATTAGTTAGTGTTTAAGATGTTATCTAATGACACCAACTGCCTCCTTGATGAAATTCTAAAAGTTGTTCAGGCTCAAGTATTGAGTTGTTAGGACATTCTTACCTATATATTGCTTTTCCCCTCATGAAATGAAAACTGGATTCATGTTAACAGGAGGATTTTTCATTCCTATCCGGAAAAATATGCTGTCCGTAAAAGCAGATTTTTAGAAGGGATATCACAAGTAGAACCACATAGGTTAAAACATTTGGCATATGAGGTTTTACATCTGAAATTTTGAAGAACACCATCAAGTTTCTAGTACTAAAACTAATTAAATCTCAAGGAACTGAATTTTAGTATTACAACATACTATTTTGTTTTGATAAACTTGGCTAGGCAGGCGAATTGATTATATTATAAATACATTTGTGCAATCGGTGAAGGTTGTTAGGAACTCCAACTGATAAGCAGTGGCCTGGAGTGAGTTCACTCCGCGACTGGCATGTTTATCCACAATGGGAGCCTCAGAACTTGGCCTCTGCTGTTCCTGCATTGGGACCTGATGGTGTGGACCTCCTAACGGTAAATCTCCATCTCATCTATTTATTCATATGCTAATACTTTCAAGTTACTTATTTCTGGTTCTTTGCTAGAACTAAGGAAATAATGCTGTTATGTGTTTGGTCATTGTAGAACATGCTCAAATTTGATCCATCAGATAGGATTTCTGCGAAAGCTGCACTTGATCATCCATACTTTGACAGCTTGGACAAGTCTCAATTCTGAGGATGCTCACTTGCATCACTTGTTTAAGTACATTCTCAGTCCATGAATGAGGATATCATCGTCTTGGTGATTTGAAATTTGCCATGTTAATCTTGTCGCTTTCATATTTCACTGTATTGTTCTAGCTCGTCTAATGTATTTCTAAAAGATCACCTGTAAGAAGGCCTGTTTTGCGGCCAAGTTTAGTGTATTATTACAATGTTTTGAGGAAACAAAAAGGTTTATCTTCTCTTGAGTGATGATTAAGGTACAAAAAGGTTTATATGGTAGAAAATGATATTTAATCTATTTTTTCCTCAAATTTAACTAGTGACTTCCTTTAAAAAAATCAAGGAAACATTTTCCAAATTCATGTTGAACTTCACACCTCAACTTTTCTTCCGAACATAAATTTTATGTATTCATTCTCAATACTATTTGAGAACCAACTCTCAACCTCAATTTGAGATCCAAGTTTTGAGTTTTAGATTTGAGCCGAATCTTGAATTAGATTTAGAGGTTGAATTTTGGATCGAGTGTGAGGGTTCGGTAGGTTAGGGTGTCAGTCGAGGTCGGAGTCAGGGTTAGGGCCGATCTTGTGTTGGGATCAGGTCTCGAGTTGGGGTCTTGGGTTGAGTTAGTGCTAGGGTCAGGTCTCGAGGTCAGATACTCACAACGATTCCAAGATACATGCCAAACAAATTATACATGCTACACCAATTATTACTCTTAAACATGCCACCGTTAATTTTAATAATGACATATAAATTATTTCTCCGAGATACACACTACAAAATTATGATCTTTTTTTTTTCGATGTATCTATAATATATTACTATGTGAGATACATGCTTCACAAAATATACAAGCTACAACATTCGTTTCTCTTAAACATTAGATCGTTACATTTAGGAATGACATAAACATTATTTATTCGACATACACACTCTAAAATTATGACACGTTTGAGAGTGAGGGTGAGAACTGATTTACAAACGGGTTGTTGGATTGCATATCTGATTTAACTTTGTAAATATATGGTATAATTATTAGAAATTAGTATTATATGTAATATTTCAAAACTAGATGGAAAATATGTATATATGACATTAAAGTATGTCTAGATAGGTTTTCGAGTGATGCATACCCTTTTATTCTTAATTAGAAGTATAGTGTTCAAATCCTTCTAGGTACAAAATTGCTTTTGTTAAAACGTGTAATTTTTCAATACAAATTTAAATTTAGTCAGACTGCAATACAGATATCAACCAGAAAACCAACCCCAAAAAATGTCATTGAGATGTGAGGAAAAAGGAGTTATAGCTTTACCTAATCCCCTAGGCCATAGAGTTGCACCTTACTAAAACTAGTTAGCATCACATATACATCTAGTGCACCAACTAGATGGAGTAGTATGTAGTAGTAACTTCTCCCCTACATATATAAAAAAAATCGACTGAATTAACACCCAACCACTCTATTAATATCAAATTTAATAAGTTTAATTGACTAGATGTGTGAAGGGTTTGCAGAAATATCATATCTAACTCATCAGTATACTAAAGTTGTTTCCTAAAATTTAAACATTTATTACTTTCTCTGTTCCTATTTACTTGTTTATATTTTCTCTTTAGTTGTTTCTAATTACTTATTTATTTTGACAAACGAAGAAAGGACAATTTTTTTCTTCTATTATACCTTCATTTAAACTTTTTGAAAATTTTCAAGCTTTAATTTATTCTTTTTGAAATCATAATTAATAAGGGTAAAATTGTAACTTTATTATGCTAATTATTGCTATCTTAATATATGCGTTATTTCTAAAATGGACAACTATATAGGGACAGAGGGAGTATTTCTCAGGAGAAAAGAAAATTATTTTTCTTAAGATATCACTTAGATGGATAATTATTTTTTTGGATAATCGAAATTATTAATCATAACCTCAAATTTATGATATCATTTTCAAAAGAAAATTTATTTAAATTCTTTGAGATTTCATCTGCTAGACAATATACTTAAAAGTAATAGTTATTAAATCTAAAACATATTTTTTAAATTAATAAATATTAATTTATCAATTTATTGAGAAAGATATTTTAGAAAAAAAAAGAAGGAAAGGCAACATGGGGCACTTTCTTCCTCTCAATGTGTTTGTCTTTGTCATAAAGGACTAGCCAGAAATTGCAAATCAAATGTGACACATTCTAGAAAAGTTAGAGTATGAAATTAAAAAAGCTAAAAGCATTAATTGTTACGCGTTGAGTAATTAATTATTCAATTTATCTATTCAAAATAAATGAAACTTTTATGGTGTGACATAAATTTTTAAAAAAGTTTGTTTAGTGACATTATTAAAAGATAATTTGGTAATATTACCCTTTACTTCTTCACAAAGTCTTCTTTAAACCTATAGATAGTTGAAAATTCCATTAAAGAGAGAAGAATAATCTTTAATAATTAAATAAATTAAAACATTTTAAACTATCTATTTTGCATCATAAAAAAGCATCAGAAATTCATTAGCTTGGACGGAATGGATTAGTACCCCTTCCTAACTTAGAGGCCCGTTTGACTCAGCTTAAAAGCTGGTTCAAACTGACTTAAAGTGATTTTGAACTGATTTAGCTGTTTTGGCAATATCTCAAAAATAACTTATGGAAGCTGAAAAAACTTAATTTTAAGCAAAAGTTAAACAAGGTGGTGTAGGGTGTTTGTTTTTTTAAGCTTATAAGCTGTTTTAGGTTGACCACAATTTTTTTTTTTTCCTTAATATTTTATTACAATCTCCAAATTTACGGAACAATAACCCTAACATCTCTTTTTTCATTTTCTTTTTTCAAGTGGACATAGCAACTTCAGCACTTTTATCAAACACATAACGGCTTATTTTAAAATAAGTTGCAGCACTTTCAAAAGTACTTTTTTAAAGCTGCTTATTAAGCACACCAAACGGGCCCTTCTTAGTATGTATTGATTTGACATTATTCGTAAGAAAATATTAATTAAAAGTGTATTTTTTTAAAAATCAATCTTATTAATGATCTTTTGGAACTCTAAGTTTGACTACAACTATTTTATAAAGTTATTTAGATATTTTATTTGTTAAAATTTATATGACTTACTTTCATTTTTACTTATATATCAAGTAATAATTCAACTTTAAAATATATATTTAACATGTGATAAAATGATTCATAGTGCATCATACTAACATTTGATTTATATTAATTTACATTATAATGTTATTTTCTTTAAATTCATATTAAATTAAATTATATCATATAAATTGAGATCGAAGGAGAATTACAATTCACTTTATTTACTATAATAAACAAGTAAAAGAAGCATCTATATATTTTTTTATATAAAAGCCAAGTAAAATGAAATGAACAATAAGTAGCTAGACTCTAACCTATTTTTCTAGAGCCTCAAGTTATAAATATAACACTAATATATACTACACAATCCATTATCTCATCCATACAAAATGGAGTAGCAGAAGAATTATAGAAATGGAAATGGAATCAGCATTGAATCTAGAAGAAAATAGATCATACAATGTTGAGGATTGTAAGTACACACGAAGACACAAGAGAAAAAAGAATATATGTATGTTTATTCTAAGTGCCTATATGCTTGTTATTATAACCTCTACTATCTTGAATTTCACTGTTTTTAAGCCCAAACGCCCTACAATCACCCTCACTTCCATCACTCTCGAGGACCTGGCCGTGTCTGTCGACGCGGCCAGGTTCAGGGTCAACTTCAACATCAGCATGAATGGAAGTGTCTCTATTGAGAACCCTAACAGGTAAGAGACAAATTAATGATTTGAATTTTATTGAGTTTGATATTTTGAATTTGTTAGTTTTAATTTTTATAGTACTTTGTAGTTCAATTTCATCACACGTATAGACAAACACTAAAACGAAAATAATTTTTAGCGGTATTAAATATTGACACTAATAGAGAATGCTAAAGTCTTTATCGGCATTAATTAAGTGTCATTAGAATCACTGTCACTAAAGGCTTTAGGGACATATACAAAAAATGTCAATTGCCGCTAAAAATACATATTTAGTGACACTTAAGTTTTAATTATCGCTAATGATCATTTTTATTTTAGTGGAAAGAGGTATTTCACGTTTTGAATTTTTAAACTTTACCTATTACTTCCTTTATTTATTTTTACTTGTTCAATTTTAAAAAACCAGGAAAGATATTACCATTTTATACTTATTTTACACTTATTATTGTTAAGATGACTTACAGTAATTAGGGACAATATAATAAAATTATAATTTTATTTATAGCTTTTTAAGAAATATACCAAGTCAAACACCAAATAAACATGAGAGGGAGTACTCAATAAATTATGACTTTGGTCTTTGCAAGTATTCAACCTTGAATAATAAAAATATGCATTTTAGATTCCTTTACATAAATATATCATATCTAAGTTGTTGTTCAAACTATATTGTCTTCTAAATATAGAGTAACAATCCAATTGAGCACAATATACACGATTAATCAATGGTTTAACAACCAATACTTTGTTTGAATTGATGAAGTTAAAACATTCATATTCCAAATTAATTCAGCATTAAATTTGCTTAGCGAAATATTACAAGGAAGTAATTAGAACTTATCGATATTTAATTTGTACAAGTGTAATAACTTATACTATACACAAACACTATAAATTTTTTTAAAAATGAAATTTAATTGATATACTAGAACAATAATTACCATTTTTTCCCACTAGATTACTACATAATGACCATATGATTTGAAAAATAATAATTTCAGTTGAACCAACTTCTAACACACCCATTTCTGTCATTAGGGTTAGTTTTCAGTACGAAGGCATCAACCCTTATATTGAATATGGAGGCCAAGAAATCGGAGATGTTCACATCCCGGCGGGGAACATCGGGGCACGGACCACGACAACGAAGAATTTCACGTTGATAATTATGGCGGATCAGATATCGTCGAATCCTAATTTATTTTCAGACGTAGTTGAAAAGGGGATGTTGCAATTAACTCTTTACGTGAAATTGAAGGGCAAAGTAAAACTAAATGTGTTGTTTAAAATCAAGTTCAAAGTTTCCTCTAAATGTGATTTGTCCTTGGATATACGCAATGGAACTCTTGCTAACCAATCTTGTCACTCTAAGATTAAGTTATAGGTTGAATGTACGGAGACATATTTAGAATTTGAAATTTATAAGTTTTGAATTTTAACGTTGTTATGGGTTCTTTATTTTTATTAAATGAATACACGAGTTAGGTTAAAGCTATATGCCCCCAAAATTCTACGATTAGGGGCGAGGTTGGCTTCAAGATAGAGTTCGGCAGAATTCAGTATAACTTTAGCCTAAATTAGGTATATATATTGAAAATTTTATTAAATACGTATAAGAATTGAATTTAGGATTCAAATGATATATAAATATCCGTGTTTTGTTTCAAATTTTGAATCTGTCAATATCATCAATACAAACCAAAAAGAATGCCTTATTAAACATCACAATTAAAGTAGGAAGACAATCCCTTTCGTCATGTTTTAACTATCGTGCTTATTAAAAATAATTGATTCAACGTAAATTATAATTTTAATTATTTCTTTTCATCTTTATTTCTTTGAATAAAAACGCAAAGAGATTAATATGATAATATTAAATTGAATAATAAAAATTAGCTAATTAAATTATTATTTTTAAAACGTGTAACATAGAAAAATATCCTAAATTCTTACCAATTATTTTGATCAATTTTTCCCCCCTAAATAAATAATGAAATGTCAAATGATTCTAAGAAAAGCATATGCTTATTATTTTGGCATTGGTGCACGCCATCGAAGAATTCAAAGGTAATTACATTGATAAGGTCAATCGCTGACTTGCTCCTTTCTTAGTATTTTTCAAAGGTTGGGACCGAAAAAGAACACTTCTAGGAGACTACGACTACAAGCCACCCCTCACCCACTTCGTTACCTATAATAAGAAAAATAATGGGTATTCATTTTTATTTATCATATTTAAACTCAATACATTATTAAATAATTATTGATTAATATAACTATTTTATCGCACAATTTTTATGAAGTAATGTATGTTTAGTATTAATTATGTCTTATACTTGTCATGTTTGAATTACATTAAAAGAGATTGAATCTTGATGTCGTATACCAAAAGAAATATTAAATGTATCAAAATGTCCTTTGATTTTATGTTTTAAAACATATCATGTGAAAAGTTGAAGTTAAACAACAATAATACACCCCATGAAATCCCACAAAGTGGGGCCTTGGATAACCTCATTCCTAATCTTGTCACTCCTAATATAGATATTCCGACACATCCATCTCAACATCACCATCTCCACCAGTGGCGGAGCCAAAAATTTCTTAATTGGTGTCCAAAAAATAGCAACTTGTTATGTTAAGGGTGTCCAAAATATGTTATTTAATCATTTAGTATATCATTTTATTTGTATACATGCAATATTTTTTTTTCGACGAACACCCTTCACACAATGTAGCAACTTTAGTTTTTCCAATAACTAATGTTATTTTCGCAACTTTAGTTTTTCCAAGGAACTCGATCATTTCTATTTTAAACAAAAATGATCAAATATAAAAATTCGTATTGTACTTCTACTCTTATTACTAGTTTTATTTGATGATAATCATATGTATATGATATTATATAAACATTTTCTCATTATTAAAGACGAAAACAATAAATAAATATCTTATTAATATGATTATTAATTTAGCATGTTAGAGAAACAAAATTGATTAACATAACATGAGGCACTACTTGTGCCATGTTCTCTATTAATACGCGTAACACCACCACATGAGACAAGTCAAATGCGCGGGCATCTTTAATTAATCATGCGTTGCCTACTCCCATTTTAAATTTTAATTGCATCATTTCATATGTCAAAATCCAACTTCCATACTGTTTACTGCTTCTGCAAACTAACTACTATATTTACACACATTTTTCTTCGTCTCCATTACCTCATCTAAGTTCTAACTATTTGAAGAGATACAATATTAATTTCAAACAAGTGTGATGGGATCAGTAGAAGATGAGAATAAGGATGAATTTAAACAAAGTCTTACCCGGGGAAAACTCAAGCCTTCTTCCTCATCGTCGTTCCGTCTCCGTAGCCCGAGCTTGAATTCTATTCGTCTTCGTCGGATCTTCGATGTGTTCGATAGAAATCACGATTGTTTGATCAGCGTTGAAGAACTCAGCCAAGCACTTAACCTGCTTGGATTAGACGCCGATCTGTCAGAAATTGAATCCATGGTGAAATCATACATCAAACCAGAAAACACTGGTCTCAAATTTGAAGATTTCGAAGCCTTACATCGATCTCTGAACGACGTTTTCTTCGGGTCAAAATGTGAAGATAAGCTCGGGTTCAATTCGGATCCGGCACAGGATGAATTGGATCTGAAAGAAGCGTTTGATGTTTTTGATGAGAACGGCGATGGATTTATATCGGCGAAGGAATTGCAGGTGGTGTTAGAGAAATTGGGATTACCGGAAGGAAGTGAAATTGATAGAGTGGAGATGATGATTTCGTCAGTGGATCAGGATCATGATGGTCGCGTTGATTTCTTCGAGTTCAAAGATATGATGCGTACTGTTATTGTTCCTTCATGATTTTTACTTTCGAGATTCTCGGCGCCGGAATGTGACATCACTTTACGGCGGGTTATTTTTACTTGCTTCTTTTTCTGTATTTGCTTCAGCTGTTTTGTGCTATCTTTGTATCAAACATACTTATCGTATAATGTGAAAAATTATGCATCATCAATATTAACCTAAGTTAAATCAGCTCCAAATTCACGATTATACTTATTAAATCAAGAGAAAATGATTAAATGTCTCTTTAATTTATTGATCGATTCTTTAACTATACATTTATATTTTACTGATTTTATTACTTCTCAATTTTATTTTATGACCCTTAAACGCTGATATGTATTCACTTTTGGTAAGGCATGTAATGACTAAAATTTAATTAAATAATCCATGTGGCAGCCTCTAATTGGAGATTATATAATTAAATTTATTTGTGTTTAAAAAGAAAAGTTCGGGTTTGTTTATATCCATTCACAAATGTTCTTTAAATTTTCCAAACGTCCTTCCAATGGTGGGGTCATCTAAATTTCGTCTCTATGAGCTTCAAATCAGTTTGTAGCTATTGATTTATGCTTAATTAATCATACATCAATCATTTTTAGCTACAACAATCACCTAACTCATAAACTTTCATATAAGAAGCTAAAGAACGGAAATCTCTCATAATTTCAGCAAAAATATAATTAATATAAGAAGAAGTCAAACCACAATGAACCAACAAAAGTAATTTAAAATTTCACTTTCTAATTTATTTCTTACCATATTTGTTTTTCACTCCCATATTTGTGAATTTTTATTTTTGAATTCGACTTCAAATTGAAAATTTATGTAGACTAGTCATGGAATTGTTCTTCTTTTTTAATTTGGTATAGAGATTTTTTACTAATAAGTTGAGGGGGCATTAAAACCTCGTATAGAACAGGTGTAGTTGAAAATTACTAATAAATTGAGGAAACTTTTAGCTATTTTCTAAATTAAGTTCAATCTAGATCTTCAAATTTTAAAATATAACAAGTATCACTCATTCAAATACGCTCTTGAGGAAATTGATAGAAGGTATAATGAAGAGTCAAGTTGGCCTTTTTGTACTTCATTTTGAATTATTTAGCTTTCAATTAGTTAGAAACACAACAAAAATTAGTTTTATTAGGTAGTTATACAGGTTAGAAACACTACAAAAATTAATTTTATTAAGCAGTTACACAGATTAATTAAGAATTTAGATATATAATAATAATAATAATAATAATAATAATAAACAACGACCCCTTAGTTGATCTTAAAATGAGTTAAACTTTGGTTGAAATAAGTACATAATAAGTTGCTTGTTGGGTTGCTTATCTTGAGCTCCATCATGACCAAAAAAAAACTTCGAAGTTCCATCGAAGAAGTTATTTGGTACGAAGAAAAATATTTTTCATGAATAAAGCTTTTTAGAAAAATAAGGTGATTTTTAACGTATTTTTTCATTGTTTGATTGATGAGTGAATTTTATTTGTAGTGTTTGATTGGTGAATTAAAAATATTGTTCAGAAAATATCATATTTTGCTAGAGAATGGAAAATAGTCTCTTATCAAAAAATCAACTTCGATAATTGATTCGAGACTAAACTTGAACATCCAAACTAGATCACGACCCTGATTAGTGATCTAAGATCCGACCTCGACTACCTACCAAAAACGTGACCCCAATTCTCGACCTAAAATATGATATTTGAATTAGGACCTGAACCACAACACTCAAATAATTAGGATCCAACCCCGATGACCAAATTCGAAATCCGACCCCGAGATGTGATCCAAAACCGGTGGTATTAACTTCTACATTGGGACACAACATTTGAATTGGGCCGAACCCCAACATTTGAATTTGGAACGGACAATAGACAAAATGACCTTGACTTCGACACTAACACCCTACCCTGATGACTTATCCAAAATCTAAATTGCGACCCAACTTTTGAACTAGGACTTGACCCAACTTTCGAATCAATACTCGACATCGACACCCGAACTGAGATCTAACACTAACTCCCTACCCCAATGACTTATCCAAAATCTAATTTGGGACCCAACTTTTGAATAGATACTAGACATCGACAAATCCCCGCCCCCAATGACTAATCTAAAATCTAAATTGTGACCCAACTTTCGAACTATGACTTGATCCTAGGCCCAACTTTCGAATAGATACTCGATACTGATATTCGAACTGAGATTTGACACTAACTCCCTACCTCGATGACTTATCTAAAATCTAAAGTAGGACTCAACTTTCGAATTAGGACCTAACCCTCGACCCAACTTACCTAAGTTATAATCAACTTCAAAATCACGATTATAGTTACATGAGTTCTAAATTGACATATTTGTTGAATTGCGATTATACTTTGATAAATTAAATTGAATCTAGACTTTCAAATTTTTAATTATAACATTCATTCAAATATGCACTTGGGGAAATTGAGAGAAGGTATAATGAAGATGAGTTAAGTTCGCGTTTTATACATCATTTTGAATTATTTTACTTTCAATTAGTTAGAAACACAACAAAAATTTGTTTTATCAGGTTGTTCTACAGATTAATTAAGAATTTAGATATATAATAATAATAACAATAATAATAATGATGTATATAATAACAAATTAAACGTTAAATTATGGTTGAAATACATAATAAGTTGCTTATCTTGAGCTCCATCATGACAAAAGAAAACATCGGAGTTCCACCGGAGATTTGGCTGGAATTCTCATAGATGTCCGTTCAACTACTATTCAGTCTCTTCACTTTATCCCTTTCTAATTTTGACTTTCCTTTTCTGTTTCTTTGATTTGTTTAGTCTAGCTTGTTTTTATTAGATTTGTTTTTTAAATGGACTCACCATTTTCGGCTACTCCAATAATGTAAATGTCAATTTTTTATTTGATATAATTTGACTTGTTTATTTTTTTAAAAAAGTTATTTGATAGGAAGAAAATATTTTTCATGAAAAATTTGATCTAGAAATCAACTCCAATAATTATTTGAGATTCGACCCGAACACCCAAATTAGAAAACATGACCCAAATTAGTGATCTAGAATCCGACCTCGACATCCGATCAGAAACGTCACCCCAATCTCGACTTGAAATTTGATTTATGAATTGGGACATGACCAACGACACTCGAATAATTAGGACCCAACATCGATAACCAAATTTGAAATCCGACCCCGAGATGTGATCCAAAACCTATGGCATCAACTTCCACATTTGGACTCGACATTTGAACAAGCGCCGAACCTTGATATTTAAATTTGGGCTAATAGTCAAATTGACCCCGACCCTAACACGACACCCTATCCCGATGACTTATCCAAAATCTAAATTGGGACCTAACTTTCGAACTAAGGCATGACTGTGGACACAATTTTCAAATCGATACTCAACACCGACACCCGAACCGAGATCCGACACTAACTCCCTACCCCAATGACATATTCAAAATCTTAATTGAGATCCAACTTTGGAATTAGGACCTGATCTTGGACCCAAATTTCAAATCGATACTCGACACAACACTTAAATTGAGATCAGACACTAACTCCCTACCCCTATGACTTATCCAAAATCTAAATTGGGATCCAACTTCCAGACTAGGACCTAAACCCTGGACCCAAATTTCAAATCGATACTCGACTTCGACACCTGAACCGAGATCTGATACTGACTACCTACCTCTATGACTTATCATAAATCTAAATGGGACCCAACTTTCGAACTAGTTATTGACCAGGACCCAACTATCGAATCGATACTCGACACCGACACTCAAACTGAGACTCGATACTAACTTTGACTCGGGACCTGACTTTTAATTCGGTACTAACGTACGTTTCGAACTCGACTTTTGAAACGAGATATGTTCCGAACACTTGACCCCAACCCTAAAGACCAATTGAGTCCCTAAATACCTGACCTGACCTCGAATCTCGATCCGAAATCAGACTCCAACACTTGATTCGAAACTCCACCCTACCACATGACTCGAGACTTGATTGGGATCTGATCTGAAATGTTGACTCGGGACTCAACACTCACAACAGGATCCAACCCTGATCCAACCTGGAATTCAAGAGTTAAACCTCAAACCGCGGTCAAAAATTGGGTTTTCAATTGAGAATCAAGAGTAAAATCTCGAATTAATATCATAAATCAATACTCGAGACTTGAGTAAGGGTGAAAAATTGAGGTGTGAGATTTAAAAGAGTTATGAATACATTTTCTTACTTTTTGGAAGTAAGTTATTTTCCTTAAATTTAAAGAAAATAAATTGATTTGAAAACATTAAAAAATTAATAAACATAATATTCATTCATGCCTCTTGACCTCCTACAAATTCAAGTGTACCTATTTTACTATAAACAAATAAATGACATACGATTTCAACATAATCAAGACACCTTCCTCCTTCCAATGTGTGAGTCATTCAACATAATAGACACGTACACATAAAATGTAGTAATAAAAAAAATATAATAAGTTAAAGGTTCTATGTCCATTATATATGGTAGGTAGTAGCTAGAAGGCCATTGTCAAGAGGAAAAAAATGCTATGAATCTGGAGTTGTTGCTTCATTTTGTAGCATTCTCCCATTGATATAGCAAGGAAAAAAGGGAAATTTAAATTTGATTATTATAACAATTGAAGGATGGTAATTAGTCTAATTATACAATTTTAATTTTGCTTCCTGTTGTCCACAAAATTCCACTGCTTTTCTGCCAATAAATCCACAAAGTTTAACAAATAATTTAACTAATAACGTCACAAAAATGTTATTGTAGTACTTTGTCGATCCATAATTGCTTATCCATTTTTTCTTTTATAATTAATCTTAATTATTTATTTATTTTGACAAATTAAGAAAGAATAATTATTTTTATATATTGTATTCTTCATTAAATAACTAATTACTTTAAAAGATATAAAATTATCTACTTCATAATTAACAAGAATAAAATGATAAACTTATTATATCATCAATTATTTTTTAATAGATGTATTAATTTAAAATTGAACAAGTAAATAAGTACGAAAAAGTTAGTTCTAGATGGTCAAATGTCTGCTCTCGTCTTAATGAGTCCGCATTAAAAGACCCTTTTCAACTTTGAAAAATTAAACACATACGACAAATACACAGTTTTTGCTAAGAGTTTCAAATATAAAGTATTTATATATGTATCAAAAAAAATTAAAGAAGATTAACATCTACTATATATATATATAAAATATTTTAAAAAATATATAAATAATATAAAATTAGTTTGATAGCTAGTTTAAAGGTGAGTTTGGTAGGTATTTATTCATGTATAAATTTAAAACGATATTCACTTTGCAATTTAGAAACCTATACAACCAATATAGATATAAATTACACGAAAAATTATGTATTATTTTGTGCAAGATATATAAGGTGAAATATCTAAATTCTGTGTTAACATAAATTTCTTCATAAATAATCTTTACATTACCAATATTTATATAATTCTAACCAGTTATCAAAATGACCCCTATAATTTTATTTCGAACAGAATTCACCCTACGTAACTCCACCCCTCATCATAATATAAACTACTCCGTAGTAACTATATATAGATATTTTCTAACAATAATAATACATACATAAACATAAAATACGTTACTAATCCAAATATATCCCATGTGAGATGAAGAGAATCACAAAGAAAATACTATATATTTGTTACTATAACAACTTAGCCTACTTTATATTCCATTATACACCTAAATAAATCGATCCGTCGGTGATCATTTTACATGTACCCACATGCTAGCAACTCACTAATATAATTTCATCAAACTATACTATAGTATATCTTTTTTGGTACCATCCAAATATTCCAATTCGTCCTCATCTCCAACTATATCTCTCCAACCAAAACAATTTATTCCCCTATGTTACAATTTTTGATTTCGAGTTGGTAAACTCCTTTCACTTTAGTATGTTAGATCAAAGAAGAAGTTTCTCATTCAGTTCATTTGATTGCAATTCTTCGAATAATAGTGCTAGTCTCTTTTCATCATCTACTGATGATTTTTTCGCGAGTAATTTCATTATGTATGATACGGAGGATGATGATGATGATAATGATGATGGAGCGTACATTGAAATAAACCTTGATCCACCGCGAAAAATAGTGCTAGAGGATAAGGAATTTAAGAATTCTAATTCTTCAGAGATGGAGTTGAGGATATCTTTTTCATCAACCGGAATTCCCCCAACAACAACATGTGGTACCACACAACATGCACAAGGAACAACAACAGCAACAACAACAACGACTAAGCCAAGGAGGGGACGCTTTTTCGTATCGTTGGCTCGCATTGTAAATGAGTTTATAGCAGCATCTTCCGTCAAGACATCAAGTTCAGTTAGAGCAATAGAAGCTAATAATAATGTTGCCCATGAAAATGGACCTGCTCATGTCCTGCCACTCTCTAAATCTGACGGCGCGGAGATGATACGGAGCAGGTAAATCTTTTTAGAGTTTATAATAATATCATCAGAGCGGCTCAATAAAATTGGTGGCCTAAAATCAATAGTTCATATTACATATCTACTATATTGTAAATAAAAATATGAAAAGTAAATAACCATCATCCCGTATAACTACAGATCTTAAATCCGAGTCTTAAAATAAAAACAATCTTGCATGTCTCTTTAATAGGTCTTGCCGGTCTCAAACTCAAAAAATTAATATAAATACTGAATACCAAATAAAATTGAGGTTGGTAAAACCTTTGCTTTATTGGCTTGACTTTCTAGTAGGGCTACGTTATTGTAAATAATTTTTACAAGTTCAAAATTTTATGTAAAAATATTTAATTTTTTTTTGAAATAATTTAATATAAAATATTTTTTATAATGATATCTAAAAATTTTATGACCCTTTCAAAATTGTGTCTTTATTTAAATATATATATTTTTTAATGGTCAATAGTCTACCTTAATAAATAAGTTTTGACGAGTAGGGGCCGTTGGGAATAAGGGGGGAACGTGGGGGCGGCGGAGGAGAATAAAATGAAAAATAAACCAAAGACTAGAAATTAGGACCACGTAAATTAAATGAATTCATATTACAACTTACATACATAATTTTATAAATATATATAATATAATTGTCAACTTTACTTTATAGTCAACTTTAAAATGGTTTACTTTTATTTTTAAAGATTCTTTAAATATAGAGCATAAATTTATGGTTTAAAATTTTATGAAAATTATAGTAATTAATGGTAAATATGAATTTATAACTTAAAATATATAAGAATAGATTCAAACCCAAAAACTTTTATAATTGAATTCCTTTAACTTAAATTCTGAATCACTCTTACCTCTAATCGATTCTATGGTTAATTTCTATTGCTGATATATTTTCTTTAATAAACTTTATATCGCAAGGTCAAATGTAAAAGACGAAATATAGTGTAAAGTTACTTAATTCTTATCACACATGTGGACTTACTATACGTCATTAGTAATAATTAAACAACAGGTAAACCTTCTTACTTGCATCGGTGTATACACTAATGCAATACATGAATGGTATGTGTTTTATATTGGTGCTCATTTTACTTAATTTAATTAGCAACGTGTGTTTTACGTCATTAAATACCATAATAATAAAAATTGGAATTAGTTGATGTAAAACACTTGGTGGAATAATTTTTCT
Organism: Solanum habrochaites; assembly: GCA_027704765.1. NCBI lineage: Eukaryota > Viridiplantae > Streptophyta > Magnoliopsida > Solanales > Solanaceae > Solanum > Solanum habrochaites. Next base: position 62,332,777 of record JAKWJA010002498.1, read on the forward strand.
TCTTAAAGAACAACTTTGGCAATTTTCCCTACTTTTATTATAAACTAAATCACCCAAATGAAATATGGATATAGTAAAAACGAGGAGCCGGAGCAAGACATTATTCTTGCTAGACCCTCTTATATCGATAGGCAATTCATTATTTATCATATCTTAATTAATGTTTACATTTTTGCAGAAATGATTGCACTATAGTTCCTTCAAAGAACAATGGCATTATGAACTTTATAGTAAAATTGAAGTACAAAAATATTCCATCAATGTTAATTTCAATGGTAACACCCAAACCTAAAAATGCACAAATACGCGCCAGACAAACCCTTGCAAAACGAGGGGAGCAAGTAAGTAGGAGCACCTTGCAGAGGCAAGGATCCAATGAACAACAACAACGATTATATGATGAAACAAAAAACTCGCAATCATTCAGATCTTAATTATCAAGATGTCAACCACAACAAATCAACATCGGGGATAATAAACTTTAAGGCAATGAGAGGAGTACTAGACGCTCTTATTGTCAAAACTAGTCGTTATTGCACGAGTGCAACAACAACAGGGGGATTATTATCTGGAAATAAGCAGAATAGCAGTAAAAGTTGTCCGAGTTCTATTAAATCGTCACCATTGCATAGCAATGTTTGTGATGACGACGTTAGAAAATTTTACTCGAGGGATAATTCTGTTCAAGCAGCCATTGCTCATTGTAAGAAATCATTTGGAACTCAAGCTGAATTTGATTTTCATATTTGACAGTGTTCTCTTAATTGAGATGATTTTTGTATATATATAATAAAAGATTGAGTAAAGGTCCGTAGTGGCCAATGGATGTCGAGCTATTATAATTCTTTTTCTATGGTTCGTGAGTTGGGTTCAAAATATTGTAAGTAAACTTATTTTGGAACATATGTTCTATATATCATAAATTAAATAACAAATTCCAATCAGTTTATGATGACAACGTCCTAAGGATATCTTACTTGTTGACCCCCACAACTGAGTAGACAATTGATCGCCAATACCAATGGACAGACTCTAGACATTAGGCCAAGTTCTTGAAATTGGCAAAATGTCTAGAATCAGCCCATTGGTATTTGCGATCAATTGCTTACTCACATCATAACATAATTGAGGTTTGTATTTTAATATATCATATATAGCGTATATGTTCCAAATTTAGATTAATTACATTCTATTTGGATCCGGTTCCTCTTCATTTCTCTTCTTTCCATTTTTCTCAAGTTCTAGCTTGCATTTGAGACATGTCATAGTTTAAAATTAATGGTTGAGATTTAATTGATTAAACTAAAGTTCTAATCATAATTATTTATCTCCATATATTTGTTTTTTAAATATTTAAGAAGCAAATATATGGAAGTAAATAACTATGGTTGAAACTTTACTTTAATTAATTAAATCTGAACCATTAATTTTAAACCATGACACGTGTCTTCAATCCAAGCTATAAATTTTAAAAAAATGAAAAGAAGAGAAATGAAGGAACCCATGAATATATATATTGGAGTTAAATAGTGTGCTATCATAATATATATGGGACTGTCTCCATCCATGTAACATACAAGTATGGTACCTGAATGCAAGCTATCCCCGCTAAAGCCTTTCCCTTTCTTGAACAAAATTCATTTTCATTAATCTCTAAACACATAAAATCCACATATTCAATCATTTTCTGGTTTTACAAAAAGCGAATAATGTCGAGGTAAGTAGGTCTATTAAGTCGTCACCAAAGCATAGCAATGCATGTGATGACGACATTAGAAAATTTATTCAAGGGATAATTCTATTCAGGCAGCCATTGCTCATTGTAAGAAATCATTTGGAACACAAGCTGAATTTGATTTTCATATTTGACAGTGTTCTCTTAATTGAGATGATTTTTTGTATATAGAATAAAAGGTTGAGTAAAGGTCCATATTGGCCAATGGATGTCAACTCATTGCAGTTCTTTTTCTACATTCAGTAGTGTCGGGTATTAGAACATTGAGAGGACCTTTTCCTAGCACTATAAGATCGAGAAGGACACTCCTCTAGTGTACCAATTATCATTTTCGATCACATGTATAGGATCAACTGGTGTTTTGGTTATGGAATAAATGAAATTTCAATTTATATACACAAATAACACGAGATTTTTCAGTGTGTTTTGGTTATGGAATAAATGAAATTTCAATTTATATACACAAATAACACGAGATTTTTCAGCAATAACACGAGATTAATTACATGTAGTACCGTTTATACTAAACATGTGTTGATAATCTAAAAAATAAAGTGTTAGTGTGACATTCTAAATAAACTAAATTTGAAACATATGTACAATATATCATAAATTAAAGAACAAACGCAAATCATGTTATGATGATGCTCCCAAGGGTATCCTACTTGTTGACCCCGCAACTGGGTAGGAAATTGATAGCAAATATGATCATGCATATTCTAGTCATTAGGCCGAGCTGTTGACTTAAGTCAAAAATTTGAGTTAATGCTATAATCTACCGGTTGGTATTTGCAATCAATTGTCTACTCACTTGCAGGGGATCAACATGTAGGATGCTCTTGGGAATGTTGTCATCATAACATGATTGAGGTTTATTTTTAAATTTATGATATATATATGGTATTTGTTCCAAATTTAGTTTAATTAGAATAAATTTGGATGTTAAAATATACTTGTGCAATCATAATACATGGGACACTCTGATTTTTATATATACAATAAAAGATTGAGTAAAAGTCCACATTGGCCAAAAGATGTCAAGCCCCATTCATTCATTTTTTTCTACATTTAGGGCAGGATTAGAACATGAAAGTCTTTTTCCTAGTACAACGCGGATTAGAAGAAGAACACTTATCTAGTGTACCAATTATCGTGTTCGATAACATGTATAGGATCAACTAGCATATTAGTTACGAATAAATGAAATTTCAATTTATATACACAAATAACACATAGATTTTTCAATACCAACACAAGATTAAATAAAATTAGAGGCGGTATCAAATAAAATAGTGACCAAATAGTCACACTTGAGAATAATACCTGTAATAAATGTGTGTGACACTTCTGCCTCCGACCTCCCTGGAAAAGAATAAAATTATGCCCTGTCGCTTGTTTGAGCACCACCACTATAGAATGACAAACAAGAAATATTTGTTATATGTGGAACAAATTTACCTTAAACAAAATTGAGGGTTACATTTTTTTGTGTGCATATAAGTTAAACTATTTCCATAACTTACAATTCTATTATGATGAGTCTGGTAGTGGACGCCCATCTTCATTTTGGATGTTTATTTGGATTAACTTAATCATCACCAAAATTTGGAACTTCCATGATAACAATACTTGATTTGGTATCAAATTCTTCATCACAAATAAAATCCATCTCATTTTCTGATATTCTATGGATCGAGGACGATATGTCAAACAAAGAATTATGGAGTGTCATCTTAGCGAGTCTTTAAGTAAATACTTAGAACACAATCAGACTTCTTTAATATTTGTTTAGCTTTTCTTTGTTCTATGATAAAATACTCGCAAGAGATTTTCTTTAGTTTTTATTTGTTTTCTTATATTCAAATTGGGACCCAATTGAAAAGGCTTATTTCTATATGCTCATCCACGACAATTATTCAACCATATGAGGGAGGAAAAGCATGCCAATGAATCTGATTGATTGGTTTTAAAATCAATTTAATAATATACTTGATTCATCGCATTTTTAAGTTTAATGTATAATCATGATATTAAAAAAAGATATAGATAGACATTTTAGAGAAATAAATATACACATGGAAGAAAAAGGTAATGAATTAAATCAATAAATGATATATGCAAACGTTTATGAGTTCATACCTTTTGTTTTGTATAGTTATTTTATACTTGAAATCTATCTAACCTAAGTTATTTAGCTCACCAAAAAGGATGAGACAAAATGAGAGGATCTTGGATCAGTGTAGGACATTTAAACCTAGAAAAAGTTATCAACACTTTTTCAGGAGGCGGACCAAAGCTATCCATGCACTCCAATCTAGGACCAACCTACAGGAAGACAAAGGCTAGAGAGCAAAGAACGAAAATGAGAATTGTGAATATTTACCAAGTGAAGAAACATCTCTCCAATAGATAAGATCTGTCAGCAAATTAGGAGCACAACCCATGAAACCTGAGAGCAAGCACAAATTAAGAGGGAAAAATGGCACACAAACACGAAATCATAGAAGCTCCGGGTTGTTGATAATCCAAAGAAATAGAAATCATAGGCTTGGATTATTCCAAGGGGACAACATATCTCACAAAAAAAGAAGCAGAGAAAGAGGCGAGAAGCAAACAAGCAGAGAAAGAGGCGAGAAGAGAAAGAAGATAATGAGGGGATCTGTTTTATGAAACCCTACTCTAAGTATCTATATATAGCTCCATCCGGGTAAGAGTTGGATTGGGCTTTAGGATAGGTAGAATAGAATGATATTCTTTTATGTGTTTTTGTTGTTTGGGCTCGGTATTGGTTGGGCTACTCTCGAGGTGGTATTTGTTTTTTGATGTTGAGATTATTAATAAAATAACAATATTTGCTTTAAAAAAATTGGGGGGATCTTTAGTCCCCTCCATCATTTAAAACATAGAATGGGGAAAGTGCTTTTTATTAAAAGTTCATTGATTTAAAAAAAATCATCATCCAAATTTATATCAAAATTCTTAGCTAATTAAGTATGAAAAGATCTTATCTCATTCATCACAATCCTTAGTGAAGTTCATTTTGTGTTTTTTGTGCAATAATTTCATAGACCAAAATATTTCTTCATCTGCATATTCTACTATATTAGAAGTGTGATTTTGTAAATGTATTAACATGTGTGTTTAATGGTAATTAAAATGAAACTTCACTTACTGACACTTTTGACATTTAACTTTTGGTTTTTTCCATCTCTAGATTTATGTTCATTACATGTTTCTCCACTTGTTTTTGTCAAATGTTCTTTTTGTGTCTTTATACTTTATCAATAAACAATTTATACGTTTCAATTCTCTCCCACTTATAGGTTTTCTTTGTTTTATTTTATCGCTTGGTTATTTTAATGTAACGATCCACAAGTGCCCCCTAAAAGATAGGGAGAACCCTTGAATCGTCACAAGTCGTACTTGACCCTTTGGGGTCTTGTACAAGCATTTAACTATCGTTCATTACATAAGACATGAAAAGTAGTGGAACTAAAACTCTTCACGAATAATTTAATAAAAGAAACATCTTTCATAAAATACTAAGAAAGTCTCATCATCACAAACCAAACTTAAAGACACGACATAATTATCTTAGGGACACGGCCCTTTACATAATACATAATAAGTCTTAAATAAACTAAGAAAACATAGACTATGTCCTCGAATATATGAGGACATACCAAGTCTTGAGAGAGTAAATTCCCAAGCTTCGCCTTATAGACTTCTCCTTGCTTCCAAACATATACTTATTAAGTATAGAAAAGTATGGGGTTAGTACAAAACAATGTACTAAGTATGACATATGTAAAAATATGCAAAAACGGATTTTAGTATAAATACACTTTCATGCCAAATAAGTAAAACCTTTATGTATATAGGAGTAAAACAACATAAGAATCATCATTTAACACTTAGAGAAGAATTTCCATAATTTTAACAAAAAGAACCATTTTACAGTAAGCTCTCCAACATTACAGTGAGTTTATTTTAACAGTACAGTTGAACTATTTTAATCCCAAAACAGTTAACTCCCAAAGTCAAGCCAAGAGGAAGTGAACTCATTCCCATAGGAGTTTCCCTAGCTAAGTTTATCCTAAGACTCACCAAGGTAAGACATGAAGGAAGCGCCCATACACCTCCGTTAATATAACCAGGTGATCCCCACGACTACCCATGTCTGGCTTACTAGGATCGGGAGAAAAAAGTTTACCCACTCAATGACCAAAACATTAGAAGAACACCAAACCACATACCAAGACTTACCTTAAGAAATGCTGCTTAGTGCAGATGAGTAGATGACGTCCCATTCCACCACTACCCTAAGTAGTAGTACCACTTTTAGAAGACTTAACCATTCAATTCATATAAGACACACCAAGACTTTCCCTTTCAGGAATGTCTACCTAGTGCAATAGATAGTAGTGTCTAATTAGACCTCCACCTACCCTAAGTAGTTACACTCTTTAGAAGACTTAGTTAATTTAATGCATATAAGAGGTCTTCTACTTAGTTGCACAATGGATAGATTGTCCAACCACCACCTACCTAAGTAGTACGTTATTTCGAGACTTAGTTAATTCATTCTTTTGTCGGAGGTATATTTAACTGACATAAACATGAGATCATAGACAGGGAATCCCGATATTAACCCTTATCGGATGAGGGATCCTCAATTGCCTAGAGTTAGGTCATTTTCTTAGCTTTCCATGCTTTCCAATAGTTACACCTACTGAGGCGCCATAGTTAAGGATATAAGGAGATTGCTACTAAGTAAACTCATTCCTACTACCAGGAGTACTCATTCAAAGAGGTACATTGGAATTACACCATCTCAACTCATGAAGTTTAACCACCCTTTATCATATCAGCTCGGTTCTAAGCATAACTCACCACAGATCTCAACATTATTGCGATAGGTTAGGATAACTAGTGAACACCATATCTTAACTCACGAAGGCATTCATCCTCCGACCTATCTTAGAAATTTCTTAGGATGTAGTGATGTTGCTAGCAAACACTTCATCTCAACTCACGAAGAGTGTTCACCCCAAAACTCCACCTTTGACTGAATTTAGCTTCATTCATTCATTCAAGTGTGTGTGTGTGTGTGTACATGTGAACACACCTCGCATATAAGCATCATTTCATTTACATTGACTTCAATACATGCTTAGACCTTCATTCATCATGTCTTACACACTAACATGCTCAACATATACGCTTACTTCATTTAGACATAATCTAAGCAAGACATACAATTCAATCTTCATAATACACATACAAGAACTATATTCATTATCACTTAATTTCACACATCAGGCCTTCAAAGCCACCCATACAATACATACCAAGTATATCCAAATTCATCAAGTGAACACCGCTACAAAAAAGGTGGACCATACCACTCAAGAGCATTTCATAAAGAGAGTTAACAATGAAACCAACTTACCGTTCTTTCAAAGCTTTCACACCTATTTACAATTTACTCAAAAATTCATCATAAAATAGTCCTTAGGGTAGTAGCTAAACAACAATATCAACACAAGGAAACCAAATCTCAAAGACTATGAAACCATACTCATTTAACCCATTCCTTAAGCCAAAATTTGATAAAAAACTTTAACATTTTTTCATTGAAGTTTTAGCATTAAAATCAAAACCTAACGTTAGAAACATCATATTTGAATCATTTAAAATGTTTTCATGCAAGACTCATGTTTAAAATCAAAGATAGAAGAAGAAAGAGTTTGAAAATCCTTTTTGAAATCTTTTAGAAATGACTCCTTGAATGGAATAGAGTTAAAGGATGACTACCATACCTCAAATAAAAGAAAACCCACTGATTTTTTTTATGAAGAATCAACCACCAACAACCCTCCTAGCTCTTTCTTGACTTATAGCTTCTGTATAGTTTTAGAGAGAGTCTTTCTTGAGAGAGAGTTTTGGGTTTTAGTAAATGAAGTCTAAAATTAGGTTTTAGGGTTTGAAACACCTTAATATGCCTAAAATACCCTAAAAGTATCTTCTAAGGTTCCTGAAAGACTTAGGTAAACTTACCAAACATCTCAAGCCAAAACAAAATTTTGAAAGTTTTTGGAGGCAGCACCAACGGCTCCCCATAAACTTACCGTTTCCCAATCTATGCCTCATTGGTGGTGGTGGGGGGGGGTCCGCCTATTAGGACTGAGACTCTTTCATGTGCAGGCTTTGCTAGACTTGCAAGGCTAGTCGACGCAAAAGGTCGACAGACCGTTTGTTAACCAACAGACCGTCCCTTGTGGTCGTCGATGGTCACTGCTTGGAAGCATCCTGCCAAAGGGAGGGGGTCCTCTTCTAAGGTACCTCGGCGTCCTAGGTTGGGTCGTATGATGTATTGTGGTTTCATGGTACTTTCAATGCCTTTTCATTAAGTTTAGTGTGTGTCTAAGGCTTTTTTGTATTAGTTTTAATGTATTTTTCTCTTTGTTTGCAGGAAATCTATCCAGGATGAAAACGTGGAAGAACTATGCTAAAATTGCAGAAGTGACGACCTACGGAGCCATCGATGGTCCATCGACCCGTCGACGGTCCGTATGTGGCCATTGTTGCATGAAGAAAATGCTGCTGAAGGAAGATCGGGGAATTCTGACTAAGCGTGGGGCTACGGAAGCTCTCGACGGACTGTCACATCCACGATGGACCGTCCTGTACATCCGTCATCGTTAATAAAAAGTAGCTCCAGTACCCGACTTTAAAAGATTCTAAGTATGAAGAAACAAAAGCCATCGACGGACCGTCGTGCTCTCAACGGACCATCATCCTTGTCCATCGATGTTAATAGTGAGTTGGAGAAGAAAACAACTGAAAAAGAATCTAAATGTGGAATGACAGGGGGCTTCGACCGTCCGTCGTGAACTCGATGGTCCGTCGATCCGATCGTCCACTCAGACGTGATTTTTGGGCATATTTTCCTTAAATAGATTTTTTTTTTTTTTTCCTCTTTGTATAGAACTCTGATTATTATAAATACTGTAAAAATCTCGTTTTTGAGGTTATTGGACTTTTGGGTATTTTTTAGGATTTTATTGTTCTAGTTGTGACTTGTGATTTTGGGAAATTATTCTATTTTCGGGAATTATTTATGCAAGCTTATTGCTAAATCAAGTTAATTTCTAGGTTTCTTCAATCTCATCAAAAGTAAGTACAGAATTTTTATCAAACTAATATGAAATTGTGTGATTATTAAGATGGGTAACTAATCCATAGCTAGGGTTGTGGGAACCATGGTAAATAACAAGGTAAAAACTAGTAAAATAATCAATTACTAGAATACTGTCTTGCATGTTATTGATAATCTTTCGTGTTATAAGTATTTTTAACGATGGCACATGTTGAAACCTCTCCACGCCCAAGAGTTAGTATAGGGGATATGATAATATTACTGGACTCTGAAGTGCCACTTGTCTTGTCTCCACGACACGGATCATACTTTCGTGGTGGGTGGTAACTAGTAGTCTGATCAAATTCTCACCGCTAGAAGTTTATGTAGGGCTACCATTAGGAAGGATCCACATGATCACATCGCCAATGATGAGGTGGTGTGTAAGTGTGTAGACGTTGGTAGGAAGGCCTGATTTGAATATTGACGTCATTGGGTTGTGTTGAGAGGGTTTCCCTCTCTCAATGACGGGAGAGAGGGCTATATGGTTATCGGAAGCTCAATCTATAACTCAATATATATTTGGATCAATTGAGGTATGTGTTCTAGAACGTTACAACCGATTGTTCCTAAGAAAGCAAACACCAAACGAGAGGCGTGAACAAACTTTGTGGGCACTACCGGGAGGAATCAGTCAGTAGTTCTTGGGACAGGTTCACTTTGTCTTGAGAAGTGTCCCAATCACCGCATCGATGATGCGGAGTCACTGAAAGAGTACTTCTATCGGGGGACCAAAATGATAATAATAATATTAGTATGATACAATGCAGGTGGTCTATAGGGCGTCTCCTTATGCTGGATTGCTGAGAAGTTGTTTGAAAATATCCCCGAAATAATAAAGCTCTGGAGCACTGGGAATCAGATACTGGGGAGAAGAAACACCTTTGCAGTGCAATTACACACAAACCAGCCACGAGAGATCGTTAAGAAATGACTCAAATGAGAACGGAGCTTGGGTTGGGTGTTGTGAAATTGAGAAATACGTCACGTAGGGTGCAAAAAGGTAAATTGCGGTGGTGAATGATTTGAACTACCAACACCGCCGATGATGAGTATACTATGAGGCGGACCTCTACGTGGTTACTGAGCAGACCGGAGGTTTTTCGACCAAAACGCCCAAGGCTCAACAGTAGAATTAGTGCCAAGGTCAAGGAAATCAATGGGTCGGAACTATGGTAATACAAACAGGAGAGGGTCATTATGTCAAATATGAAAAATAAAACCCGACAAAACAACTTTAAACCAGGGTACTATGGTAACAGAAAGAAATGTAAACGTGTGCCCTATGTTCCACCTCAAAATCGGATGTGAAGTTGCTCCTAGAGATGGTGGAGGGTAGTATGGTGCGAGTTGAGTTGAGCATATGTTGTAGGAAAATAATTAGAAGGTTTGATGCTAGTGATGAGCACACTAAAGGGTGAGAGTGAATTAACGAGTCTGGGCAAAAAGTTGATGGTTGGCACATGAAATCTCGATCAAAGCAGCTTGAGTGCAAATGGACCAAAGTATCTTCGTTGTGAACCCACGCCAACGGGCACTTCTTCCTAGGCAATATTGTCCAAACCAAAAAATGAATGGACATGTAGTAGGAAAACATGACCCATCTTGGCCCTCTGGTGTAGAAAAGAAAATGTGATAAGAGGCGATGATGAGGTAGTGGAGGATGTGGTGAGTGTGTTAGGTGGTTAGAGACAAGACGGGGAGGAAAGAAGCTGTGAGGTCCCAAAAGGTGCCCCATTGCATAGACCACCCACCTCCAATTCCCACAGTAGTCAGGGAAAAAGACAGGATGGTAAATAATAACGTTTTATCACTATGCCAAACAACTTTCCATCAATGTATCTTTGATTAGAAGCTCTGACAAATGCTCGGTTTGCCAAGTTCATGAAAAGAGATGGTCACTAAGAAAAGATCGAAAGTTTGGTAAGGATGATTATTGTTATAGAATAACATTGTAAGTGCTATTGTACAAGATCTGTAGTGCAAAAAAAAAAGATATCCGGGGGCCTTCACTGTTCATGTACCTCGGGTTATTAAACTTGTGCGAAAGCATTATGTGATCTTAGGGAAAGCAAAATCTCATGTCTCTCTCTATGTACAAGGAAATGGGTTTGTGTGACCCAAAGCCCACTGCAATGCAGCTAAGGATGGCCGATCAAACGGTGAGTGAAGTGGAAAAGGCTATTGGGATACTCCATGATGTGTTAAAGAAAGGTTAGAGTCATTCATATTTCTGGCTGATGTTGTGATATGGATTGTTGAGGTTGATTTTGAGGTGTCTATATATCTTTGGAGGGACATTACTGCGACGGGTGAGGCCTTGGTGATATGGAGAAGGAAAAAATGAATTTCGGTTTGGATGTTGTGTTGACAATGAAGAAGTGCCTTCAAAATTTGTGGGTCATGAAGCAGAGTGTTGAGATCCAATCGCTTATCTGTATATCTTTACAGGATTGAAAGTCATCTGACGGTACAAATTAAAACGAGTGTCTGGGTTGTAGAAGCACTAGTGGCAGAAGTGATCATGAATTTTGATAGTGATTGCATTGAAAGAGAGAGTATGGGTCATTGGTCGCGGGCACGTGAGCGAGGTGATTTCGATTTACATCAAAGGAAGTTGGGAGTTAGATAGGAAGCATTCGCGGAAATCTCCACCCGCAAAACCATTTATAGAGGAGGCTCCAAAAGTAAGAACTACGGCTTTACCACCTCTCTGAGGTAGTATTCTGGGGAGGAAATGTGACAGTTTGCCGGTAATTATTGCATCATTATTTGAATGTGATCAAGTTAGAGTTGGTGGAGGTGTTTAAACAGGTTCAAAGAGAAATTGAGGGATATTGCGGACATTATAGGGAATCTCTCTCGGGATTTGTTCACTAAATCCAACTCATTTGCCCGATCATAAGCCAAGTATGAGCACCAGAGACGTTGAAATCAACCCTATGCAGAGGATGGTGAAGAAAGAAAATCATTAAGTGGTTAGATGGTAGAGTGATATATCAATAGCCGATATAGTTGGTATGCCCCTGTTCAGTGTTGTACCTAAGAAAGGGGAGGGAGGGAATGACTATGGTCCCAATGAGAAAAAATATGCTTGTTCCCAATGATGGCGGTGACTGGCTGGATGGTATGTGGTTACGGACAAATAAATGCCAGGACCGAGAAAGGACATTTCCTTGACCTTCATGGATATATGTTGGATAGACTTGCAGGAAGTAGTGGTTTTGTTTTTCTTGTGGCTATTCGGGTTATAATCTGAGTTCTATTGCACCGAAAGATCAAAGGAAAACAACATGTATTGTCCTTATGGGACCTTCGCGTTCAAGAGAATGTTGTTTGAGTTATGTAAATTTACCAGCCAAGAAGTTCAGAAGATGTAGTCAATATCTACGATATGGTGAAGGACACTATGAGGTTTGATGGATGATTCATTGGTGGGAATCCTTTAAGCGAGTTTTGTTTATTATGGTTTAAGTAATTTGTCTGAGGGTCTTAGAGGTGGAAGATTTCAACATTGTGCACATTGTGAAAAATGTCACTTCATGGTGAAAGAAGGTTATATTATATGGAGTCATCGCATTTCAGAAAAAGGGTTTTTTTTATAGAGGTTGATGAGCCAGAAGTTGAGTGATAGAAGGCGACATCTCCACCTATCTCTGTATAAGGTTTTTGTGTGAGAGTTTTTCTTGGGAATGCATGCTTTCACCGGATGTTCATTCAAGAACTGTTCAAAGGATTGCACATTGCTTTGTGCAAGTTGACGTTGAGAAGGAGTGTCAGTTATTTTGATGAATCGGGTCTGAAGACATTTTGGTGAGTTGAAGGAAAAGTTGGCTGTCTGCGCCTATCATTCATTTCAGATTGGAGCAAGCCATTTGAGGTGAATGTGTGTGTGATGCGAGTTGGGGTTGCTCTTGGTGTGGGGTGTCATTAGTAAAAGAAGGGGAAAAAATCCTTCATCTCATTACATGTAGTAAGCCCTTAAGAAGACCAAAAGAACAACACGTGACTGAACAAGAACCTCCCTGCAGTTAGTATTGCTTTCGAGGAATTTCGCTCCTATTTCCTTGGCAGAGGGTTATAGTGCATACTAATCATCTTCTTTTAGATATTTGTGGCAAGAAGACTGTGAAACCAAGGGTTGATTCGTGGGTATTACTATGCAAGAATTTGAATTTGAGGTGAAAGATTGTGGAAAAGGGAGCGAAAATCAAGTTGCTGTCACTTGTCCCGATTTAGAGATGAGCAATGGGGAGTTAGGTGAAAAAGGCTGCTGAAAGTGGTTGATTATTTCCCTGATGAGCATGTACTGGCTGGCCCCCAAGACTTGATTCCATGGTTCGCAGATTTTAAATCATTCTGGCTGTGATATCGTCTCAGTGGACTCGTCCTTCATCAAAGAAAAAAGTTCATGCATGTTTGAAAAAAAGTTTTTGGGATGAGCCATATATATATATGAGTTGTGCTTATGGGCTTATCGGCGTTGGTGCCGGAAAGTGAGATGTTTGAGTTGTTTTATGTTTGTTTTAGAGCATGTCACATCTTTCGTGTAGTGGGCACATAGGGTATTGGAATGCTCACAAGATCTGCAATGTGGCTACTATGGACAAACATCAACCAAGATGCTCATGAGTTCTCCAAGCATGTGATAGATGCCAAAGAGATGGTGGCATTCGAGAAAGCAAGAGCTTCCCTTAATCCATTTTGTGATTAAATTGTTTGATGTGTGGGGCGGCATTGGGGACTTATGGGCCCTTTTGTGAGTTCTCATGGGATGAAGTACAGTCATGTGGCTCAGTCGATTATGTGTCAAAATGGTATGAGTTATCGCATTGCGAGTAAGGCAAGGGAAAAGTGTAACCGCGTTTCTGGAACAAGAAACTAGGTTTATAGAAGATTTGGCCACCATAAAGGCTATTATCAAGGATGGAGGGGATCCCACTTTGCAACAAGCTGTTTTAAGGGATTATAGGAAAAAAATATGGGGGTCGCCAAAGTGGGCACTCCTTACCAGTCTCAAAACTAGTGGGGCAACGTTGAGGTGTCAAACAGGGAGATTAAGTAGATTTGGCAATAAAACTGTGAATGCTAGTAGAACGGATTGGGAAACGGAGGTTGATGATGCTCTTTGGCCCTACAAGGGACTCCCAAGGTACCGTCTCAACCAACTTGTATTGTGGGAAAAGGCTTGTACACTTACGGTTGATGAATTTTGTTGTTTGTTTGAATTAAAGCATAAGGCCATGTGGGCAATGAAGAAGTTAAAAATGGATTGGAATGAGGCTGCGGAACAGAGGTTAAACGGGTTGAATGAGCTTGATAAATTTCGCTTGAAGGCATAGGAAAGTGTAGCCCTCTGCAAAGAAAAAATGAAGAAGTACCATGGCCAAAAGATTGAGAAGCGCGATTTTTCGGTTGGGGATTTGGTGTTTTTGTTCAGTTCTAGGTTGCGTTTGTTTTCGGGCAAACTCAAGTCCAAATGGACTGATCCTTATTTGATCACCCAACTATTCCCTCATGGTGCGGTTGAGTTGGAGAACTAGGAGGGTGTGAGGTTTAAGGTGAACGGGTAGCGAATCAAAATCTATCTAGGGCATGCTGAAACGGCGAAGGAAGTGATCGTGGCATACCATCTTGATGAAGTCTGAGTAATCAAGAGTCCTCCGTCGTGCCACGACGTTAAATCAAGCGCTGATTGGGGGGAAACCATATATGTATCCTCTAGCCAACTATAGGTTTTTTCATATTTTTCTAGGACAATAGTTACATATTTTGGCTTTATTTACTTATGTCACGCGAATGTTCTTTATTTTCTTTTTTGGTATTGTTGGCTAGCAGTTTAGAGTAGGGTTCCGTGTCCAAGAAGAAAATGTCCAACAAAACACACAAAAAGATTAGTACACAGATATGCCAGGGGATACCAAAATCACTAGAAAAAATGCAGAAAAATATCTGTGCACCCACTCGATGGACCGTCGTCCCTACGACGGACCGTCGGATATCCGTCGTGCCCAGTATGTTCTTTAAACCTGGTCACTGTTTATTTAAAAAGCTAATTCAGTATTGCTAAGAAAACCGGTTGGTTACTTGTTTCGGAATGGACTTGAACCTAAATAGAACTAATAATAGGTTAAAGGTAAGATAAATCATTTTCTCGGGGATTCGACCCAACCTATAGGTGGGGGTTCTTTACTTGATACGGACGCTATACTTCTTTTCGAGAAGTTAGTAAGTAAATTTGACTCTCTGTGTTATCATCATACCCAGATGTTAAACCCCTAAATTAAGTCATCTAAGTCTTAGGAACATCCCACATCAATTTTGATTAAAATGAACACGTAAAATTCACTAAAACACATCAAGACGCACAAGCACTTTCTAAGACACACCTTCCGAACGTCATGGACGTTTTTGGACGTTTGACTTCCAAACGTCACCAAACTTCACACACTGACTAAGAACGTCAATGTAACTCATTTTAACACAAAATGAACTCTCAAAACATTCATGAATCTCTAATTCACATTAGTTCGTTTTAGGATGTTATTTTTAATTTCAACACTGCTCCTCGCAAATATCCCAAATTTTTCTTCTCTGTGTCTGTTTTCTATGTTTCTATTCCATTATTGTACCTCTATTTTTTTAGAGTCGTCAATATGGGCTAGGCCCTTTGAGTCGGCCTGACTTATCCCGAGATAAAATAGGGTTGGACTAAGATTTTTGAAGCCCAAATTAGAAAAGAGTTTTTTGTCCAGCCTAAATAAGTCTGCTGATTAGTGGGACTTGAGAAATATCAATAGGGCCGGCACTTGGGCCACTAAAAATTAATTTAAAAAGATAAATATATTAAAATGGTTGTAAAATTAAAGACATGTCATAATCAAAACAATGAGTTTAATATTTTTTCTAGATATTTATATTTTACTGAAAGAAAAAATTAATAAAGATTTATAAAAGATAATTTATTTGTGTTATTGATGATAAAACTAACATTAAGTAATATTGTTTTGTCAATATTTATGATAATATTTTAAAATTATAATTTATAATTTAATTTAATAATAATAATAAAATATTTTAAAAAAAGTAGTAGGCTGGCCCGAAAAACTTATACCCCACGTTCTTATGGGTTGGGCCGACCCACTATAAGAAAAAAGTGAATTACATGGGGATTTTTCTAGGGATTAATATTAAAATTTGTAGGAAAATAAGTTACTTGTAGATTTTCATACTAATCCCTAGGAAAACCTTCTTGTAATTCATATTTTTCTTGTAGTGACCGTTTTCTTGCCCGTATCAAAAATAGGCTAGCCCAGCCTAACCCGTAAAATTTTAAAGTTTATATTGGTTAACCCGGATAAGAGTGGGCTAGCTTATATTGACAACATTAATTTTTCTTATGGATGATGATCTTTTATATGAACTTCAGAAATTATTTTTACAATCTAATATTAGTTATTTTCTTCAAACTGATAAGTTTCACACTTGCATGTGATTCTTTTATGCAGTGGATTTCACACTCTCTAGGTAGAGATAATCGGAAAAATATTTTCCTTAAGAAGTATGACCTCCTTTTGTATCAAAAAGTTCATATTATTTTACTTTTTTCTACAATATCATTATTTTAGAAATTGTATTATAATTTAGGGCAAATTTTATATATAGAAAAGAAAAAATTGACAATTGTAGGCTATAGCAAACTATTCAAAATTGTGTTTTATTGCAAATTAAAAGTTTGCCTTACGGAGTAAACTTTTGTGTGTATAAGAGTTAAAAATATCTCTTTTATATAATCAATTTAAAAAAAAAAATAGGCGGCAGATAAATAAGGAAAAGAGTCCAGAATTCACGCGAACTAGTTTCATTTATTCTTCTTTTTCTCATTCAATGTAATAACTTAATTTAGACAATTCCAAACAAAATTGATCAAACGGGCATTTGTTTTTTTGAAGTAGTAAAATACCCTATAACAACATGATATAATGAGACAAGTAAATTAGACAGTATATGTAGATTAGAATATAAGAAGATATTAAAGATTATTATACATTATAACAAGAACAATTGTATAAGGAAAGAACGTACAAGAATTTATTATACATTTATAAAAATAGGATTGTCGAAGGATGAAATCAAACAGAACACAATAACAATATGACTAATATAATTATTACATTCTACAACTACAATTGTATAAGCACATAAACAGATACAAGAATTATATACATTTTATACAAAACAATTTATATAAGGCATGAATCAACAGAAAAACATGTAAAACATATATAATGTTAGAATTACATTTATACAATACAATTGTATATGAACGAACCTGTTTAGTCGTGGTTGAGAGCAGATTTTATTTCTGGAAAAACTGGCTGAGACACGGAGTACCGACGGACCGTCATGGTCACGACGACCGTCGAGGGGGGTCGCGTTCCAAAACACTTAGAATCTGAAATTTGGGTACGGACGACTCCTCGGAACGTCACAACGGATAAATTAGCAGGACGGAACGTCATGGGCAAGACGGACCGTCACAGGCCCTTCAGGTAAATTTCAGTCTCTGAATTTCTTTATGACGACTCCGCAGGGAAACGACGTCGCAGCACGACGGCCCGTCACAGACTGCGTAAATCCTATGGCTGGGTCGGATTTCTGTAAATGTTGTTAAGGGGCGCGTTTGGACTATTCTTGCGTCTAATTATAAAGAGTGGTGGAAGATTAATAATCAATTACTGGAGGGTGTTAAAGGAGACAACCTTGGAATAAATAGTGGGGTACTTTTACCATCTTTTATACTTATTATAATAATTAGGGTAAAAGCAAAAGGGGGTGGAATAAGAAAAACAGAAAGAACAGAACAGAAGAGCAGAGAGAAACGAGAGAAAGGAAGAACGCCAGAGCTTAGAGTTTATGAAGATAGCTTGTTGATCGCGATCTTCGGTGGAGGTAGGTTATGGTTTATGAATTCGTAGTACACTCTTAATAGCGAAAAAAATGATGTAATTGGGTTAGTCTGTCTTTAAACCTTCTATATTGCTTAATTGTCATGCTGTATGAATGATTGACAATTATGATTAAAAAAGCTGATTGAAGCTTGAATCTTAATCTTGAAAGAAACCCTAATCTACATTGTTAATGAGGAATTGAGGATGCCTGGTTATTAAAGAAGGATGTGAATAAAGTGATGTAGATTAGGGAACGGGTGTCACGAACCGCACGTAGATTAGTGGAACGGGTGTCACGAAAAGACACCCGTAGATAGAATTAGGGGATCGGGGTTTATGTCACGCACCGACAAGTTGAATTAGGGGATCGGGTGTCACGAACCGGACACGTATTTAGTATTAAGGGATCGGGGTGTCACGGAATCGACACATCAGGAATTACATGTAGGTGGGTTGGTGTCCCGAACCGACACGTAGATAGAATTGAGTTGGAAGGGGGTTGTCACGAAACAGACACATAGAATTAGGGGGATCAGAGGTCACGTACCGAATACAGAGGAATAAACATAATGAAATCGTGAAAGATGTTAATATACCCAATCAATGAAACCTAATTCCCAAATGTTTAGGCATTGAGGCTGAGTCCTCAGGGTGAACTTGCGGTTGCTTATTAATGATATAGAACTTGTGTTGCTACGTTTGAGTATTTGTAGTTGATTTTATGATATTATTGAGATATACTGTTTTCTAGTTTGAGTTGGCGATTGTACCTACTCAGTAATGTGTTTTTGTACGGACCCCTACTTGTATGTTTCTTTCTTTGTTTTTGTGGAGTGCCAACAAACGTTAACCATCGTCTTCAACTCAACCGCAACTCTAGCCAGTCTTCACACGTCGGGATCTCAGGGTTGAGCTAATGCTTCTAGCTTGGACTGGTCATCTTCTTCATGTCTTGATGCCTTGAAGTGCGGAATTGGCTAGCTTTTTAATTATTTTAGCTTCTTAGATATTCTTAGATAGTAATTTTTGAGGATAGATGTATTATTGGTGATGACTCCAGATAGATTGGGAAGGGAATAATAAGTATTGAGTTTTTTAAGTGTATTTAATCGATTGTCATTAATGGAGTTAATCTTCAGCCATTTTGATTTGCTAGCATGGTTGAAAACGTTGGGAATTGGATGGATTGTTCGCTTGTCACATCGTAGGATAGTGTGGGGTGCCAGTCGCGGCCGTTTTGGGTCGGACAAACTGGTATCAAAGCCATTAGGTCGTTGGTTCATTCCCACAAGAACAGGTCTAGTAGAGTCTTAAG
Organism: Solanum habrochaites; assembly: GCA_027704765.1. Taxonomy (NCBI): domain Eukaryota; kingdom Viridiplantae; phylum Streptophyta; class Magnoliopsida; order Solanales; family Solanaceae; genus Solanum; species Solanum habrochaites. Next base: position 62,351,979 of record JAKWJA010002498.1, read on the forward strand.
GAACGGTAGGGGGCGCCTTTACTTTTCGTTGAGGAGATATAAGACTTTTAGGGAAAAACTCCATCTTTCTTTTTTTTTCTTTGTGCCCTATTAATTGGAATCCAATTGGTATTCTAGGTGATAAACTCTGTATCTGACCATCTTCACTCTGTTTCGCAGCTGGTTATAACTAGAAGCAACGACTACGTGCAAACACCTGCACCGGCGGGACAGGGTGCGTATTTGAGCCAGGCAACTTGGGCTGTAGCTAGGAAGAGGAGTTAGTGACAAGAGGCCCGTGGAAAGGTCGGGGAGGAATGTCATTAGAGGAAGAGGACGAGGAGCACCTAGCCATCTGGTAAGAGAGGGTGGAGGCGATGGGAGAAATTGAACACAGTGCAAAATGAGGAATTTCCACCCCAACTTACACCAGAGATGATTCAATCAGGTTCTGGCTTATCTTTAGCGGGTTATCTGATCAGGTTCCAGACACCTCCGTTGATTTTCTTGCACAAAACCTCTGGTTACCGGGAGAGGTACAACATGCAATTCTACTATGGCTCCCCCGCAGGGATTGCCTAATGGAAAATAGGCAAGTTTCCCTGTCTGACCAAGGGCCTATAATGACCAAAGATCAGCATGAACGTTTCAGAAGTAAGTTCTTGAAATTGAAAACCTCCAGTCTTCAAGGTGTGAATATGAGGATGCATACGAGTTTTCTGGTGGACTTGTTATGAGCGCTTACACACATGAGGGTTTTATAGTAGGACGTTTATTTGGTGTTGAGTTTGTGACTATTAGTTTCAAGGGAACGCCAAATGTGTGGCCGGTCACATGTTGAGGTCAACCAACAGGGCACCACCTATGACTGGGCATCATCTCTAGCTGTTATGGGAGAAAAGGTTATTCCACGGACTTGAGGAGATAGGAAAAGCGATGAGTTCTTGAGTCTAGAGCCAAGAGTAGGATGTCGGTTACTGCATATGAGGTAAGTTCGTTGAATTATTCCGGTATGCCCATCCAACTATCTGTTAGTCCACAAGAGCGGATTCGCCGGTTGTGAAGGGGTTGACGGTCACATTGCGGATTTCAGCCTTTACAAGGTAAGCGGCCGGCTACGGCAAAAATCCTCAAGAAGGGGTCAGGACTTCGTGATAGAGGTGGAAGGAATGAGCCAGATGACTTCACCATGCATCGAACATCAAAAAGTTTACGAAAGGGAGGTTGAGTTAAGTTATGGTTCTTACTCTAGCGGACAAGGTTCAGGGGGTCACTCAGTCCGACCAATTCAGTCTTCTCTGAGAGAGACCTAGCTTGAACCGAGAGTGGTATGGATGTGGGTGGCGACTGGACAGATTAGGAGGAGGAATGGAAATTGTCCAAACAAGAGTTTATAGCCCCCAATGCTAGAGTAGAGGGGTCATCGTAGGGCCATTATTCTGCCGAGAGCGGGTGGGCCCGAGAGTGGTGGTATATGGTGGTCACCACAAAACGCGCCGGTGGGTGGGTACCGGGGGCAAAATGGAGCCAATACAAGCACAACATGGTAGGGGCCAACGGGCGGACAAACGGGTTGAGTAAGGAGCCCGGGCGTTGTTATGGCTTTCCCCTGGGCGGTCTGAAAGCGGAGAGGGAGACATCCGATGCTGTTATCACAGGTAATCTCTTTGGGTTTGTGATGCATGGATCTGTGTATTAATTTGATCCTGGGTCCACATTTCATATGTATCTTCCTCATTTGACGGTCTTAATTTACATGTGAATTTGCGTTGACATGCAGTATAGTGGTTCTACTCCTGTGGGTGAGTCTTGTCTGTGGGGTGGAAAGGGTATAGGTCTTGTCTGGGGGACTTTTGTTGCGGGAGCAATACTCGTGGATTTGTTATTTTAGAAATGGGTTTTTGACTTCGAGTAATTCTGGGGTACTATGACTTGGCTTTCTCCACAATTTTGCAATCTGGTTGTAATGCTAAAACTGTAACGTTGGCCAAAGCCTGGGAAGATCCTTGGTGGGGAGGGTGACTACACTTCCAATTCGGTTTGTATCGTCTCATTTCTTCCTGCTAACAGAATGGTTAGTAAGGGTGTTTAGCTCTCTGGCACACCTCCGGGATGAGGATGATATACCCCAAGTACCTTCAATGGAGTCGGTTTCGATAGTCGCGATTTTTTAGATGGTTTCCTGCAGGGACCTTCTGCGTATGCCACCGGATAGAGATATTGACTTTTGGCCATCGAATCTTGAACCGGGTACTCACCCATTTCTATACCCCCTTATAGAATGGCTCCCGCCTGAGTTGAGTTAAGGGAGTTAATTAAAGGCCCCCAACTTCAAGAGTTGTTTTTAAGTAAAAGGTTGCATTAGACCAGTGCATCCCTTGTGCGGCTTTGGGTGCTCCTGTTGTTTGTGAAGAAGAAAGATGGATCTTCGGAGTGCATTAGATTACCGGCAAATAACTAAAGTAACTATTAAGCACGGTATCTCTCCTCGCATTGATGATTTGGTCGATCAGTTACAAGGTTGCGGTGTCTTATCAAGATTGACTTGTGGTTTGTTAGCATCATTGCAAATACGGGCAGGCAATGTGCAAAGATGCTTCAAACCAGGGTATGGGGCATTATGACATTCTTGGTGTCCTTTGGATAAGAATGCCCCTGCCGCTTAAGAGCTTGATGACGGATTTTTAAGCCATATGTGGATATCTCTTTGTGACAAAATCGTATTTATTGATGATATTACTGATATACTCCAAGAGTAAGAAGGAACATGAGGAGGAATTGAGGTTGTGGAGGAAAACGAGGCGACCTCATTAAACCACCTTCCATCTTACCATCATACCCCGCAACCCTCTCTTACCCTACCAACGTCAACACCCCCCACACACCCACATCCCCCAAACCCCCGCCCCCAATTACCAACCCAACCACCAACACCACCCTCCACACCTAGATCCCTATGCCAATCCACAAACCCATAAATCACCAAACCACCCACTCTAAGCAAATCCCAACCAAACCACAAATAACTTCAAATCCCAACCATCTCCATCAATACCCACCCCCCCTCTCCGACTTACCGTAACACATACATCCGCCATTCGAAATTAACACAAAACAATTCCCCGACCAACGTTCCCACAACACCACCACCCACGCCGTCCCTCCACACAGTAACTTGCGCAGCCTACCTCCAACAGTACGCAATCAAACGCATCAAATGATTCCCCCAATCCCACCAGTAAGATACCCCGCACCGACACTTCAAACGACCACCACCCCCTACCACATTGAACCTCGCACTGAACCCCTGAAAACCAGGCAGCCCGACTAATCGGCGACCGACAGTGGCACGTAGGCTACAAAGAAAACGAACCATAGCCAAAGAAAAGCTGGAGAACCCGAAAAACTTAAGGAACGTGGACATAGAGGGAGAAAGGATAGGCAAAGGCGGGAGGAGCTAGAAACAGGGATCCGAGGCGGGCATAGCAGATCATGCGATCGACACGACTGAAGGATATAGACGAACACATGGAGGGATAGGAAGAGAGAGAGGAGAGATGGAGGCAGGACAAACCTCTATTCCATCTTACCGCTTTCAATCCTACCCTCTCACCCCCTTCATTTTGCTCTGGGAGACGGAGCTTTATGCCAAATTTATCAAGGGTGAGTTTTGGCTAGATCAGTGTCTTCTCGGGGCACGTGGTTGTCTAAGTAGGGGTGATGGTGGATCTTCTAAGATCGAAGTAGGGAAGAATTGGGTAAGAGCCTACGAAGGTGTCAGAAATAAGAAGCTGTGGTCTAGCCAGTTATACCGTCGATTTGTCAAGGTGGATTCTCTTCTATGCTTCCCAATTGAGACTTTGACTAAGACAGAATGTTTCCATTTGTCTATGGTCGGACTGAAGTTGAGGAGAGCTTTCAGAAAACTCAAGACTTGCTGACTACCGCACCTATCCTTACCTTGCCAGCAGAGGGTAGGGTAAGAAACTTCTTGTGTATTGTGAGATCCTATTCTGGTTGGGTTTCTTTGCAGTTGCTAATGCAAGAGAAAAATGTAATTGTTATGCCTCGAGGCAATTAAAGGTGATTGAACGTAAACAAAAAACAACCTATCCGACCCACGATTGGATGGGCTTGTGCTTTGTTATGTGTTTGCATTTAAAGCAATGGCAGACACTATATTCTATATGGGGTTAAGTGTGAAGTTATACGGATCATAGTAGCCTAAGTATGTCTTTACTAGAGAAGGAGATTGAATTTGGGGACAGAGGAGGTGGAGAATACTGAAGGATTATGAAGTTACCATCTTGTATCACCGGGAAAGGCTATGTTGTGGAGACGCTAAGTAGAAAAGCAGGGAGCATGGGTAGGAGCCATGGGTTATAGTTTAGCCCACTTACAAGTTTCTAGAAGACCGCCCTCATGGGGCTAGAGAGGTTCAGGACTCTGGTAAGACGTTTGAGGTTAGAAGTAAATGAGAAGGAGGAGGATTGTTGGCCAGTTGGGGGCGAGATCGTCTTTTCTGACAAGAGCAAGGGAGGCGGAAAAACAGTCTGATGATGAGAAAGAAGGCGAATTTCGGGGATATGGTGTGGCGAGGAGAGGTAAAGAAGCGAAAGGGATGAGGAAGGTGTTGTTTTGAGAATCAAGGGGAAGGGATGTGTACCCGTGTTGATGGTTTGATCACACTATCTTACAGAGGCTCATAAGTCTTCGGATATTATACATCCTGGTGACAACCCCAAGATGTACCGACCGACATAAAGCAACATTTTGGTGGAGTAGAATGAAGCGCGGACATTGTGGATTTTTGCCAAATGTCAAATTGTCAGCAAGTAAAGTATGAACACAGAGGCCAGGAGGGTAGGAACATTCAGAGAAGATGCCCATTCCTGAATGGAAATGGGAGAGAATTGGCAATGGACTCGTGGTTGGTTTCAAAGACTTGGCGACAAAGTTTGATTCTATTTGGGTAATTGTGGACAGATAACTAAGTCTTCTCACTTCATTCGGGTCAAGGTGACTTACAATGCAGAGAGCTAGCCAGGACCTACATCTAGAAATTGTCGATTGCATGGAGTTCAACGTTCATCATATCAGATAGAGGTACGCAGTTACGTCTAAGTTTTGGAGAACATTGCAGCGGAATTAACAGGTACTAGGTTGGAGCCTTAGTACTGCAGTGCACCCCTCAGACGTATGGACAGTCTGAGCGAACGATTCAAGTATTGGAAGATATGTTTTCGAGATGTGTGATTAGAATGCGGTGGTCTTGGGAAACTTTTCTTACCCTTAGAGGAGTTTTCATACATAATAGCTATCACTCAAGTATTATTGATAGGGCTCCTTTCGAAGCGTTGTATGGGAGGAGATGTAGAGTCTCCCATTGGTTGGTTTGATGCATTCGAGGTTAGACCTTGGGCACTGACCTTTTTGAGAGATTCGTTAGAAAAGGGTGGAAATCTATCAAGAAAGAAAAGCCTTTTAGCGGCTCAAAGTAGGCAAAAGGAGTAGCGAATCGAACGGTTAGGGACTGCGGTTTATGGAGGGTTGAGCAAGTCTTGCTGAGGTCTCACCCATGAAGGGTGTGTGATGCGAGTTGGTGTGAAAGATGGTAAGCTAGTCCGAGGTATATTGGTCCATTTGAAGTTCTGAAGCGAGTAGGGGAGGTTTTTAAGCTATGAATTTAGCCTTGCCCCAGGGCTATTGTCAGGAGTACACCCGGTATTTTATGTCATGTGGCTATGTTGAAAAGACACCTATGGGGCTGGAAAACTAAATCTTCGTTGTTATTCATTCTGCTGTGAGAACTTGTTTATGAGGAGGAGCGTGTTGCCATTGTCGATAGCGAAATTCCCTAGTTGAGATCAAGGGGGATTGCATCCATCAAAGTTCAATGGAAGAACGACCAGTGGAAGAATCACTTGGGAGAGAGAAGGAGGATGTATGCAAGAAAGATACCCAGACCTGTTACAGATTCAGGTATCCTTTTATCTTGTTTTTTCTCGTTGATCGTTCGAGAACGAGACGATGGGTAATGGTATCTATTGTAACGACCTGTTTAGTCGTTTTGAGAAAGAAGCAGGTTATTCGGGAAACAAAACAAGCTGAGATGACGATACCACACGGACCGTCATGGTCACGGACGAAACCTCGAGGGGGGTCTCGTTCCAAAAACACTTAGAATCGAAAATTTGGGTATGAGATCGCCTCTCTGAACGTCACGACGGACATGGCAGGAGGAACGTGTGGGCACGACGGACCGTCACCGGCCCTTCAGTCAAATTCAGGTTCTCTGAATCTGTGACGACTCAGCAGGACGGACGTCGCCCAGCACGAACGGTCGTCACAGACTGGTAATCTTAGCCTGGTCGGAATTTGTTAACTGGTTTTAAGGGGCGTTTGGATTATTCCTGATTTATAATTATAAAGTTAGTGGTTGTGTTTGAATATAATCATCCATTAATGGGGAGTTAAAAGGAGAAAACCTTGGAATAATAGTGGGTACTTTACCACTTTTATACTTATGATATAGTAATTAGGTTAAAAGAAAAAGGGTTGGAATAAGAAAAACAGAAAGAACAGACGAGAGAGGAGAAACGAGAGTAGCAAGGACAAAGAACGCAGTTTGGGAAGATAACTTGTTGATCGCGATTCTTCGGGGAGGTAGGTTATGGTTTATGCTATAGTAGTAAACTTTAAATAGCGAAAAAATGAATGTATTGGGTAGTAGTATTGTAAAACCTCTATATGCTTAATGTAGGCTTGTAGAATTGTGATTATACAATTGTGATAAAATAGCATGAGAAGTATTGAATATTAATCTTGAAAGAAACCCTATCTACCTTGTTAATGAAATGATTGATGCCTTGGTATTAAAGAAGGCTTGATGAACTAAGTGATGGATTAGGGGAAACGGGTTCACTGAACCGACACGTAGAATAGTGGAACGGGTTTTGTCACGAAACGACAGTAGATTCGGGGATCGGGTTGTCACGAATATCGACACGTTAGTTAGAAGCAGTGGTCGGGGGGTCAGAACCGACATCGTTCTAGTTTCACTTACCAGACGGGATCCGGGTCGTCTCTTTTGGTGGCTCCCCTTTTCTTTTCCTGTCCTGCTATCGACAATTCGAACACCCCCACAAATTAACGGGAGCGGTGTGTCGTAGTGATACCCCCGCTTACACCTGCTAGAATATGTGGCTCCACGCATCCTTTCTCCCTTTTTTGGTGTTCACCCGAGCACCGACACGTGAATTCCAGGTTTGAGGGAGTTGTGCACGTTACCGAACAAAGAGATTTTTACATCCAAACCATAAGAATCCTTGAAAGATTTTAATCCACTACCCAATAATGAAACCTATTCCCAAAGGGGTATGGCTTGAGGCTTGACGTCCTCCAGGTTGCGGACCNCTAACAATGTTGCAAGTGCCGGAGGATAGGCTTCGTGTGTGTGGCTGTGATAGATTTTGGTGCGTCATGGGAATAAATTCTTACCCTTAGCAGAGTTCGTACAACAATAGCTATTATTCGAGTATTGATAGGGCCCCATTTGAGGCTTGTATGGGAGGAGAGTAGGGCCCCCATGCGTTGGTTGATTGCATTTGAGGTTAGACCTTGGGAAAACTGATATTCTGAGGGATTCATTAGAGAAAGTCGGTCCGTAAAGAGTTCAGTCCTAATAGGCGGACCCCCCCCCCCCACAAAAATGAGGCATAGATTTTTGGAAAGGTCAGTTTGTGGGAGCCGTTGGTGACTGCTACAAAAACTGTCAAAACTCTGTTTTGGCTTGGAGTTTGTAAGTTTACACCAAGTCTTTCAGGAATCCTAGAGATATTGTTAGGTTCTTTTAGGTATAGTAAGGTTGTTCAAACCCTAAAACCTAATTTTAGAATTCGGTTCCAAAACCCAAAACTCTCTATCAAGAAGACTCTTCTAAAACTCTATAGAAGCTAGAAGTAAGAAAGAGAAAGAGTAGGAGGGCACGTTAGAAATCAATTTTGCTACTTGCCGGTACAAGGAGAGATAGATAATAACGAAAAGAATATCAACATAGATTTAGTATACACCATTAATAGGCTAGTATCAATGGTGAGAAGTAAACAAATAAGACAAAACATCGCTTATGCATGTTAATATGAGTAAAGGTTTAAAGGTTTAGTAAAGCATTACACACGGGTCGGCCCAAGGTGGGAGTGAAATTCCTAGTTGCCGCGACCAAGGGAAATAGGGATAAAAAACATACCAATTTGCAGCAAATAAAAAAGCAAAAGGATGTTATAGCTAGAATTACCGTGTTATGAAACCTGTGCCGGAATACTTAAACCCTAGTACTCTCATTACTTGAAAAAATCAAATCTTAAAACCAGTGTCCAATTGTTTATTTAAGACATAGCTAATTACATGATTGCTTAAAAAAACTGTTTGTTAATTATTGTTTTTCGGGAAAGGACTTCTTGACTAAATAGAAGTAATAATAGGTTTATGTAAGTCTAATCATTTCCTAGTTGGGATCGACCCAACCTCTAGTTGGGTTTCTTACTTGATACGAACGCTATACTTCTTTTGGGAGAAGTACCTTGAGTGTATCATCGTACCAGATTAAAACCCCTAAGTAAGCATCTAGTGGTCTTAGGAACATCCCAATCAATTTGATTAAAAATGAACAGTAAAATTCACTTAAAACACATCAAGACGCACAAGCACTTTCTAAGACACAACCTTCCGAACGTCAGTGACGTTTTTGGACGTTTGACCTCCAAAATTCACCACACTTGCCTAAGAACATCAAGTAACTCATTATTTTAACAACAAAATTAACTCTCAAAAATTCACGCAGCTCTAATTCACATTAGTTCTATTTTAGGGTTGTGACATTAATGTCAACACTGCTCTCGCAAATATCCCAATTTTTCTTCTCTGTGCTTGTTTTCTATGTTTCTATTTCCATTTATTGCTACTATAATTTTTTTAGAATCGTCAATATGGGCCTAGGCCCCCCTTTTGAGTCGGCCTGAATACCCGAGATTAAAATAGGTGCTTGGGACATAAGATTTTTTGAAGCCCAAATAGAAAAAGAGGTTTTTGTCCAGCCTAAATAATTCTTGAGATTAGTGGGACTTGAGAAAATCCGTAGGGGCCGGCAATGGGCCAATAAAAATTAAATTTAAAAATATAATATATATTTAAAAATTTTAAAATTAAGAGATGATTTCAAACTCAAAACAAAGTTTTAATATTTTTATCCAGATATTTTTATTTTTACTTGAAAAAAATTAATAAATATTTTATAAAGATATTTTTATTTGTGTATTTGATGAACAAATAGTTAACATTAAGTAATATTGTTTGCAATATTTATAATATTTTTTAAATTTAATTTCTTAATTTACTTTAATAATAATAATAAAATATTTCTAAAAAGTAGTAGGCTGGCTCGGCAAATTTATCCGTAACTCACGGTTCTTATGGGGTTGCGGCCGACCCAAATATAAGAAACACTAGTGAAACATGGGGATTTTCTAGGGATTTAGTATAAAAAGTTGCAGGAGGAAAATAAGTTACTTGACAGATTTTCATACTAATCCCTAGGAAAACCGCCCTTGTTGTAAATTTCTTACTTTCTGGTAGTGACGTTTTCTTGCACGTATCAAAAATAGGCTAGCCCAGTCTAACTCGTAAATTTTAAAGGTTATATTGGTTAACCCGGTTAAGATGGGATAAACTTAGATTGACAGCATTAATTTTTCCTATGGATGATGCTTCTTATATGAACTTCAGAAAATTATTTTTACAATTAATATTAGTTTTATTGTCTTCCAATGAAAGTTTTCACACTTGCATGTGATTCTTTATGCACAGCGGATTTAACACCTCTTAGGTAGAGACAATCGGAAAAAATATTTTCATAAGAGTATGACCTCATTTGTATCAGAAAGTCATATTATTTTATTCTTTCCACATTTTCTTATTTAGAAAAGAAATTGTATTTATTAATTTAGGGCAAATTTTATATATAGCAAAGAAAAAATTGACAATTTTAGGCTATAGCAAACTATTCAAAATTGTGTTTTATAGCAATTTAAAAGTTTGCTACATGTGACTTTTTGTGTATAACAGTTAACAAATATCTTCCTTTTAATTAATTCAATTTAAAAATAAAAAAAATAGGCGGATGATAAATAAGAAAAAGATTCCATAATTCACGCAAACTCAGTTTTAGTTTCATTCTCTTTTTCTCCTTCACTCGTAATAGCTTCATTATAGACAATTCAAAAAATTGATCAAGCTATTGAAATAGATAATAATTATACACTTATACACACAATTGTATAATGAGGCAGTAAATAGAAAGTAAGTAAGACATGACCTATTAAAACAGATGTGTAAGATTATACATTTTTACATAGAACACAATTGTTAAGCACAGAAAAAAAATCCTAGAATTTATTATACATTTTATAAATATAGTATGTATTAAAGACATGAATCACAGACAAAACAAAACATCAGTACTAATATAAATTATCCATTTGATAAAACTAAAAGTGTATAATCCCAATAAACAGATACAAGATTAGTAGAACATTTATAAACAGACATTATATAAGGCATGATCACACAGAACAAAACACAAAACATAATCTATATAAGATTAACATTTATACAATTACAATGTATAAGACATATTACCGGAAAACCGAAAAAATAATATAAAATCTAAAACATATCCATGAACCATGATTATCCACATACCTTCTGATGCTGCGATTGAGCACAGAGACCACGCTTCATTTTTTATCTGTCACGACCCCAAACGAGTAGCGAGTGGCACCCACACTTACATTACTATGTGAGCGAACCAACAAATCTAAACCCAACATTTACCAGCAGTTCAACCATAATAAACAAAACTATAATGCGGAAGACTCAATTCTTATTAAAATAACCAATAATCAACTCTATAAAGTTTATTCAACTATCATCCCCCAAAATCTTGAAGTCATCACACCAAGAACATCTATCCTCAATTTACTAAGTCCAAGAGTTTTAGAAACTAAAATAAGTAAAATATGGTCCATGTCCGAATTCGCAAGACATCAAGACGTGAAGGAGAGAATCCAGTCCGAGCTAGGAATAGTAGCTCACACCTGAATTCTGATATACTGAAGACTGGCTAGATTACACGACAGTCAAAGTTGTTGGCGCGTTTGCTGCACTCCACAATACAACAGAAGAAAAAAATTACAAGTAGGGGTCAGTACAAGAAACATGTACTGAGTAGGATATCATCGGCCAACTCAAAAGAAAACAATTATATCAATTAACATTATAAAATCAACTACAATACTCAACAGGTGGCAACAAACAGTACCAGAACCATGGGAACAACATCAAGCGCACTATGAGGACTCAAGCCTCCACACCATACTCATTTGGGACATAGGTTCTTCAAAATTGAGTATATTACATGATCGATACTTCTCTTTATTCTTTCGTGTCGGAACGTGACCTGCCGATCCCCTAATTCTACGGGTCGGACGTGAACACCTGATCCCTCCTAATACTTACGTGTCGAACGTGACACTTGACCCCGAATCTGCGTTCAGAACGACACCGAATCACCTAATAATCTACGTGTCGGAACGTGACACTCCGATCCCCTCCTAATACTACGTGTCGGAACTGACACCCGATCCCCTAATACTACGTGTCGGAATTGACACCCCGATCCCGCTACATCTCGATTGAATTTTATTTCATCAAGTTTCGTTATGTTAAGCGTCCATCTTAACCAGAGAGGAGTCAAGAATTAAAGGTTACAACAGTATCAACATTCTAATCCTTCACGATTACACAATTACAACATACAAACCCACAATCAAGCATATAGAAGACTTTACAATACCACCCAATACATATCAATCGCTATAAGAGTTACTACGATTAGCATAAACATAACCTACCTCCACCAAAGAATTGCGATCACAAGTGTACTTCTCAATGCTTTTGCTTTTCCTCTTCGCTTCTCTCTTTTCTCGCTTCGTTCTCCCTCTCTTTCTGTTCTTTTAGTTTCCTCTCCAAATCTTTTTTCTTTTACCCTAATTATCAATAATTCAATATGAAAAGTAACCCATTGTTTATTTTAAGGTTACTTCTTTTTAACACCCCAAGTAAATAACTTATCCAACCACCCCACTATTTAATGAAGTTGTCATAAAGGTCCAAAACACCCCTTTTTAAAAACTTTCTTTTAGCAGAAATCCGACCCAGTCGAGGTTAGGTTACATGGCAAAAACTGTTTGTGACGGCCCGTGTGCATAGGACGGCTGTCCTGCACGTCCGTCACAAGAGTCAGAGAATTAAATTCAGTCAGGGTTTTTGTGAAGGCCCGTCGTATCTCGACTGTCCGTGGTGCAGTAGTCCGTCGCGGAGTTCAGAGAGCACTCCAGTAACCGATTTAGAGTTGAAGGTTTGGAAAAAGACCCTCGCAGGAAGTTGTGGCCTATGACGGTCTGCATACTTGTCGTCGAGGGCATGGAGAGAGCAACAGGAAAATCCACATGTGTGGACGACGGGGTCATGCACGGTCCGTATGGCTCCTTCTCCAAAAGGGGACTCTGTCAAATGCCGATTTCTTCCATTGACTTGTGGACGCCAATCTACTTTGATCTAACTTGCGTAATTCCCTATCTAAGATAGCAAAGGCTCCTCCATAGACAAAGTCTCATCCAGAAGACACTGAATACCAACTAATCAATGTAGTTTCATCCCCATGGATCTGTTCAGCATAGACACATGAAATAACGGGGCATCTGACAGTCCTGGAGGCACAAAGGCGAATTCATAAAAGCTACCTCCCCACGCGCTTCAGAACTTCGAATGGACCAATATATCTTGGGCTACGCTTACCTCGCTTACCAAAACGATCACCCTTTCAGGGGTTTGAAACTTTCAGCAAGAACGTGCTCACCCGCCATAAAATCCAAGTCCTAACCTTTCGATCTGCAATTCTTTATACCGTTATGATTGCTAGAGCTTCTCCTGAATGATTTTACTTTATCTAACGATTCCCCTCAAAAGATCGGTACCAGGTCTTACCCTCAAATGCATCAAACCAACTAATGGGAATCACATATCCTCCCATAGAGTGCATCAAATGGAGACAGATCAATACTTGAGTGATAGCTATTGTTGTATGAAAACTCTGCTTAAGGGTAAGAATTTATCTCAATGACAACCAAATTCTATCACACATGCACGACGCATATCCTCCAATACATGATCGTTCGCTCAGACTGGACCATCGTCTGAGGGTGGCTGAAATGAAGTACTACTAAGACCAGGCCTAGTACCTAATTCGCATTGTGATGTTCTCCAAAAACTTGGAAGTAAGTAAAATGAGTACCTCTATCTGATATGCTGGAGAGTGGAACTCCATGCAAGCGAAAAATTGCTGAGATATAGAGTAGCTAAATTATCTGAATTGAAGTCATCTTGGACGGAATGAAGTAAGCAGACTTAGTACAATCAAAAATTACCCAAATGGAGTCATACTCTAACCCAACGTATTCGGAAAGACCAACTACAAAATCATTGCAATTCTTCCCATTTCCATTCAGGAATGGGCATTTCTGAAGTGTTTCCTCCAGGGACTCTGGTGCCTCATACTTCACCTGCTTACAATTCGGGATTGAGCCAACAAAATCAACAATGTCACGCTCATCCTACTCCAACAAAAATGTTGCTTTAGGTCAGATTAACATTTTGGTTGCACCAGGATGTAGGAATACCTTGAATTGTGAGCCTCCGTAAGAAAGGTGAATCAAATTCATCTACACGGGGCACACATACTCGTCCTTAATCCCAAGACGCCCTTTCTTCATCAATACTGCCTCTTTAGCCTCTCCTCGCGATACCATTATCTCGAAATACGGATCAGGTTCTCATCAGTAAACGTTTTCTTTAATTTGTCAAGAAAAGAAGATCTTGCCTCCACACAGGCTAATCCTACCTTCTCCAGTATTCCAACCTCATAAAGTCATTAGCCAGAGTCGAACCTTTCTCTAGCCAATGGGCGTCTAGAAAACTGGCAAGTGAGGTAGGACTTCCCATCTCCATGCTTTCTACTAAAGCATCTGCCACAACTTTAGTTTTTCTAGGTGATACAAGATATTAATATCGTAGTCCTTCAGTATTCCACCAACCTCCTCTGTCTCAAATTCAAATCTTTCTGAGTAAATAAAGACGTATGTAAAACTACGAGATCTATATAGACTCACACTCAAACCCATATAGATAATTCTCCATGCTTTAAAAAAATTGCAAAAACACTACTGCAGCCAAATCCCCCCCCAAATCAGGGCGGAAGTTGCGTTCATGCACCTTTTAGTTGCCCGAAGATAAGCAATTACATTTTCTCCGCATCCGCACTGCACCCAAACCGAGTAAGATGCCATCGCAATACACAATTGAAATTCTTACCTTACCATGGCAGGTCAGAATTGGTGCAATAGTCCACAAGGTTTGAGGTTCTGGAAGCTTTCTCACATCGTCTGACCATCCAAATGGAACATTCTGCTTTGGTCAAATTTGTCAGTTGGGAAGCAGCAAACAGAAAGAAAGAAAATCACTTGGGACAAATCGACGGTAGTAGCTAGCTAAGCCAACAAGCTCCCTTACCATGTAACATTAGTGAGGCTCGTACCCAGCTCTTCACGCTTCAATCTTGGAAGGATCCACCATCACTCCATCATTAGAACTACGTGCCCCAAGAAGGACGAATCTAGCCAAAACTCCACTGGAGGAATTTGGCATAAAGCTTTTTCCTCTCAACACTTCCAATTTAAAAAACCCTTCTTAAATGCCCCAATGTTCGTTCCTACTCTTTGAGATACCAGTATCTCAAAATAAATACGATAACAAAAAAGATCCAGATATGGCTTAAAAAATCCCGTTCATCAGGCTCATGGAAAGCAGCAGGGGCATTCGTAAGGCCCAAAAACATACTAAGAATTCATAATGCCCATACCAAGTTCGAAAAGAGGCTGTGGTACATCTGTTGACCGTATTTTCAATGATTGAAACCCCAGATCTAAAATCAATCTTGAGGAAGGTACAAGCACCTTGTAACTGATCGAACAATCATTCAATGAGAGGAAGAGGAGGTACTATGTTAATAGTCACCTTTTCAGTTGTTATGTATAGTATGCACATCGAAAACTCCATCCTTCTTTTTCACAAATAAGACAGGAAGCACCCCAAAGGGGTGACTTGGGTCTAATTAAATAAAGCCTTACCTAAAACTCTGAAGTTGGCCTTTAAATCCCTTAACTCAGTGGAGCCATTCTATAAGGGGGTATAGGAATGGGGCGAGGTGAGTACCCGGCTCCAGATCAATGCAAAATAAATATCCATATCCGATGGCATACCAGGAAGGGCGCAGGATGGAAACACATCCAGAAGAAACTCGGCGAAAAAACTATCGACACGGATTCCAATCAAAGGAATTTGGAAGTATCACCCTAAGATGTGCCAAAAAAGGCTAAACAACCTTTACTAACCTTATCCTAGCGCGAAGAAAAGGATAATACGGACCGGTGGGAGGGTAGTCACCCTCCCACAATTAGCGGATCTGTTCCCAGGCTTGGCCAATGTCACAGTTTTGGCCAGAACAATCTAAGATTGCCAAATTTTGGGGAAAGTCAAGTCTTACCCAGATTATATAAAAATAAACCATTATAGGATAATTAAAATCCACATGAGTGTTGCTCACCACAAAAGTCACAAGACAAAACCTATCACTTCTAACTATCACAGACTCACCCACAGGAGTAGAGACAAGAATAGGCATGTCAAGCAAAATCACAAATGTAAATCAAGGACCGTAGCAAATGATGGAAGATACGTAGAAAATGTTGATCCAGGATTAAATAATACAGAAGCCTATGAAATCACAAACCAAAAGTTACCTGTGATAAAAGCATCAGATTGTCTCTGCTTCGACCGCCCGGGGAAAGATAACAATGGGCTCATCACCTGTTGCTGCCAGTTGCCACTAACATGTTGTGCGCAGTGTCCAGCTTCCAGCCACCCTGCCTGATTTGGTGACCACCCATTACCTTGGCCACAACGCCCTCAGAATGGGGGCCTCTCCCATGACACCTCACCTCTAACTATTGGGGGTCTGTAACTATGGTTTGGACAAAAACCTCCTAATTGTCAGTCTCTCCACATCCCATAAAACACTCTCTGGAGTCAAAGCATAGGACCTCTGGGAGAACGACGAAGTCTGGGGATAACCTCCAAACTCAGAGAAATGCCTGACGGTCTGCGGTGGACCCCCAGATACAGGCTATAGTAAGAATGAATAGGTCGGGCTGGGTAACCCTCCTGAACTCTGCCATCTGGAGGAAGAACTACTAAACTACTCCGTACGGAACTTCTTAGATATCGGGACGCCATGGGGAAGTTGTCTGGCTTCACCCCCTCCACCTCTATCACCCACCCCCCCCCCCCACCCCCAAAATCAACCACTTTCTGAAAGGATTTTGTGCCGGAAGTACCTGTAAGGCTGGGATCTACACATCTGACTCAATCCGTTCACAAAACGGCGAATCCGTCTAGGGAACTGAAGCAAGCTTTGGGTGGCATACCTGTGGATAGTGCACGGAATTTAGCTCAAAGCAGCACGTAAAAGACATCATGCCTTGCTCGAGATCAGGTAACTCATCTCGCCCTCCTATCCCTAAAGTACAGGGTATATTTCTCATCAATAGGCTCGAGGAATGAGCCCAAGTCAGAGGTGGTGCCTGTGCGGGTTGACACTCAACATACGACCGCCACCACCATTTTGGGCATTTCCCTGAAACTATAGGTCACAAAATCAACACCGAGTCGTTCCACTTGTCCATCTATGTAGCAGTTCAGACAAAAAAATCACCAGACCTCATAGGCATCCTCAGATTCAGCACCCTTGAAGACGGAGGGTTTCAAACTCAAACTTAGTGAAAAGTTCATGCTGATCACTCGTCATTATATGCCCTGTAGTCAATGAGGAAACCTGCCTACTCCCAATGAGAATCCATGCGGGAGCCATAGCAGCTGCCATGTTGAATCCGGAACAGAGGGTGCTGGTGCAGAAAACACTAGAGGTGTCTTAGCGTGATCGATAACCCGCTAAGATTAAGCAGAACCTGGTTCATCATCTCTAGGGAGGTTGGGGGGTGGTGGTAAATTCCATTCTGCAACTTGTCATTTTCCCCTTCTTCAACCTCTCTTAGTACCTCATCAGTCGGGGAGGAGTCACCGCCCTATCAGTAGTTGGACCAGGTGTTAGTCCTATACTCTAAGGGTGTCATTGCGACCTATACCAGCCTCATTGCCACTGCTCCTACTCGAGCTACAGCCTCAATGGGTGGCTCAGAAGACACCCTGTCTGCGGTGTTGGTGTGTTGGCCACAGTTCGTTGCTCTAGTTTACCACATCTGCGAAATAGAGTGAGGATTCACAATACAATTTGTATTACCTGATCCATTGGACACAGTAATAGCACGAAGGAAAGAAAGGAATTGAATTTCCTAAAGTCCCTATGCCTCTCAAGAAAAGTAAGCCGCCCACAGTCCCCCTACCGTCCTCAAGACTCTACTAGACTCGTTCTTGTGATGAGCCAATGAACCACTGGCTTGCTACCATATTTTGTCACGAACCAAAACGAGCGCGAGTGGCACCCACACGTATCATACTATGGGAGGCGTACCAACAAATCTAAACCAACATTTACCAGCAGTTCAAACCATAATAAAACAAAACATATGCGGAAGACTCAATTGTATTTAAAATAACCAATTAATCAAAACTCTAAGTTTATCAACATCATCCCCAAAATCTTTGAAGTCATCACATCAAGAACATCTCTCCTCAAATAATTAAGTCTAAGAGTATTAAGAAATTAAAAATAAGTAAAAGATGGTCCATGTCCGAATTCAAGACATCAAGCGTGAGGAGAGAACCAGTCCGAGCGTAGACGAACGTAAGCTCCCCTGAATGATAATATGAAATGAAGACTGCTAGAATTGGGACGAGTGAAGTAGTTGTTGGCGCGTTTGCTGACACTCCACAATAACAAAAAGAAGAAAAGTACAAGGTAGGGTCAGCACAGAAACACGTACGAGTAGGTATCATCAGGCCAAACTCAAAATAGAAAACAATATATATCAAGTAAAATTATAAATCAACTACAATACTTCAACATGTGGCAACACAAGTACAAAAAACCATGGGAAAAACATCAAGCGCACCTATGAGGGATCAAGCCTCCACCACCATTACTCATTTGGGACATAGGTTCTTCAAAATTGAGGTATATTAACATTGATTCAAGAATACTTCCTTTATTCTTATCGTGTCGAACGTGGACACTCCGATCCCCGAATTTCTACTGTCGGAACGTGACCACACGATCCCTTAATATACGTGTCGGGAACGTGACACCCAAATTCCATAATACACGTGTCGGAATCGGGACACACGATCCCCTAATATACGTGTCGGAAATTGACACCCGATCCCCTAATACTACGTGTCGGACATGACACCCGATCCCCTAATATACGAGTCAGAAGTGACACCCGGATCCCCAATCTCATTAATTTATTTCATCAACGTCTTCGTATATTCCCGAAGGCGTCATCTTAACAGAGAGGATTCAATATTAAAGGTTCAAAATTAGTATCAACATCTAATCCTCATTAAGTACACAATTACAAAATACAAACACACAATCAAGAATAGAAGGAATTTACAATCCACCAAGACATACAATCGCTCCTTAGAAGTTTACTAGAATAGCAATAAACCATAAAACCTACCTCCACCGGAAGAAATGCGATCGAACAAGTTACTTTCAATTGACTGTGCTTTCCTCTTCGCTTCTCTCTTTTCTCGCTTGGTCTCCCTCTCTTCTGTTCTTTTATTTTTCCTCTCCAATTATTTTTCTTTTACCCTACTGATCATATAATTCATAGGATAAAGTAACACATTGTTTATTTAAAGGTACTTCTTTTAACCCCCAAGGAAAAGAAATTATCCAAATCACCCCCTTAATTAATGAAAGTTTGTCA
Organism: Solanum habrochaites; assembly: GCA_027704765.1. Classification (NCBI taxonomy): domain Eukaryota; kingdom Viridiplantae; phylum Streptophyta; class Magnoliopsida; order Solanales; family Solanaceae; genus Solanum; species Solanum habrochaites. The sequence continues at coordinate 62,371,082 of JAKWJA010002498.1, forward strand.
AAAAGGTCCAAAACACCCCTAAAAACTTTTAGCAGAAATTTCCGACCCAGTCGAGGATACGCAACCGTACGGCCGTCGTGCCTATGACGGTCAATTCTGCGTCGTCACAGATTCAGAGAATTTAAATTCAGTCAGGGTTTTGTTACGGCCCGTCGTATCTACGACGGTCCGAGCTTGCAGTTCCGTCGCGCGTTCAGAGAGTTAGCTCCCAGTACCCAGATTTCAGAGTTGAAGTTTTGGGAACGAAGCCCTGACGGACTGTTTGTTCCATGACGGGTCCGTCCTACTTGTCATCGAAGGTCATGAGGAGGGGAGGAGAAGCAACAGGGAAAAATACACATGTGTGGGGACGACGGGGTCCATGAAGGTCCGTCATGGCCATGACGTCACGTCATGGCCATGACGGTCCTGAGTGGTCCGTCAACCCAAGTCAGTTTTAGCACAATGATCTACTACCCGAAACGACTAAACAGGTCGTTTACATTATCATTATGACGGTATAAACATTCAGCTTTATGTTTTTCTTAATTGACCCAATAAAAACACGACAGGATTCTTCACACCTCATCAACAAAATCTACTCGGTCATTATTGAATTTGGATCTAAATCTCTTGAATGATAGTGATTTAGGACAATGAACTGAAATTACCCAAATTCCTCAGTTAGACCAAAGAAAATGATAGGTTGTTCAACATTAATGTCAACATGCAATTGGTAACCGCTTGTGAATCTTTTCAAGGAGATTGGCATCCATTGATAAAAAAAATTTGAAGGAATAACAAGTGAAGTGAAAAGGTTAGTTTAACGAAATTCCAAAAAAAATTGGAACAAAAAATTGATAATTGTTAGATGAGTTTTTGAAGGAGTACTTGAAATTTTTGAAATGTTTGAAAAAATGCAATGACGTGTGTGATAGAAGAAGCTGATAGTTTGAAATTACAATTGTGGATAAAATTTTGGAGAAATTGAAGAAAGAAGAAGAAATTGTATAAAAAGCACAGAAAGAGGGGAAAAGAGGATTTTGTTTTGGGGAAATTTTTTTATACAAAATGGTGGGACCTGGTATAGCAAACTTACGGAGAGTGTCATTTAAAGAAATAATTGAAAGGGGATTTATTTGATTTAATACCTTCCTTAGTTTGTCATTCTCCACAATTTTATCTATAATTTACATGTAGAAAATAGCTGGGAATGCACAAAATAAACTAATTCAAAAATGAGAGGAAATAATTATGCTGAACAATTAGCAACATAAAAAGCAGAATACTAACAACATTGAGGGACAAGCAACAACAAAACTAATCCAAAAGAAAAATAGTGACATTAATAAAAAAATAAAAAAAAATTAATTCAATTTTATTTAGAATTTTGATTTTTTTAATTAAAAATATTGATACGTGTCCAATTGTAATTCGGCCATGTCATCAATTTTTTTAATAAAAAAGTCAAAAAATTAAATTCATTTTTGTCAAAATTGTTGTTTTTTTATCAAAAACATTGATGACGTAGCCGATTTTACAATTGAATAGTGTCCAAAAATATTTTGTTTAAAACACTTGTTAAAAAATATGCATGAAATGAGCTATTCTTGAAGAAAGAAAATAAATGAACCAAATTTTTGACTGATGACATAAATCAGTCTTTTCTGAAAATTCGATGACATACTTTTCCCATTATTTTATCACTTTGATTGGGAGGTTACTTGTGGAGTTAATTTGAATCATTTGGCACAGAAGTATTAACGGCCAAAAAAAAGAATGATCTTAATTTAATTGCTACTCCTTTCATTCTCTCTTAATAATTTTATTTAATAAGGCAATAATGACTATTGTATAATATAGTAACTTTTTTTATGCGTGATATACCTGTATTTTTCATAATTGTATATGGTAAACAATGATCCATATATGTAAAATAATATAAGATTTAATGATAATAAATTTTTCTTTTAGAGCTAATTTATGGACTTTATAGATAATTGTTTGTAATGTATACAAGCTATTAATATAGATAAATAAGTAATTGTATATAAATGCTGAAATTATATATTTGGTTCGTATAAGGTATTTTGGTGAATAATAAATTTGAAATAAAAAGTACAACCAAAAATAAATAAATAAACACATAGAACTACATACCAAAAATAGAAATGGAAGTTTGTGTATATAAAAATAAATATAGATATGTATAATATGACAACAAAATTATCAAAACGTATACAAATACAGAAATATAAGCAAATTGAAATTTATAAATACTTGGGATTCTTCATATACAAATGAAAAATAAAATAAAGAAGTTTGTTGAAACACGCCTAGGCAGTTAATTAGAATTGAGATGTCACGATTAGGTAGGAGAAAGAGAGCATTCAAAATTCAAATCTGATAGGAGAAAAATGAGGAAAGATAAATGTGATTTGTATAAAAAGGTATGCAGATCATAAAGAAAGTCTTTTTTATTTTTAATACAAATAAATTTAATGAATCTCGAATTTAATAGCAAATTTCATTAAACTATAGTCACGATTCATAATCATATAAGAGGTAAAAATTGTTCTGTTTTGCTTCACATCAACTTTGATTTGGTGGACCAATCTTTCAATGGCCTTTTGGAGTTTATTTTTGAAGAAATAATTTAGGTATCTGTCAAAGCAACTCCATGACTATCACAACCATCGGTTATTGTTTGGGAAAAATGGTCAAAATGTTCATAAATAATTCGAAAGGTTAGGTATTATCCCGGTAATTACATAATGATGAAATGAGTTGTATATATAGAGCTAGTTTTACAACCTTACGTTTACCATCCCAAGTAGCCTCTTCAACGCGCTGATTCTTCATGAACTCTTGATTGTTAAATCTATTTAGTATCTACTTAACAATAAGTTCTTATTGATTAAGAAGAGATGTTTTAATAAGTACACAAATTCTTTGGATGATCTTGTAATACCATCCCAAACTTCTTAAACATAGGCACATAAAACATTGGTTAACCCTAGAAATAATTGAGCGCCACCGACCTCACATGACTAAGAATTTCAAAAGCATCAAATAAGTTTATGGCAGATCTATTAAGTCGTCACCAAAGCATATGCAATGTATGTGATGGCGACGTTAGAAAGTGTTATTCAAGGGATAATTCTATTTTTCTCATTGTAAGAAATCATTTGGAACACAAGCTGAATTTTATTTTAATATTTGAAATTGTTCTCTTAATTGGGATGATTTTTGTATATACAATAGAAGATTCTGTAAAGGTTCATATTGGCCAATGAATGTCAAGCTATTGCAGTTCTTCTTCTACATCCAGTGAGGGTATTAGAACATTGAGGGGACTTTTTCCTAGTACTAGAGGATCGAAAAGGACACTCATTATCGTGTTCGATCACATGTATAGAATCAACTTGGCACTGGTTATACAATAAATGAAAATTATCTATATACAAAAATAACATAGAGGTTTTTCAGCACTAACACAAGATTAATTACATGCACTATCGTCTATACTAAGCATGTGTTGATAACCTAAAAATAAAGTGTTAGTGTGACATTCTAAATAAACTAAGTTTGGAACATATGTGCAATATATCATAAATTAAAGAACAAACGAAAATCATGTTATGATGACACTCCCAAGGATACCCTACTTGTTGACCCCCTTGCAACTGAGTAGGAAATTGATCGCAAATAGGACCCATGCAGATATAGGCTTAGCCGAGTTGTGACCAAGTCAAGAAAAGAAAATTGAACTAAGCCTACATCAAACGGTTTGTTGTGAGATCAATGGCCTACTCACCTGCGAGGTCAACTTTAGGAACCCTGGAAATGTTGTCATGATAAAAGGATTGAGCGTTATTTTTTCATTATGACTAAGAATTTACGTTTCCAATTTAGTCTAATTAAATATATATTGGATATGGTTAAATATATGTTCTATCATAATATAAACAGGACAATCTGATTTTGATATTACAATAAAAAGGGTTGAGTAAAGGTCCATATTGCCAATGGATGTAAAGTTATTGAATGTTTTCCACATCAGGCCAAGTATTGAATATTGAGAGGGACCTTTTCTATTACTATAAGATGAGACGGACACTCATATAATGTACAATTATCATTTCCGATCACCTGTAGGATCAACTAGGTATTGGTTTTATGAAAGAATGATGAAATTTTAAATAGAGACACAATAACCCACAAAGATTTTCGCACTAACACGAGATTAATTACCTGTAGTTTTCTTCTATACTAAGGATGTATTGATAACTTAAAAAATATAGTGTTAGTGTGACATTCTAAATAAAATAAATTTGGAACATATGTGCAGTATATCATAAATTAAAGAACAAACGTAAATCATATTTGACGCTCCCAAGGGTATCCTACGTGTTGACCCCCCGCAACTGTGTTGGAAATTGATCGCAAATATGAACATGCAGATTCTAGTGATTAGGCGGAGTATTTGGCTTAAGTCAAGATCTTGAACTAATGCCTACAATGTTCCAGTTGGTATTTCCGATCAATTGCCTACTCATATGCTGAGGATCAACATGTAGGATACCCTTGGGTGTTGTCACCATAAAATGATTGAGGTTTATTTATTAATGTATGATATATAGCGTATATGTTTTAAATTTAGTTTAATTAGAATAAATTTGGATGTTAAATTATATATGTGTTATCATAATAGATACGGGACAATCTAATTTTTATATATACAATAAGAGGTTGAGTAATCCATATTGGGCAATGGATGTCAAGCTATTGCAATTCTTTTTTTTTTTACATCCAGTGCGGCTATTAGATCATTGAGATGAACTTTTCCTAGTAGTAGAGGACGAGAAGCCATCTTATAATGCTACCAATTACGTGTCGAAATCACATGTATAGGATCAACTGGTATTGATTATCGAATAAATGAAATTTCAGTTTATATACACTAATACTACAGAGATTTTTCAGTACTAACACGAGACTAGTTACATGTAGTATCGTCTATACTAAGCATGTGTTGATAGTCTAGAAAAATAGTGTTATTGTGACATTCTCAATAAACTAAATTTGGAACATATGTGCAGTATATCATAAATTAAAGAACAAACGCAAATCATGTTATGAGGAGGCTCCCAAGGGTATCTTACTTGTTGACCCCCCGCAACTGAGTAGGAAATTGATCGCAAATATGAACAGCAGATTCTATTTGTTATATATGGAACAAATTTACCTTATACAAAATTGAGGGTTATATGTTGTTGTATATATAAGTTAAACTTTCATGACTAGATTCATATTGATATAAGGTCGTAGTGGGACACCCATCTTCTTTTGGATGTTAATTCGATAACTTTTTTAGGGGGTTTCATCAACCCCCCCCAAAAATTGAACTCCATGATAAAATACTTGATTTGGTTATCACTTTTTCATCACAAGTAAAATCACTCATTTCTTGAATTTCTATTGATCAGGGACGATATATCAAACAAAGAATTGTGGAGTGCCACCTTAGTGAGTATTTAAGTAAATATTTAAAACATAATTAGACTGCTTTAATATATGTTTAGTTTTTCTTCGTTCTCTAATAAAATACTCACTAGAGATTTTCTTTAGTTTTTATTTGTTTTCTTATACTCATATTGGAACACAATTGGAAAAGTTTATTTCTATATGCTCATCCACAACAACTATTCAACCATATGAAGGAAGAAAAGCATGCCAATGAATCTGATTGATAGGTTTTAAAATCAATTTAATAATATCCTTGTTTCATCTCATTTTTAAGTTTAATGTATAATTATAATACGATAGAGATTTAAGAGTAATAAATATACACATGGAAGAAAAAGATGATGAGTTAAAAATATATATGCAAACGTTTATGAGTTCATACCTTTTCTTTTTTATAGTAATTTAATAATTGAAATCTATCTGACCTAAATTATTTAACCCACCAAAAAGGGTGAGACAAAATGGGAGGATCTTGAGTCAATGTAGGACATTTAAACATAGAAGAAGTTATCAACACTCTTTCAAAGAAGAAGATCAAAGCTATCCATGCACTCCAATGCAGGACCAACCGACAAGAAGACAAAGGCTAGAGAGGAAAGAACGAAAAATGAGAAGAAGTGTGAAAACTTACCAAGTGATGAAGAATCTCTCCAATAGATAAGATTTGTCAGCAAATTAGGAGCACAATCCATATAACCTGAGAACAGGCACAACTGAAGAGGGAAAAATGGTTATTAGCAAGACGATATGGAAGCGAAGACAAAGAAGATAGTGAGGGGAGTTTTTTTTTTATAAAACCCTACTTTAAATGTCTATATATCGCCCCATCTGAGTATGAGTTGGACTGGGCTTTAGGATAGGTAGAATCGAATGTTATTCTTTTATGTGTTTTTTGTTATTTGGGCTCGGTATTGGTTGGGCTACTCTCGAGGTGGTGTTTGTTTTTTTATTTTTGAGATTATTAATAAAATAAAATAAAAATTGCTTTAAAAAACAGTTCCATCATTTTAAACATGGACAGAGGGAAGTGCTTTTTATTAAAAGTACATTTGATTAAAAAAAACATTTATTAAAAAAAAAATTACCATCCAAATATATATCAAAATTCTTAGCTAATTAAGTATTGAAAAGATCTTATCTCATTTATCACAATCCGGTAGAGAATCCATTGTGTTTCTTGGGCCACATAATTCATAGACCACAATATATCTATTTGCATACTAAAAAGAGACCTATACACATCTTTATTTATCATAATTTCTATTATTACCTACCATTCTAAAATATTACCAAATTTCCTTGTTTACTCCATTAATCTCTCCCTAACTACACTTCCAAAGTCTTATCAATTAATTCCTCCTAACAATTTGAAATTCAAAATCGTTCTCCCTCCATTCAAATTAATTTCAACTTCTTGATGATAATTTTCGTCTTCCTTGATTTCTGCCTTTCATCCTTATTTTTTGTTACTGATGTTAATTCAAGTCTCAGTGGATCCATGTTGGTAAAAGTATGAAAAAATTGTGTGCAGAATATGCTTATCATACTTGACATGTTGACACAATATTTTAAAATTGTAGTCGATTAGTGAGTTTCATGAGCAATACTTATATACTTGATACATAAGTAATGCTTAAGTATCATTTACAATATATCAAGTTTTATAATGTATCATCAATATTTTTTTAATTTTAAAAAGATATAGAACACTTTACAAGTAATCTTTACTTCACTATTGTATTTGATTCTTCGTTGATCCTTGTTTTATACAATTTATCATATTCATATTTAAGGTCTTGATACATAATCCTAATGTTGTTGAATCTTCTATTAGTTTTGTCATGTTCAATATAAATGTCCTTGATACATAAACACTACCTAATGTATCATTTGCATGTATCAAGTTTTTCAATGAATCTTCAATGTCACGACTGGAATCTAGACCCCAGACGAGACCGGCGTCGTTGACCTCTCAGAGGTCGCAAACAAGCCTATTTATGTCATATTACTTTACATAGGTTAATTTTAGCGAATAATTTGAAACTTTTGATTCTATAAACATACTTGCTAAATATTCTTAACATTTCATAATCGTTCATCATCAACCATCTAACATAAAGTGATAGCAACTGAAAAGAAATAATTCATTAAGTATTAATGTATAATGGCCAAAATGCACCAATACAAAGTCTGAACTTAAAATAGGAAAGAAGAAGTAGTGAACATGCTCCACTAGTCACTCTAAAACTACGTAGAATGTAAAAACGTGCATCCTTGAAAGCATGAGGACCTACCAAAACATCGGATGACTGGAAAGTCCGTGCATAGCTATTTTTTTTTTTTTTTTTTTTACAACACGAACCTGTAGCTCTACCGCCCACCTGTTCTGCCACCTAAAAGTAGATGTGTGTATGGAATTAGTACACACTTGTACTAAGTATGGTATATGCAAGCACACACCAAGGACATGCATGAGAAAAAATAGCTATTTCCGAAAACGACATTGAATTTTGGAAGTCAAGTCAGTAGAATTGCCAAATGAGATTGGAAGTTATGCCATGAAAGTAACATGACATTATAATTTAGTATTGCACACAAAAACATAACATTTCATATAGCCACATATCATATAACATAAGCTTCTTTCATTATTATTCATTTATATGCCATGAGATCTTGTTATCATGGACTTGAATAGGCTTTCCAAACTGAGGGTCCTCACCAATGGACCTCAACTAGGGGAGTCTTCATTAGCAAACAACGAGTCTTTGCTTCATTCATTCATTACATAATTCCTTTCTTCATCATAGGGCCAGTCGTGAACACAGCTATAACTAGGATGTAGTTTAAGACTTTCATCGTGGGTTTGCTGTGCCAAAAATCAGGGAATAACCTAATGTCATACCTGAATCTAGCTCACCTAGTGATTATCTATCCTAAACACTTTCGATATCATTTTATCTTCTATATGATCCATGAGGCTGACCTATCTTATTGGGACTTTATTTTAACCGACCATAGATCATGTAGCATCATGAAATCAGTGCTACCCACGCCGAAAAAAGGTGGAAGCCCGGTCAATAGAGACTCAAATACCATGCTAGCGTATATGGGAATTTTAACCCCGCCAGAGCCCATATTGACAGTATGTTCAAAGACTAGGAGAGGTATGGAGGACACATACCCGGCAAGACGGACAGTCTCATATCATTGAGATTACTGTGAACCTTCGCCCTTCCCGAAGAAGGATCACCGCTCATAGCTAGCCGATCAGTGCTCTTAAAAGCCAACAGCATGGAGTGGCTTTAAGTTATGGTATACAAAAACAATAGGTCATTTAGATGATTTCTCATACATTCATTAGGATTAAGTGTTTTAATCCATATTTCATTAGAGTGTCATAGAGACTGGTCTTTTCATTATGACACTCTCAATTGGTGGTAAGTATATTGGTAACATTTACTTATAGATATTGAGATTGCTCTCATCATACTACATTAGTCTACATTCTGAGTGCACCCCATTCTTCTTATTAAGCACCTTTGTTTTTATTGTTACTCACCTCTTAGTACGGTGAATGTTCATTTCTCATTTTCATAGTTCTCTCATAATATACCAAGCACTTGGTTCATTTAGTGTATATTACACTGTACTAAACCTCCTAAGGGTCATCTTTTCATTATGTAATCTAGGTTCACTTACACTTTTGAACGTATGTTAGACTATGTGTCTTATCCATACAGGCATGGCGCTTAGTCATCATTCGCTAAGGTAAGTGATTCTTATTTCCTAAGGTTATGTATTGCAAGACTATGTATCTGAATTATGTAAGATCTTGTTTTTTATCTAAGTAGATCGCATTTACTCATGGATATTTTACTCACGTATGAATTAGTATCAATACGAAGTTTGGGCAAGGGAAGTCAAATCTTGACTCACTTGGATATTATTAATGTTTTTCATGATTTTATTTTTACATATTCATAACATTAGAATTCTAATAAATCTCAAACATTTACATGACATGATTAATTTTCTATTTAATTAGAATTCTAAATTAAATCTCAACATTTACATAAGATTAATTTCTCTTTTTTAATTAGAATTTAAATAAAATCTCAACATTTACATGAAAGATTAATTTCTTATTTTAATTCAGAATTTTAAATTAAATCTCAACATTGACAAGAACGAAATTAATTTTCTATTTTAATTAGGAATTCTAAATTATTCAACATTTACATGAAGAAGAATTTTCATTGAATAGAATTCTAAATTAAATCTCAACATTTACAGAAAGGATAAATTTTCTATTTTAATTTTGTCTTAGTTTACCGAAAGTTGGGGGTTCGAAGACCCAACAACCCTTTAATTTTTAGAGTTAAAATTCGCTACAATAGGAGGTTTTTGTGGGTTCGACCCCCACAGCCCCCTATTTTTTTTTAATTTCAATGAGGAGGAGGTTGTGGGTGGGGGGTTAGACCCACTGCCCCTTTCTTCATTTTTTCTCTCTCTCGCAGTACTGGGAGGTGATGGGGATCGAAACCCGCGGCCTCCCATTATTTGTTACTTAATTTTCTCCTTTCCTCCCCATAGGTCGCGAGTCGATACCCAGCTCCATTTTCTTTTCCTTTTCTCTGCGCAAGACAGGGGCCAAGGGTTAGATTCCCCCAGTCCCTTTTTGTCTGGCGAAAATGTCGCTGGAGCCCAACCAGTTCGAAACCCCACTAGCACATCCCCTTTTATCTTATTTATTAAGGCATGCTTGGTGAGGTCTGGGTCGCTCCCTGCAAGACCTCATATTTTTTATTATTATTTTCAGAACCCTAATTTCCAGAAATGACCTGCAACCAAATTTCTAGATTCTAGAACTGGTTACCATTTTTTTATGCAGCTTTTACGAGACGGTTGAGCACCTCTTTCTTACTCGTCTATCATTAGGATTCATTAGACAAGTTAAAGGTATGATTTGGTCATTTTAACTAGAATTTATAGGATTTCAACATTGTGAACATCACGATTTTAAGAGCCTCTAATTGCACATAAAACACGAGTAATCAAGCTATTAACATGCTAAAGAAAGACTCAAAGTCATGGTCACAATCTTGCACAAATACATACGTATTTACATTCATATTTCCGAAAGACACAAAATATAAACACATAATCATGAACACATACTCGAAACGAGATCGTCACCACACACACAGTGTCCCTAAACTCTACCAGCAAACATACCAACCTAACATAATTGGGAGCTAGTAACAGAGACATGCAACGGGGAACAACCCTATTTTTAGGAATGAATATCTTGAACCTTAAGGGCTATCTTGGGAAAGGGATCAAGAGAGAAGAAACTCACACCTTAATCGATGTTCAAATGCTGATGTTGCTGCCCCAAACCTCCTCCAGAATCACGTCCAACCCTCTAAATGTCAACACCACTTCGACGGACAAACCTCTGTATGCCTAACGTGTGATTAACGTTGTTTTTCTTTAAAAATTAGTGGAGTTCTTAAGGGTGTGAAGAAACTTGGGAAACTCTTTGTTCTTCACGTTATTCTTGGCCAAAGAGAACATGACGAGGTTTCTTTTCTTTTTTTGAAAGTGGAGAGGTGATTAAACGTGTGATTTAGGAGAGTGTGAGCATAGGTTTAGGAGTCTTAATTCAAAGACTTAGTAAATAGGGTTTAAATAAAATTAATTTACAAATCTGATCATTTAATAATACGTGCAAGGACCATTATGCCACTTAAAATTTCAGATTTTAATTTTAAAAATTAATTAAATCACCTTAAGTACCTATTTTCGGTTTTTAGGTTGTTTACACTCAATACATAAAATTTAAAAGTTATATTGACATAACATATTACTTATGTGTGGAGTATCTGCGCTCCTTAATATGGTTCAGTCTATCCCCCCCAACAAACCCCCACCCCACCCCCCCACACACCCCCACCCAACCACACCAAACCCCAACCCCCAGCCCACAACCACAAAAAGCAAAACTAACCAAACACCCCCGATCAACCACAAAGGCCCCCCAAAGGCCAGCCAACGAAAACAATAAACCACAAAAAAACACAACCCCCAGACACCGAACAACCCATCGCCTGAAACAAAAACGGAAAAAAAACAAAAAAACGGAAAAAAGAAAAAAATACCAGGAAAAAAGGAAAAAACAGGATAACCGAAAAACAAAAATAAAAAAAAAAATAAAAAAAAAAATCACGCACAAGAAATCACCAAAAAATAAAAACACAAAAACGAAAAAAATCAAAAAAACCACAAAAACACACAACGAAAAGAACAAGGAAAGATAAATACGCAACAGAAGAATCAAAAACGAAAAGATAAAAGAAAAAATAAAAACGCAAAAAAAAACAAACGAAACAACACCAAAAAAAAAAAAAAAAGAAAAACCAAAAATAAAAAACAAAAAAAAAAGAAAACAAAACCAAAAAACAACCAAAAAAATAAAAAAAAAAAAAAAAAAAAAAAAAAAAAAAAAAAAAAAAAAAAAAAAAAAAAAATAAAAAAAAACCAATGCCCACAAAAAAGAAAAACACACCCAAAAAACCCAAAAACAAAAAAAAACAAACAAAAACAAAAAAACAACACAACACAACAAAAACAAAAAAAACAAAACTTAAAATGCGATGTATATGTACATATAACCCAATAATTGATTTTGATACATAAAACTCAGGCGACATGAAATAATCTGCAAATATTAAACAAATTAATGATACATTATATGAAATATATTTTTTTCAATTTTCAATGCAACACATATCTAACAACAAATTAACACATGTCGGCATAATTTTGTAATCATCTTATCACATGTATTGGGTAAATTAGAGAACTATAAGATACACCATACAAAAAATCTAATACTTATATATATATATAATAATATATATTATATATATATACTTATATATATAGATATATATCTATATATATAGATAGAGCTAACATATATATATATCATCCATATTTGTCTTGATCAAGACAAGTAATTTACATATGTTAATTGTTACACTATTTATATGTATAATATACACAATAATAACCTGATACGAACGTATCTGATCCGTTCCAAATGTTAATTCATTTATTACATGTATCATATACAATATATTGTGATGATACATTTTTATACAAATCATATCTGGATACAAAATAATGACCACATCATACTCTATAAATCAAAATTACAATACGTGCGAGTCGTTTACCACTAATATATCCTGATGTACATATTTACATCAAAACAACCAAATAATAACGAGAAAAGGAGAGAGCGAGAAACAGAATTACCTCTTCTGCCTATTATCTTGGTGGGACACAGTGAGCTAACCTATGGTGGAGAGGGAGACGGGAATGGTGAAGTGGTGTGAAAGGAGGGTTGGATTGGAACGAACCAGAGATCCAGAGATGAATAAAAAGTTAATACAAAAGATAATTTCTTCGTCGCATAAGAAGCCAATGAAATAATAACACAAACACCATACGAAAAATCATTGTTTCATATAATATATCCATGTCTCTCCACTCTCCATGATGAACCCCATGAGTTCTTTATTATTATCCAATAGTTATCGTCTCTTTCGGAATGATATCCTACTATAGCACTCAATGACTCAAGTCATTTGGACTATTAAAGCAACTTCCATCATAGATTCTCTGCATATTTTCGTAATACAAAAAGATAAAGTTCACGTCATTTTTTGAATTCTTGAGAGAAAGAAAAGGGAAAAAGGTGTAAAAAAAGGAGTAACAGATAAGTGTACCCCCTCCATACAATTGAAAATCACCAATCGTTCCATCGATGCTAATATTGACAGGTTGTTGAGCAACAATACAAAGAAAGGCAATTCCTCCCGTGGAACTTTTACGATTTCAAATTGATGGAGAAGATGAAAATCTGAATTTTGAATTTGTGAAGTTGTTACAGATTGGAATTTTATGATATCAATTAGATCTGCGTGATTTATGGGAAAGAAAATCAATTCTATGTTAATATTTCATATTAAGCACTACAAACAAGTTTTATAATATATCACAATTAATGTATCTGAATGAACTTTTGTATCTGGATAATTGATATTTTAAGAAATTTTCGTAAAATAAAAAGAAATAGAGATAAGATATAAGTTAGATTTTACACTATGTAATTTATGTAAGTTATACCGTATGAAATTAGAGAAAAGAATTATACAGAAAGGCTTCTACTTTACTCTGAAATTTTGTCACAAGAAACCTTATTGGAGCATGTGCTCCCTCAATGCATGTTGATAGCTACATGAATTTCACAAACGGAATTAAAAAATAACTATATACATTAATATCATCCTATCTCGGTAAATTAAATTGTAATAAATATTATTTTTCTCCATAATAGATACATGATAGATATCTATTGTTTTAGTTACAAAAAATATACCATGTGTACTTTTTTTTTTTGTAGGAATAAATATCACTATCTAGGTAACCATATTTGTCAACTAGCAACTACATACCTCCTGGAATATTCTCTATGTCACATAATATTCTCTATATATTATAATTGAACATTGAATACATGATAAAATATTTTTATTAGATGCTTTCAATTTATATCGTGAAAAAAATTTAGTAGAAGATGTCTGATAGTAACATACTAACATTTATCACGTGTTCATATATGTAATTAAAATGCTGTCATAGTTTGTATATCCAATAAAACTTACGACAAGTTTAAGGGACTTCATATCTATTTGACCAAACTTTTATTTATAGAAAAGTTAATACTAATACGGTACATTCAATTTTGTAGTTAGTAAAATGAATGAAAAGAACTCCAGCGACAAAAATTGTGATTTGTGAGGATAGGAAATTTGATAGTTTATTTACGTGTATAAATAATCAATGATTAAATTGGATTATTTGTAACTTTATAAAATAGAGATTTCAAAGAGTAAATATTTCAAAACATCGCTCAATTTAAAAATTTATCTAGTAAAGTAAAAAAAAAAAATGTATCAGTGAAATAACTCAACTTATGTTTTCGTATCAATAATATAAGACAATTAAGTTTATCATTAATTAAATCTGTAAAACTATTTTGTACTACCAAAAAAATTCATTATTTTCCATAAAATCTGAAGCCGAATAGAATATGAGTGTGAATTTAGTTGATAATGTTTTTATTGATATAAAAGCATAAGTTGAGTGATTTTACTTATACAAAATAAAATTTAATGACTTTAATAAATAAATTTTTAAAATTGAGCGACTTCTTGAGATATTGACTCAGATTTCAAATTGAAATAAACAGCTTTCCAAATAGTAGATCCTTACCAATGTTGCTCTATTTATTTTTAGAAAAAATAAAAAATATATCCCTATATAATCATAAATGATATGCAAAAACCCTTTATTATACTTTTGGACATTAATACCCCCGTCATCCAAATACTCCACAAAACTGAACTACTGGTTTCTTCAACAATAGTTTCGGCATTTTTAGAAAAGATTTAAAATCCACATGTCATGGAGAAGAAGAGAAAGCACTACTCGAAAGTTGAGGAAGGAGAATGTATTGAATAGAAAAAAAAACAGTTAATTTATGATGCTGATTGGAGAATTTAGGGGAAGATTTATACTACTTGGAATTAATTAGTTCCAAGGGAATACCTATGAAAATCAACGGTGGTGGAGTGAAAATTTTCACGAAGGGTGTCCAAATGCTAAAGTGAAATTGTTTATTTTAAAAAATGTAAAAGTCATCCACACAATGAATACCCTGACACAAAGATCATGTACGCCACTGCATTTTAAACCAATGGCGGGGTCTAGTGATAGCCTATGGTCGATTAGTAGAGACTTCAAATATTGGCATGACTCAGAAAGCTTTATGCCTGAGCCCTGAGAGATTCGAGAATAATACAATTGATTTCAAAGTAAATTATTTTAAATTTATTTCATTTAGTTTAGGAAGAAGAATGCGTCCAGAATGTTATTTGGTTTAGTTAATATTGCACATCCTTTATCCCAATTACTTTATCACAGAATGATCTTAATTTAATTGCTACTACTTTTACTCTCTCTTAATAATTTTATTTAATAAGGCAGTTGTGCCTATTGTTTAATAGAGTAACCTTTTTTATCCATGATATCTTTATTTTTCATAATTGTACATGTTAATTAAACAATGATCCGTATATATGTAAAATCATATAAGACTTAGTGATAATAGATTTTTCTTTTAGAGTCAATTGAGGACTTTATATACAATATTTGTAATGTATACAAACTATTAATAAAAGATAAATAAGTAATTGTATATAAATGCTGAAATTATATAATTGGTTCGTATAAGGTATTTTGGGTGATGATAAATTGGAAATAAAAAGTACAAACAAAAATAAATAAGAAAACATATAGAACTAAATATGAGAAATGAAAGTTTGTATATATAAAAATACATATAGATATGTACAATATAATAAAAAAATTATCAAAACGCATCCAAACACATAAATATGAACAAATTGATATATACAAATACTTGAGATTCTTCATACACAAACGAAAAATAAAATTAAGAAGTTTGTTGAAACACGTCTAGAGATCTACGTTGTTAACTAGAATTGAAATGTCACGATTAGGAGGGAGAACGATAGCATTCAAAATTCAAATCTGATAAGGTTGACAGATTTTATGAGAAAATTGAGGAGAAATAAATTATGATTTGTATAAAAACGTATACAAATCATAAAAAGAATATTTTTTATTTATGATACAAATTAATTTAGTAGATCTCAAATTTTATTAAATTATATCTTCCATTCATCATAAGGTAATAATGTCAAAAAGTTAATCTTAAATTTTTTTTACTTACAATCATGATCTGCCCAACCAATTCTCTGTTGAGTCAAGTCATATACAATAATTTTATCTCTAAGAGCAATATCTGTGTAATAAGATAAAGAAATATAATATGTGTCAACCTAAATTATAATGCAAGAAATAGGGAATCAATAAAGGTATGTATTTATATGGTAAACCACATTAGTGTATTCAGGTTAAAAGGAAGTTGAAATACAGGTCTCGAAAGGCAAAAACGATGTGTAAAAAAGCTGATACATATCAAATATACATGTAGTATATATCTAATATACAAGGACAACAATTGGGCAACATGCTCAACTATTCAGCAGTCGCAGCCTGAAAAGACTAGTTATTTGAATGTATTTTATCCTAACTCTAAAATTAGTTAAATTATGAGAAATTGTATGAAATAATAAATTATTAATTTAAGTTAATGTTATAGTAATATTTTCTTTTATTTGTAATTCGCAGCAAACATTTTATGTTTTTTGTTATCCCATTTGTATACCGAAATATACAAATGCAGAACCATTTGTATACTGAAATATATACACATGCCAAAAAATACAAATGTAGGAGTCATTTGTATACCGAATTTAACAAAGATGACCCACCTCCCCCATCTGCTGCCCACTCACGCCCAACCTCCAACTCAAGCCATACAAGTATTGGTGGTAGGGGCGACTTTGTAAGTCATACGCAGTGTATGTTCTCTATTCGAGGAGAAAGGATCGGTCGAAATCATCACGGTCTCGGGCTAGGGTGACCAAACCTCCAAAACTGCCAATCACTGAGAAGGAAACACTCATCGGCATCAGAGTTGGAGCTCGAACGTCGGATACTATCATGGGGAAATAAGGGCGCTACCGAAATCGGAGGGGCAGTCGTCGTGGTCCTACTACTCATCAAGAAGAATGTTTTAGGCGGATCAGAAGAATTACTCTGTCGAAAAAATTAACATGCGAGGGGATCTGCAGCGGTGAGCGGGGGTGTCTGCAGAAAATGGCAGTACGTTAAGAGCCCAAAAGGAAGCGGGGAAGCTGAGCAGGTGGATAGCCAGCCTTCGAGGAAGTAGCTACAGAAGCGCCCTCGGATGGAAAGACGCACGAGCGGAGTAATACGAACCAGTTGACATAGCCGAACTATGGGGAGAAGGGTGGTGGCGCAAACAATAAAAATTTTGTTTATGGAGCGCAATTATACAAACTATAAGCTATAACCACAAAACTATTTTAGGTTTGGTTAAATTTAAACCTAAAGAATTAACTCGAATTTAATAAATTTTATTTATCAATCTTGTGTCCTTTATTTACTTAATCAAATATCTTTTAATAAATTTTTCACTTTTTTTTTAAAATTAATTTAAGATAGTTTTCTGGAAATTCAAATAATTTCTTACTTTCTTACTTAATCTATGTTGTTGAAGTCTTAATATTTTAACTTATTTTGAAGAGATTAAGTTAATTTTTTATTTTCCTTAAAACTCAAAATTTTTCTTATTGTGGGGATAACATGTCGTCCTCCGTGTTAAAATTGGGATGCTAGAAAAGTAAAGAGTTCCGATGGTAACTGACGATACGGAAAGCAGAAAAGTAGGAGGCGCGGGGACAATCGGGATAAAGGGTCCAAAATCCTGGTCACTCACGACAGGGGAGAAAGAGGCGGGGGCTCATTAGCAATAATGGAGTCAAGGGCCAAATTGGGGCGGAACGAAGGCACAGTCGTTACGAGCGCCCGTGAACGAGCGGAGGGCTACCCCGACCGGGGGCGGATGAGTTATCGCGGGGAGCCCGAGGGGAATCGATGAATGGTATTCTTGTAGAGTGCAAGTGAACGTGAGGGCGTTTGAGCGATGACTTTGGTGTGGGACGGGAAGTTAGCCTGAAACGAGGTTGCCATGTAGATCGGGAACGATAATAAACGGAGAAGATGAGTGCAAGAGGAAAATAATAAATACAGGTATCAAGGCAGGAAGGAACCTAAAAAGTGCTATTTGTTTCATCATCCCAAAGTAAGGGCATTAATTCGACGGATCCGGTAGAGGCGAAGGTCGGGATAGTACTTGGAAGGGTATGGTTCAAGCCGTGATTGTAAACATGCTCAAGGGAAATTTCAGCTGCCCCCTCTTTCACATTTCTTTAATTCTTAAAAAATTGATCTACTGATAATTAATGTTTCTTAATTTTTTAAAAAATTAAATGACGGCTCTTTTTGACTATTTTCTTAAATTATTTTAAACTTAAAAATATTTCAATAATGACTTTTCTAAATAATAGTAAAATCATGACATAACAAATAATTTATCACAACGGACAAGAAGTAATCGTTTTCGTTTAAGTCTACGACTAGAAACTTGGAATACTGAAGGAAGTGCAAAAAAATAACTATATTCGGAAACTAACCTCCTAAAATTGTCAAGCTCTGACTTTTCATCATCAAGCGAATGCATTACTGCGCAGTATCCTTTTGTTAAACACATATAATATAGTAACTTATCGTTGTAGGACATGAAAATGTGACATGATGGCGAAGACAAAATTTCAATTAAGGCGTATCAAAATATAAAGAAGTTAAATTGTATAGAAGTTGAGGAGTGTCAATATATAATTTATATACATAAAAAAAATATAATTTTATCTAACTATGCAATATAATTTTTTTTATGCCGAGCGATCGACACCTTTCAAGTGGTTCCACTCACTGACATGATTAATATGACTTTTCTATAAAAGATTTAAAATTACAAAATAGATTTGAATATTCACAGAAGAGCCCATATAGCTGAGATAGTCTATAGTCTTAGATCCATTGATACACCACCAGCAAAGTATAGAGTAATTTGAGGAAACATCTTTGTAACTTTATTTGAGAATTGTTTTACCAAAGTCCCCCCCCCACTCTAAGATCAATTAGGTACTTAAAACTTGATTATATTCTCTTGTTTGAAATTAACTTACCTTGACAAGAAAAATTAGATAACATGGATTTATTCTTAATGTCATTGACTTGGCAGAAAATAATAGCACAGCAGTTTCTGTAAATAAATAAGTTTAGAGAATTAGTCTTTGATTGTTGATCCTATGGAAATGTCATGGAGGCTATGTAAGTTTAATTTTTTGACTTATTACAAAAAAGACCGTTATGCATTTGAAATGTGACTTAATCCCTACAACTTTGATCATTTAATAAGTAATACTAATATTACAATAATTTTCTTAATGATTTATTCTGATGAAACTTCTAATATATTTTACTCATAAATGACATCAGATAATTTTTTTTGATTTTAGAAATTAATTAATTTCTTGCAACGTTTTTGATTTCACATTCTTGTTGTATGAATAGATTGCTATTCCACGATAAATATTAAATTTATTTACTTTTTTATAGATTTTTAATTTTGAAAATAAAATTGTTATTGACAAAAGTGCACGTATAATGCACATTGTGACGCACACTGTGGACGCATACTACTAGTTTTATTGAATATGTTTACACTCTTTATACAATTTGATTTATAAATATCAATTAATTTCATTCTCAACATATATGTAATATTTTTTAAAAAATAAAATGCTACATAATTAACAAGAAATGCACATATAATGCACAGAAAGCGCACAAGATGCACATGACTCGATTATATGCAGAAAAAGGAAAAATGCATTATACGTATCAATTCTTGATTGATTCATGTATATATACAATAAAAATGGGTAGCATTTCATGCCTATTATTAATTATTAAAAATATTATTATTCAAGACAAAGATATTTTATCACTAAGTATGTGTGTATGTGTGTATTATTTTGAAGGGCATAAAGAAATTATTATCCACAAATAGTAGATGATCGTGTATGTAAATTTATTTGTATTATATCTTAGAGCACACATTATAAATGAAAATTCACATCGAAAATTCAATTATTGAAAACTAAAATATTAAAATGATAAACAACACGGATAGTATACTCTAATACAATTGTTGAAGCATGAGAAAAATTGAATGTGTAGCGATACATTTTTTTAATTCTTAACCAAAATCGTTGCTTTAAAATTAAAACAATTTTTTAAATTTTAACCAAATAGCAGCGATTTCACTTCAATTTTATTTTATTTTTATTAAAATGTTGCACGACCTTTTTTTAAAAAATAAAATAAATTAGTAAAAGCATTCCTTTTACTTCCTTAAAAATAATTATACATATTAACACTATTTTAAAGAAAAAAAATTCAAAAAATTGTTGCTAAGGCAACAAGTATATTTCTATTAACAGAACAACGCTAACATTTATCAGAAAACACGTAAAAAGAGGAAGAAGGATAACATGAAAAAAATTGTATTTTCTTAGTAATACATAACATGGAAATATACTTATGAGAATAAAATATGAGAAAGAGTAATTACCGCACAAATAACTGAGTCGTAGGCCACTGTGACAAGATAAATTAGAGTGGTTTCAGAATCAAAAATAGTTCTTCGATCTTTTGAGATTGCAAATATTGCTGCGTTAATATGTAAAAGTTTTCCATTAACGGCTACGCCCTGTAGATCCACATTGTAATGGCCCCTGCAAAAGTACAAAATAAACAAATTAGATTCTATTTTTACATGTAGACTACTTTGAATATTAAATTATACGTACTTTGATGGAACAAGGGGAGTATAAACCATGTTCGGATTTTGAATTTCACCAAGAACTAGAATACCTCCTCATGCATTGCCGCTCTCTCCTTTCAAGCAATGAGAGAATATTTTGTGAGAAATTTCACGCGAAGTAAGCTGAGATATTATTGAAAGACTATGTTGATCAAATCTAAAAACTCCATCAATTGTGTTGTCTGTGGGACCAGATTACCAAATTGAGATGTTCTGCACCTATTCTTATTTCAAATAAACATAATAATTAGGCTCTTAGTGCTTATAATTATCTCATATTTAAATGGGTTGGTGAATGGTATTAAAATATTACTCATATTTAACACGCTTAAAAGTGAGTAAATTACGAATAAAATATATATATATATATATATATATATATATAAATTGTGTGCGCCCCACAGCTTAGTAGGTAAGCTTCATTTTTGCCAATATAATAATGCAATGTTCAAATAAAATAGAGGAAGTACTTACTTATACGAAAAAGAGCCAAAATACTCAAAGTATTGGAAATGGTACAAAAATTATCAATCCATCCACCTTTTATTTTGTTGGCTCCAAATCTTTTTCTCACCCACCTATTTCGTCGCAAAATACCCTTTGTCATCCACCTTTTTGGTTCAAAATTGACTCATTTATTATAATGTTTTTTACTTTAAATTATTTACATATTTTTTAAAATACGTGGAGTTCAATTTTTTTTATCATTTACTTATTAGTCAAATTTATAAAAAATCATCCATTACCACCTCCATACTAATTATACCCCTCCAAATTAATAAACCCGTCAATTATTAATGCAACAAAAGAAAAGATAATGCCAATTGAGTGTTTTTGTTAAAAATTGAGCGACATATTATAGAAGTAAATTTCATACATTAAGTATCTAAATAAAAATTATCGAGTAAAACTAAATAAAAGTCTGACTATGTTAATCTTATTTTTTTCGACTCAATTATGTGATGTACTACTTCATTGGGAATTTTTGGTTCAAAATAAATATTAATGGGTTTTTTTTTTTTTTTTGTTTTAAATTAATGGTGTTTTTAAAAATTAAATAATTAAAAAAAATAAAACAAAGAATCATCATATTATAAAATTTATTTTAAAAAAAAGTTTCATGAATTAATTCGGATGTATTACTTCTTTTACCTTTAAGTCATAAATTTCTAATTCAATTTTGAAAGAGAATCCTATTGAAGTATCCTCCCTAAATAAGCGGCTCACCTAAATTTTAATTGGGGCTTTCGATTTCGGAACTCCGAATATTTTTGGATTCATTTTCAGAAATCTATAATCCTCATCGTGTTTTACTTGTGTTTTGACTTTTTGATATTATAATTGGATTATTAATTAAGGGGGAGTTTATTCAGTAATGAGTGGGTATTGAGTTGGTTTATAAAATTATATATAAATTAATTATAACCATAGTTAACGCCAAGTATTTTAAAAAATATTTAAAGAGTTTTTAATTTTAACAATTAAAGAAAGGGGTCACTTTTGAACACCAAC
Organism: Solanum habrochaites; assembly: GCA_027704765.1. Lineage (NCBI taxonomy): Eukaryota > Viridiplantae > Streptophyta > Magnoliopsida > Solanales > Solanaceae > Solanum > Solanum habrochaites. Next base: position 62,393,643 of record JAKWJA010002498.1, read on the forward strand.
GTGGATGAACAAGGGGTATTTTTGGAGCCAATCGGTTGACTAAACGGACATTTTGGAGCCAAAAGAGGGATGAATGGTATTTTATACCATTTTAACACTTTTAAGGGTATAGCAAAATGTATTTGCTTACATTTATTTTGAATATTATAAAAATATATATAAAAATGTTTTTATACAACTTTCTTTAATAACACAAATTGGGCAACGCCCAAGACTCCTTGGCCTTAGAGTGTTTTTTCAATTTAGCCGAACCCTCATATTTTCTATTTCTTTTTTCAACTTGCTTTATCTTTAGATATGTGCTACTAAAATTTTTTATCAAGTTCACCACGTCTATATAATTATTTTTTATTTAAAATTTAAAAAATTGCTCGTACAACCATTTACTAAAACATTTAAGTTAGATAAATTTAAGCTCAATAGAGTAACAATTGAAATATTGCATATCTCTTCATAGTTATTAAATAGTTTATATCTACATTTAGTATCAAATTAAATATTTCCATTATTTAACTCATTAAACTTAACTCGTTTGAAATTGTTTAAGATAGTTATTTATTTTGGAATAAAATGAATGGAGAAGTCCCAGCAGAATTAAGAATTCTATTTTATTTAATAACGTTTTCTTTTATCAAATAACTCAAAGAATCAATCCAACACACCACCGCATACTTGATACGGTACCTAACCCCTACTCACTAAATGGGACCTGACATTCGAACTAGAATTCGACCCTGATCATAACCCAAATCCGAACATGATCCCAAGACCCACACTACGACCTAACTCTAACTCCTGATTTAAGGCCCGACATTCAAACTGAAAGATGATTCTGACAACCAAATTTGACCATGCGAGACTCGACCCAAAAATTCAACTCAAGATCAAACTTTTGAATTGGAATCCCACCCCGGCCCCGCCAAGCTTCTGACTCGTCCTCGACACCCAACCCTAACATCCAATTCATGATCCTACTTTTGAACCGGGATCAGACCCAATCCTGATTCTGACCTCCGACAGAATCCACCCGAAAACGAGATCAATTTCGACTCTTTTCAACTGTGGTCCTTTTTTAAATATATATTTTTTTAATGGTCATAGTCTACCTTATAATAAGTTTTGGACGAGTAGGGGCCGTTCGGAATAAGGTGGAAACCGTGGGCGCGAGGAGAATAAATTACAAATAAAAACCCAAAGAACCAGAAATTAGGACCACGTAAATTAAATGAATTCATATTACAACTTACATACATAATTTTATAAATATATATAATATAATTGTCAACTTTACATTATAGTCAACTTTAAAATGGTTTACTTTTATTTTTAAATATTCTTTAAATATAGAGCATAAATTTATGTTTTAAAATTTTATGAAAATTATAGTAATTAATGGTAAATATGAATTTATAACTTCAAAAATATAGGAATAGATTCAAACCCAAAAACTTTTATAATTGAATTCGTATAACTTAAATTCTGAATCACTCTTACCTCTAATCTATTCTATGGTTAATTTCTATTGCTGATATATTTTCTTTAATAAACTTTATATTGAGTCAAATATAGTAAAATAAGAAATCATAGTGTAAAGTTACTTAATTCTTATCACACATGTGGAATACTCATACTTCATTAGTAATAATTAAACAACAGGTAAAATTTACTTGCATCGGTGTATACACTAATTCAATACATGCATGTTATGTGTTTATATTTGTTGCTCATTTTACTTAATTTTAATTAATTAACGTGTGTTTTACTTCATTAAATCACATAATAATGAAAATTGAATTAATTTGATGTAAACACCTGGTGCGAATAAGTTTTCTCTGTTAAAGAACAACTTTGACAATTTTCCCTACTTTTATTAAACTACATCACCAATGAAATATGATTATAGTAAAACTAGGAGCATATGCATAATTTCTTGCTAGACCCTCTCATATCAAGCAATCATATTTATCATATATTAATTAATGTATACATTTTGCAGAAATGATTGCACTATAGTTCCTTCAAAGAACAATGGCATCATGAACTTTATAGTAAAATTGAAGTACAAAAATATTCCATCAATGTTAATTTCAATGGTAAAACCCAAACCTAAAAATGCACAAATACGCGCCAGACAACCCTTGCTACAACGAGGGCGCAGTAGCACCTGTCGAGAGAAGGATCCAATGAACAACAACAATTATCTGATGAAACAAAAAACTCGCAATCATTCAGATCTTAATCATCAAGATGTCAACCACAATAAATCAACATCAGGGATAATAAACTTTAAGGCAATGAGAGGAGTACTAGACGCTCTTATTGTCAAAACTAGTCGTTAATGCACGAGTGCAACAACAACAGGGGGATTATTATCTGGAAATAAGCAGAATAGCAGTAAAAGTTGTCTGAGTTCTATTAAATCGTCACCATTGCATAGAAATGTGTGTGATGATGACGTTAGAAAATTTCACTCGAGGGATAATTCTGTTCAAGCAGCCATTGCTCATTGTAAGAAATCATTTGGAACACAAGCTGAATTTGATTTTCATATTTGACAGTGTTCTCTTAATTGAGATGATTTTTGTATATATATATAATAAAAGATTGAGTAAAGGTCCGTAGTGGCCAATGGATGTCGAGCTATTATAATTCTTTTTCTATGGTTCGTGAGTTGGGTTCAGAACATTGTAAGTAAACTTAATTTGGAACATATGTTCTATATATCATAAATTAAATAACAAATTCCAATCAGTTTATGATGACAACGTTTGAAGGATATCTTACTTGTTGACCCCCTACTTTTATTAATCGCCAATAGACAGATTCTAGACATTATTGACATTTCATATGTTGAAAACGATAAATAATTGCATTATTACTGACATTTGCAAATATCTTACGCTCTACATAGAAAACTAAACAACCATTCAAAAATTTATCACCAATACTATTACGGATTTCATTTTTAATGCACTTCATGGATGAGAAAGCTCTTTCCACTGAAGCAGTAGCAACGGGACGATGAGAGTCACTTGATAAGCAATAACACAGTGGCCAATTTTGATATATATCTGACTTGATCAATACTTTAAGCAAATCCTAATTCCCTTCAGTTGAAGAACTCTCGTCACAGAACCACGAGCATAAACATAAAGCTAATCAGCGAAACTGAGATCCCGAAGCCCTTGTTATCTTGTAAAACTCATTCATATAATATTCATTCCAACCTCATTATCTTTGCCTTTATCAAAACGACCGAATGAATTAACTGGATTCCAAACTAGCCATACCGAGAAGTAAGTCCGTACTTCACAGCATCAAAAGGATTATTAATCTCTTGGACGAGGCAAAGCAATAACAACATCAAGATTTCAACACGCAAATGATGAAATATGTACAGCAAGAGGCGTTATTACACGCTTGTACTTTTCCAGGAAAGTAGCTAGCATTCATCTACGAATGATTATATCAGGTTTTTCACACAAAAGAAGAGACATCATCCACTAATGATTCAAATTCATTATCCATCATATTTTGTAATCTTGCTTTGTAAAGAAGAAGAATCCCATAGCATTGAGAATATCTTGATCCATCCTGTTTAAGAGGAGCTCATTCATTTGTCATCATAGAACTTTTCCATCATTAAGTGCGCATAAAGGCAAACAATTTCTTATCGATCCATAAATTTTAGCAAGAAGTCTATCAGTATATTTTGGACACTACTCCGCCTCAGAAATTCAAGCACAAAAAAATGATACTGATGGAAATAGAACAATAGATTATCTATTTTCTATAATGAGAACCCAATGAGTGTTCACCTGTCGTTGAAGTCCACGTTTCTTGATTTAATCCTCGCCTTATGCACTTCTCCGATATGAGTAAATCCTCTAACTGTTCAGCTTGGTGCTTCTAAAGTAAATCACTGCGCTTAAAAGAATGCTCCAACAATATTTTAACATATTATTAATAGGCAAAAAAACAAATCATCTGCATTCGATCCTTCTTTGCAAGAGCCACTAGTGTTAACGGCAATTGGTGGTCAAACAATGAATGCAATATGGCTGATGAGTCTCAATTCAAAAAATCAAAGTGTAAGAAAGAAAGACCATTTAGATGTCCTTGCATATTGCTAGCTCCATCATAACCTTGCCCACGAGATTTTGGGGATGGACTTAATGAGTGATCTGAAAGAAAATAGTAGATTGTTTCCTTTAATGAACAAGCAGATGTATCACTAACATAACATACCAACAAATCGTTTCTAATCACTTCTCTTCTTTGTTAACATATCTCAAACAGTGCCATTGCTCCTTGTGTGATATTCTTTGATCACAAAAACTAATATCCCAAAATAAATCTCCATCTAAATCTTCAAGAATAGAATTTGAGTGTTTCCTTATCACAAGAATCACAATAATCCTTTTGAAATACTTGGCGAAAACACATCATTTCATTTAAATGGTAGTACTTTTTTCTCAAATAATGCTTCCAACATCTTTTCTAATATCTCCCATAACCATTGCAAAAGGTTCAAGAAAAATACCTCTATTTTGAATAAGATCGACTCCCCTCCCGAATCCACGACAATGAAATCCTAAAATATTCAAAAAATTCACGAAGAAATCTTTGTCACACATCAACTGGAAGCACTCAAGCGACGTCCTTGACTCCCTTTTTTCTTATCTTGGATTTTTTTTTATCAAATGAAGTGCTAATTTGGATTGTGATTGATTCATCAATCAGTATCTTATTGAAACCACTTGTTGTGGATGCTATTTAACATCTCCAACTAGCTCTAAATCTTTCGGTAGGCTTTATTTCAAGCTCTAAAGAAAAAAGCCGGTCTTCGTAAAAGCAGCATCAACCACATCTCCACGCCTTTCATATTCATTTTTAAACAAGTAGCCACCACAAACGGAATGCAGCATCTTTTGTTATGCTATACTCCAACCACCTACGATCTTAAACCATAGGAAAGAAAACTGCCCCCGCATTTCCTTCCCAAACAGTAGTTTTTAGGAAATTTATGATCCTTAGGTTGGCCAGGCTTTTTAAGAATTATTTCTCTAATAATCATCAACGTATAATTAGGATGATACTCGGCAATGAGCTTTCTAATTCCCCGGATCAGCTTCAAGAGATTCTAAATCACATCTGAAATCAATATTTTCTTTGAATTTTCGAAGCTATGGTTAAGCGTAAAGATGGGATTTGGTAGAGCTAGAACTTGGATACCCAATTTTTCGATCTTGTGACATACTTATCCATCTCAATTTGTAAGATAATTCCTACAAAAAAACAATATTTACTCATATTTAATTCACATAATTCAATTATTTTTAGTTAAAATCTAATAATTTTGTATCAATACCCAACACAATCAACAGTAATATATCTATTTGAATTTTTCCACCAGCCACCAGCCATACTTATCAATATATGAGTTAATGACACCAAATACTTATACATTCTAAAATTCACTTTTTGAATCAAGTAATTGGTAAGAAAAAATATTTATTCAAAAGTATTCAAAAATATATTTTTTAATCTAATCTAAACTTAATTATCAAGGTAACAAAAATATTAGGGAATTTATTTTAATAATTAAAGATTAAAGTAACCATCCAGTAAGCAATGTAAATCTAAAACGTAATTCCCCAACTCTTTTTTTTTCATTAACTACTTTTATCATCATCAAATTTTACTACCTTACCTTTTGTATTCTGATTTGGAAAAGAAATAGTTAAAGTGTTTGTTGTGGGCGGTCAACGCTGCGTTTTCTTTTTGAAAAACAAGAAGAAGAAGAAGAATGATGCCTTCTATTTTTTGCTAAGAGAAATAATTCCATAAAAGTGGCAGTGCAACAAGGTTTTAAAAGCATAGAAAATTTAAAAACTAAAAAGAACAGAAAAATTATGCGCTACCTAAACTAATTAAGAATAGGAAAGGTCAAAACAAGTAAGAATAGGAAAAGTAAAAACAAGTACAAAATTGGGAGTTAAATAAGCCCTTAATTAGAAAAAAAAGATAGAAATAATAAAAAGTCATAAAATTCGTTGGAATTAATTTTTTTTAAAAAAAAGAAGAGTTAAATAAGCCCTTAATTAGAAAAAAGATTTTTTAAAAAGAAAAACAGGTGTAAAATTCTGGAAAAATTTTAAAAAAAGAAATGCTACTTGCGGGATTCAAACCCTCGCAAGTGGCTTCGCGCGCCTCTTATTGCAAAGGTTTAAACTAGCTCATCCACAGCTGCTTTTGTTTTATGGGTGCTCATTTAAATTATAATAACATATGTATCATATTTTCTATATATATATACACAAAAAATTTCAGAAATCAATGGGTGCTCGAGCACCCGCGTCTGGCTTACTGGGTCTTCCCCTGTATAGAGCATGTGTTTCAAATTTAGTTTAATTACAATATATTTGGATCCGACTCCTCTTCATTTCTTTTCTTTCCATTTTCCACAAGTTCTAGCTTGGAGTAGAAACACATGTATGGTTGAGATTTAATTGATTAAACTAAAGTCCTAATCATAATTATTTATTTACATATATTTGTTTTTTAAATATTTAAGAAGCAAATATATGGAAGTAAATAGCTATGGTTGAAATTTTACTTTAATTAATTAAATCTCAACCATTAATTTTTAACTATGACACGTGTCTTCAATCCAATCTAGAACTTGAAAAAAATGAAAAGAAGAGAAATAAAGAGAAGCTGAATCTTAATTATATATATATGGGACTGTCTCCATCCATGTAGCATACAAGTATGGTACCTGAATGCAAGCTATCCCCGCTAGAGCCTTTCCCTTTCTTGAACAAATTCAGTTCGTTCATAATCTAAAACACATAAAAATCACATATTCAATCATTTTTAGGGTTTTTACTAATCGAATAAGTTGATGGCAGGTCTATTAAGTCGTCACCAAAGCATAGAAATGTATGTGATGACGACATTAGAAAATTTTATTCAAGGGATAATTCTATTCAAGCAACCATTGCTCATTGTAAGAAATCATTTGGAACATATTTGACAGTATTCTCTTAATTGGGATAATTTTTTTGTATATAGAATAAATGGTTGAGTAAAGGTCCATATTGGCCATGGATGTCAACTTATTGCCATTCTTTTTCTACATCCAGTAGTGTCGGGTAATAGAACATTGAGATGAACCTTTTCCTAGTATTACAGGATTGAAAAGGACACTCCTCTAGTGTAACAATTATCGTGTTCGATCACATGTATAGGATCAACTGGGTATTGATTATGGAATAAATGAAATTTCAATTTATATACACAAATAACACATAAGTTTTTCAGCACTAACATGAGATTAATTACATATACTATCGTTTATACAAATTATATGTTGATAACCTGAAAAATAAAGTGTTAGTGTGACATTCTAAATAAACTAAATTTAGAGCATATGTGCAATGTATCATAAATTAAAGAACAAACACGAAATATGTTATGATGACGCTCTCTAAGGTATCCTACTTGTTGATCCCCCCGCAAATGGGTAGGAAATTTATCGCAAATATGAACATAGAGATCTATTCATTAGGCCAAGTTTTTGACTTAAGTCAAAATTTTGAGTTCATGCCTATAATCTACCGGTTGGTATTTGCAATCAATTGTCTACTCACTTGCATGGGGATCAACATGTAGGATACTCTTGGGAATGTTGTCATCATAACATGATTGAGGTTGATTTTTTAATTTATGATATATAGCGTATATGTTTCAAATTTAGTTTAATTAGAATAGATTTGGATGTTAAATTATTTAGTTTAATTAGAATAGATTTGGATGTTAAATTATACTTGTGCAATCATAATATATGGGCACTCTGATTTTTATATATACAATAAAAGGTTGAGTAAAGGTTCACATTGACCAAATGATGTCAAGCTATTCCAATTCTTTTTCTACATTTAGTGTAGGTATTAGAACATTGAGAAGACATTTTCCTAGTACTAGAGGATAGAGAAGAACACTTATCTAGTGTACCAATTATCGTGTTCGATAGCATGTATAGGATCAACTAGGATATATATTAGTTATGAATAAATAAAATTTCAATTTATATACACAAATAACACAGAGATTTTTCAACACTAACACAAGATTAAATAAAAGTGGAGGCGAGATCAAATAAAATAGTGACCATATAGTCACAACTGAGAATAATACCTGTAATAAATGTGTGTGACGCTTCTACTCCCGATCTTCCTGGAAAAGAATAAAATTATGCCATGTCACTTTTTGAGCACCACCACTATCGGATTGTGTACCTCCTCTACCTGCAACCACCTTATGGACGACCTCTACCGTTCCATCATTTTTCCTACTAGTGTGTGTTAAATCCCAAGAAACCTATAGAGTGACAAACAAGAAATATTTGTTATATATGGAACAAATTTACCTTATACAAAATTGAGGGTTACATTTTTTTTTTTGTATATAAGTTAAACTATTTTCATAATTTACGATTCTATTATGATGAGTGTGGTAGTGGACGCCCATCTTCATATTGGATGTTTATTCGGATTAACTAAAATTTGGAACTTCCATGATAACAATACTTGATTTGGTGTCAAATTCTTCATCACAAATAAAATTCATCTCATTTTTTGATTTTCTATCGATCGCGGACGATATGTCAAACAAAGAATTATGGAGTGTCATCTTAGTGAGTCTTTAAGTAAATACTTAAAACACAATTAGACTGCTTTAATATATGTTTAAGCTTTTCTTTGTTCACTAATAAAATACTCACAAGAGATTTTCTTTAATTTTTATTTGTTTTCTTATACTCATATTGGGACCCAATTGAAAAGGCTTATTTCTATATGCTCATCCACGACAATTATTCAACCATATGAGGGAAGAAAAGCATGCCAATGAATCTGATTGAATTTGTTTTAAAATCAATTTACTAATATGCTTGATTCATCGCATTTTTAAGTTTAATGTATAATCACGATATTAAAAAAAAATGCATAGATAGACATTTTAGAGTAAAAAATATACACATGGAAGAAAAAGGTAATGAATTAAATCAATAAATGATATATGCAAACGTTTATGAGTTCATACCTTTTCTTTTGTATAGTTATTTTATAGTTGAAATCTATCTAACCTAAGTTATTTAGCCCACCAAAAAGGATGAGCAAAGAGAGATCTTAGGTATTTGTGTGTAAACATTTAAAACCTATAGAAAAGTTATCAACACTTTTTCAAGGAGGGGACCAAAGCTATCCATGCACTCCAATCTAGGACCAACCTACTGGAAGACAAAGGCTAGAGAGCAAAGAACAAAAATGAGAATTGTGAAGACTTACCAAGTGAAGAAACATCTCTCCAATAGATAAGATCTGTCAGCAAATTAGGAGCACGACCCATGAAACCTGAGAGCAAGCACAAATTAAGAGGGGAAAATGGCACACAAACACGAAATCATAGAAGCTCCGGGTTGTTGATAATCCAAAGCAATAGAAATCAGAGGCTTGGATTAATCCAAGGCGACAACATATCTCATAAAAAAAGAAGCAGAGAAAGAGGCGAGAAGCAAACAAGAGAAAGAGGCGAGAAGAGAAAGAAGATAATGAGGGGATCTGTTTTATGAAACCCTACTCTAAGTATCTATATATAGCTCCATCCGGGTAAGAGTTGGATTGGGCTTTAGGATAGGTAGAATAGAATGATATTCTTTTATGTGTTTTTATTGTTTGGGCTACTTTCGAGGTGGTATTTGTTTTTTGATGTTGAGATTATTAATAAAATAACAATATTTGCTTTTAAAATAATTGGGGGATCTTTAGTCCCCTCCATCATTTAAAACATAGAATGGGGAAAGTGCTTTTTATTAAAAGTTCATTGATTAAAAAAACCATCATCCAAATTTATATCAAAATTCTTAGCTAATTAAGTATGAAAAGATCTTATCTCATTCATCACAATCCTTAGTGAAGTCCATTTTGTGTTTTTTGTGCAATAATTTCATAGACCACAATATTTCTTCATCTGCATATTCTACTATATTAGAAGTGTGATTTTGTAAATGTATTAACATGTGTGTTTAATGGTAATTAAAGTGAAACTTCACTTACTGACACTTTTGACATTTACCTTTTGGTTTTTTACACCTCTAGATTTATGTTCATTACATGTTTCTCCACTTGTTTTTATCAAATGTTCTTTTTGTGTCTTCATACTTTATCAATAAACAATTTATATGTTTCAATTCTCTCCCACTTCTAGGTTTTCTTTGTTTCATTTTATCGCTTGGTTATTTTAATGTAACGATCCACAAGTGCCCCCTAGAAGATAGGAAGAACCCTTGAATCGTCACAAGATGTACTTGACCCTTTGGGGTCTTGTACAAGCATTTAACTATCGTTCATTACATAAGACATAAAAAGTAGTGGGATTAAAACTCTACACGAATAATTTAATAAAAGAAATATCTTTCATAAATTACTAAGAAAGTCTCATCGTCACAAACAAAATTTAAAGACACACGACTAATTAGCTTAGGTACGACAACCTTTACATATACCTAATCGTTTTAAAATACTAAGAAAAAATAGACTATGTCCTCGATATATGAGAACATACCAAGTCTTGAGAGAGTAATTCCCAAGCTTCACCTTATAGGACCTTTCCTCCCGCTTCAAACTATCCTTATTAGTATAGAAAAGTATGGGGTTTAGTAACAAACAATGTACTAGGTATGGACATATGGGGTAAATATGCAAAAACCGGATTTTAGTATTAAATACTTTCATGCCAAATAAGTAAACCTTTATGTATATAGGAGTAAAACAAACATAAGATTCATCATTTAACACTTAGATACTAATGCCTAATTTTATAAACAAAAAACCATTTTAACAGTAAGCCTCCAACATTACAGTGATTTCTTTTTAATCAGTACAATTGAACTATTTTAATCCCAAAACAGTTAACTCCCAAAGTCAAGCCAAGAGGAAGTGAACTCATTCCCATAGGAGTTTCTCTAGCTAAGTTTATTCTAAGACTCACCAAGGTAAGACATGAAGGAAGCGCCTATACACCTCCTTTAATATACACCTAGGTGATCCCCAAGACTACCCATTTTAGGCTTACTAGGCTCGGGAGAAAAAGTCCCCGCTCAATGACAAAACATTAGAATAACACTCAAACAACATACCAAGACTTACCTTAAGAAATGTCTTCTTAGTGCAATGAGTATATGACGTCCCATTCCACCACCTACCCTAAGTAGTACACTCTTTTAAAAGACTTAGCTCATTCAATTCATATAAGACACACCAAGACTTCTCTTTCGGAATGTCTACCTACTGCAATCGATAGATAGTATCCCTCTACACCTACCTAGGTTACACTCTTTAGAAGCTTAGTTTCTTTAATTCCATATACAGAAAAATCTACTAGTGGTAACTAGATAGATAGGGTCCCATACACCACCTACCCTAAGTCGTACGTTATTTCGAAGACTTAGTTTATTCATTCTTTTTTCGGGGGATAGCTTAACTGACATAAACCATGAGATCTATACATGGAATCCCGATATTAACCCTTATCGGATGAGGGATCCTCAATTGCCTAGAGTTAGGTCATTTTCTTAGCTTTTACATGTCTTTCCCAATAGTTACACCGATCTGGGCGTATAGTTAAGGGATAAGGAGATTGCTACTAAGTAAATAATTCTCTACTAACGAGGAGTACTCATCTAAAGAGGTACATTGGAATACACCATCTCAACTTACGAAGTGTAACCACCCTTTATTCATATCCTCTCGGTGCTAAGCATAACTCCCCACAGATTCTCAACATTATATGCTATAGGTTAAGGATAACTAGTGAACACCACATCTTAACTCACAACGGCATTCATCCTCCGACCTATCTTAGAAATCTCTTAGGATGTAGTGATGTTTCTAGAAAATACTTCATCTCAACTCACGAAGAGTGTTCACCCCAAAACTCCACCTTTGACTGAACTTAGCTTCATTCGTTCATTCAAGTGAGTGTGTGTGTACATGTGAACACACCTTGCATATAAGCATGATTTCATTTAAATTGACTTCAATACATGATTAGAACTTCATTCATCATGTCTTACACACTAACATGATCAACATATATGCTTACTTCATTTAGACATAATCTAAGCAAGACATACAATTCAATCTTCATAATACACATTACAAGAACTATCTTCATTATCACTTCATTTCACACATTCATGACTAGAGGGAGAAGAGGGGTCCAATCCAACACCCATACCATACATACCAAGGAAAATCCAAATTCATCAAGTGAGCACCGCCACAAAAAGTGTGACCATAAAACACTCAAGAGCATTTCACAAAGAGGTTAACAAGGAACCAACTATCCATTCTTTCAAGATTTCACCACCTATTTACAATTTACTCAAAAATTCTCATCAACTAGTCCTTATGGCAGTATCTAACACATATCAAGCACAAGGAAACCACAGCTCAAAGACTATGAAACCCATACTCATTTAACCCATTCCTTAAAGCCGAAATGTGATAAAAGCATTAACATTTTGGTGTCATTGAAGTTAGCAAGTGAAATAACAACCTAGCATTAAGAACATCATATTGAATCATTTAAAATGTTTTCATGCAAGACCCCTGTTTAGAATCAAAGATATAAGAAGAAAGAGTTTGAAAATCCTTTTTGAAAGTCTTTTAGAATGCCCTCCTTGAAGGAATAAGAGTTAAGTGATGATACCAGATCTCAAATAGAAGATGGTACTAGATTTGGCCCCTGATTTTTTTATGAATGCGAGTCAACCCACCAACAACCCTCCTATCTCTTTCTTTTTTTCTTGACCTTCTAAGCTTTCTATAGAGTTTTAGAGAGAGTCTTTCTTGAGAGAGAGTTTTGGGTTTTAGGAAATGAAGTCTAAAATTAGGTTTTAGGGTTTGAAACACCTTAATATACCTAAAAGACCCTAAAAATATCTTCTAAGGTTCCTGAAAGACTTGGGGTAAACTTACCAAACATCTCAAGCCAAAACAGAATTTTGACAGTTTTTGTAGGCAGCACCAACGGCTCCCCACAAACTTACCATTTCCCAATCTATGCCTCATTTGTGTGTGTAGGGGGGGTACGCCTTTTAGGAATGAGACTCTTTCATGTGCACTCTTTGCTAGACTTGCAAGGCTAGTCGACGCAAAAGGTCGACGGACCGTTTGTTAACCAACCGGAGCGCGGGTCCTTTGTGGTCGTCGATTGGTCCCACTAGTGCTGGTGAAAAGAGGGTGTGGCAGCAGCCTGTGCCAAAGGGAGGTTTGGGGTCCGTCGTTCTAAGGTACCTCGTGGGGGGTTGGGTTGGGTCTAGGTTTGGGCGTATGCTTTACTGTGGGGGGGGGGGGGGGGTGGGTGGAGGGGGGGGTTTCACGGGTACTTTTCATGCTTTTTCCTTAAGTTTAGTGTGTGTCTAAGGCTTTTTTGTATTAGTTTTAATGTATTTTTCTCTTTGTTTGCAGGAAATCTGTCCAGGATGAAAACGTCGAAGAACAATGCTGAAATGACAGAAGTGACGACCTACAAACCCATCGACGGTCCATCGACTTCTCGACGGTCTGTAGGTGGCCATTGTTGCATGAAGAAAATGCTGCTGAAGGAAGATCGGGGAATTCTGACTAAGCTTGGGGCTACGTAAGCTCTCGATGAACCGTCACATCCACGATGGACCGTCCTGTACATCCGTCATCGTTAACAAAAAGTAGCTCCATACCCGACTTGAAAAGATTATAAGTATGATAAAAAGGAAGCCATCGAAGGACTGTCGTGCTCTCAACGGACCATTATACTTGTCAATCGATGTTATCTCTGAGTTGGAGACAAAAGCAGCTGAAAAAGAAGCTAAGTGTGGAATGACGGGGGGCTTCGACCGTCCGTCGTGAACTCGATGGTCCATCAATCCGTTCGTCCACTCAGACGTGATTGTTGGGCATATTTTCCTTAAATAGATTTCCCTCTTTTGTTAGAACTCTATTATTATAAATACTTGTAAAAATCTCATTTTGGAGGTTAGACTCTTGGGTTTTTTTTCTAGATTTTATTGTTCTAGTTGTGAACTTGTGATTTTGGGAAATTATTCTATTTTCGGGAAATTATTTATTGCAAGCTTATTGATAAATTCAAGTAATTTTCTAGGTTTTCTTCAATCTCATCAAAGTAAGTACATGAATTCTTATCAAACTAATAATGAATTGGGTGAATTATAATCAATGGGTAACTAATCCAACCATAGCTAGGGTTATGGGAACCATGGGTAATTAACAAGGTAAAAACTAGCCAAAATAATAATCCTAGAATACTGTGTTGCATGTATTGATAATTTTTTCGTTTAGAAGTCTTTTTAACGAGTGCACAGGTTAGAATCTGCTCCACGCCCTCAAGAGTATTATAGGGGATATGATAATATTACTGACTCTGACGTGCCACTTGTTTTGTCTCCCCTACCACATGATCATACTTTCGTGGTAACTAGTAGTCTGATGCAAATTATCACCGCTAGAGGTTTATTTTCAGGGATACATTCTGAGGATTCACATGCTCACATCGCCAAGGTGAGGCCTGTGTGTAAGAGTTGTGTAGGGAGGTCTGATTTGAATATGGACGTAATTAGGTTGAGAGTGTTTCCTCTCTCACTGACGGGAGAGGCTGCTATATGGTTTACCCAGCTCCTCTATAACTCAATCTATATTTGGAATCAATTGAGGGATTTGGTTCTATGCACGTTCTAACCCGTGTCTAAGAATTAACCACAAAGATAGGGTGGACAACTTTGTGGCACTAACAGGGAGAATCTTCAGTAGTTCTGGCAGGTTTCACTTCGTTTCTTCTTGAGAAGTAATCCCCAACACCGCAATCGATGATCAGTCATTGAAAGAGTACTTCTATCAGGGACAAGATGATAATAATAAAGTAGTATTTGATACGATAGCAGGTGGTTATTATGGGGAGTGTCCTTATGCTGAGATTGCTGAGAAGTTGTTGAAAATCTCCCGAAATAATAAAGCTTATAGCACTAGGAAGTCAGATACTGGAGAAACACTTTTGCAGTGCAATCCATAAACAAACCAGCCATAAATGAGAATCGTCAAGAAATGGCTCAAATGAGAATTGAGCTTGGGTTGGTGTTGAAATACGTCACTAGGGTGCAAAAAAGCTAAATTCGGTGAACTACTTGTCTAAACTACCACCGCCGACTGATGAGTATTACTATGAGGAGAACTCTTATGTGGTAAATGAGCAGACGGTTTTTTTTTTACCAAACACCCAAGGGTCCAATCAGTAGAATTGGTGCCAAGGTCAAGGAAATCAAGGTCGGACCTATGGTAATTACAACTGAAGGGTCATTATGTCCAAGATGAAAAATCACAACCGCGATAACAACTTCAACCAGGATAACTATGGTAACAGAAATAATAAAAGTGGGCCCTATGTTCCCACCGTAGGTGAGTGTCAAAAGTCGTGACAAGTTGATTCGTGGGAGGGATGGTGGAGGTAGTGAAATGTGTGTGAGTTGAGCAATATTTGCAGAAAATAATAGGAGATTTGATGCTAGTATTAGCAACACTAAAGGGTTGATGATTGACTCTTTACGAGTATTGCGGCAAAAAGTTTGATGCCATGCAGATCTCCGATCAAGCATCTTGAGTTTTCAAATGGGACCAATTCAGCTTCATTGTAACCCACGCCAACCGGCACTCTTCCTACAAATATTGTCCAAATCCAAACTGAAGGACAATGGTAATTAAGTAAACCATTGACCCCATCTATGCCCTCTGGTGTAAAAAATGTGATAAGAAGTGATATGAGGTAGGGAAGGTTAGTGTGAGTTTAGAGACCAAACGTGGAAAGATCGAGGTACCCTAAAAAGGTGCCCCCCATGTCCTAGACCACCACCTCCATTCCCACAGAGGTTAGTGAAAAAGACCAAGGATGTAATACCACGTTTTTATCACTATGCTCAAACAACTTCCATCAGTCTCTTGAAGAAACTCTTGAACAAATGCCCGTTTGGCCATGTTCAGAAAGATAATGGTCACTAAGAAAAGATCGATCAGTTTTAAGGATGATTATAGAATGCAACATTGTAGTGCTATTGCTACAAGATCTCTAGTGCAAAAGAAAGAAGATCTGGGTGCCTTCACTGTTCCATGAACAATCGGGTTATTATACTTTGCGAAAGCATTATGTGATCTTAGGGAAAACATAAATCTCACGTCTCTCTCTATTTATAAGAAATTGGATTTGGGTGACCCAAAACCCACTGCAATGTGGCTACTGATGGCCGATCAAACGGTGAAAAGGCCTATTGGGATACTCCATAATTTTTTTGTAAAGGTAGAGTCATTCATATTTCTGGCTGATTTTGTGATTATGGATTGTTAGGTTGATTTTGAGGTGTCTATTATTCTTTGGAGGCCATTCCTTGCTACGGGTAGAGCCTTGGTTGATGTGGAGAAAGGAAAAATGAAATTTCGGTTGAACAATGAAGAAATGACTTTCAACATTTGTAGGTCCATGAGGCAGAGTGTTGAGATCCAATCGCTATCTATCATATCTTTACAGGATTGAAAAGTCATCTGAGGTACAAATAAAAGAGTGTCTGGGTGTAAAAGCACTAGTGGCAGTGATCATGAACTTTGATAGTGATTGTATTGAAGAGTATGGGCCATTGGTCGTGGCACTTGATCGAGGTGATGTTCGATTTAAACCAAAGTTGGAGTTAGATATGAAGCATCGCGAATTTCCACCCGCAAAACCATCTATATAGGAGGCTCCAAATGAGAGTATTGTGGTAGGTGTTAAAAAGGTTCTTCAAAAGAGCAATTAGGGGGACTTATTCGCGGACAGTATGAGGGATACTCCTCTTGGAATTTTCACATATAAAATCCAATTCATGCCGAGTCATAAGCCAAGTATATGAGCCACCAGAGACTGTTTAAAATCCACCGATGGAAGAGATGTGAAGAAGAAATCAATTAACGGTTCGATGGTTTAGGGAGTGATATATCAATCGCCGCGAATAGTAGTTGGTATAGCCATGTTCAGTGTGTACCTAATGGAAAGGCCGGGATATGAATATAGTCCCCATGATAAAAATAATGAATTGTTTCGATCGATGGAGGTGACTGCGTGGAGGTATGTTCGATTATCCGAAATTAAATGCATGCTTTAAGACCGCGAATTGACCATTTTCCTATGCCCATTTCATGGATCAAACTGTTTGGATAGACTTGCCCAGGAAAGGAAGTGTGGTTTTGAGTACGTAGGTAATGTTTTTATCTTGAGGTTATTTAGGGGTCTATAATCGATTCTATTGGCACCGAAAGTTCAAGAGGAAAACAAACATGACTACTTGTCTTATTGGACCTTCGCGTTACAGAGAATGTTGTTTGAGTTATAGTAATGCCACCAGCACATTGCAGAGATTCAATGTATTGAGTGTCAAATTCTCTGATATGGGGCGAGGACACTATTGGAGCGTGTTGTGCATGGGATGATTTTCATTGGTTGGGATGATCTTCTATTAAGACTGGTTGTTTAAGTCATTATCGTCTGAGGTTCTTTAAAAGGTGTGAAGATTCAACCCGATTGTGCTAAATTGGTTAAATTAAAAATCGTCCGTCAGGTGTAGAAAGAAGGTATATATTGGGTTCATCGCATTTCAGAGAAGGCATAGAGAGATTGATCGAGCCAAAAGTTGAACAGTAATAGAGCGACACCTCCACCATCTATGTATTAGGCTTGCTGAGAAGTTATTACAGTCGGCAGCAGGCTTTTTTTACCGGAGAGGTTACATACAAGAACTTCTTTTCAAAGATAGATTGCACATTCTTTGTGTCAAAGGTGCTTGAGAAAGAGCTGTAATTGTAAGTTTATTTGATGAATCAGTTAGCTCTTAAGCCAATTTGGTGAGTTGAAGGGAAAGTTGGGTTGTCTGCGCCTATCATGTAATGTCTCCAGCATTGGAGCAAGCCATTTGCAGGTGATGTTGTAGATGCATGCGAGTGCGGGTTAGCCTCTTGGTGTGGTATTAGCGACAAAGAAGAGGCAAAAAATCATTCATCTCATTACTATTGGTGCTAGAAGTAAAGGCCCTTAATAGAAGCCCAAAGCAAACTACACAGTGAATGCAACAGCAGCTCCCTGCCCGTTAGTCTTTGCTTTCGAGCAAATTTCGCTCATATTTCCTTGGCTATGAGTAGTTATATTGCCTATGATCATTATTCATTAGAGATATTTTGATGGCAAAGAGAATGTGAACCAAGGTTGATTCGGATGGGTATTACAATTACGCAAGAATTGAATTTGAGGGTGAAAAGTTGAAAAGGGTGAGATCGAAAATTAAGTTGTTGATCCATTGTCCCGAATTAGAGATGAATCAATGAGGGAGTTAGGTTGAATTGAAAAGGCTGTGAAATTGATGTTTACTTTCCATGATGCGAGGCCATTGTACTGGCTGCCTCCCAAGGACTTGATTCCATGGTTCGCAGATTTTGTAAATATCGGCTAGTGATATGCGTCCCATTTGCGACTTGTCCTTCATCCAAAGAAAAAAGAGTTCATGAACATGATGCTGAAAAAAATTCTTTCTGGGAGAGGAGCCATACTTATATAGGAGTTGTGCTAATGGGCTTATCGGCGTGCTTGAGTGCCCGATAATTGAGGATGGTTGTTGGAGTAAGTTTTAGAGGCATGTCAGTCTTCGCGTGTAATTGGGCATAAATAGTACGGTATCTGACTGCTCACAATGATCTTGCAATGTGGCTACTATTTACGGCACACCAATCCACCAAAGATTCTCATGAGTTCTCAAGGCAAGTGATAGATTGCCAAAAGAGGTGATAGTGATATTTCTGGAAAGCCAGGGCTCCCTTTAAATCGGAATTCTTGTGATGAATTAAATTGTTTTGATGTGTGGGGCAATTGACCTTAAGGGCCCCTTTTGTGAGTTACTCATAGGATGAAGTACATTCATGCGGCAGTACGGATTATTGTGTCAAAGTGGGTAGGAGTTAATCGCACTTGCCGAATAAGAAGGGGAAAAAGTGCACCGCGGTTCATTAAAAAAAACATATGTCTAGATTGCAGCACCCCAAGAGGCTATTATCAGTGAGGGGGATCCACTTTTACAACAAGCTGTTTGACGGGATTATAGGACAAAAAAGTATGTTTAGCCATAATGTGGTCATCTCCTTACCATCCTCAAATTCAGTGGGCCAAGTCGAGGTGTCACAAACAGGCGAGATTAGCCAAGATTTTGGCAAAAAAACTGTGAATGCTAGGAGAACGGATGCGGCAAAGGAGGACTTCGATGATGCTCTTTGGCGCCGACAAGACAACATAACAACGACTCCTATAGGTATTTTGTTCCCCCATACCAAACTTTGTTGTGGAAGCTTGTCACTACCGGATTGAATTTAAAGACATGCGTTTTTTGAAGACCGACCATAGTGGGCCACATGAAGAATGTAAAAAAAGGGCATTGAGAATTGAAGGTGCGGAACAGAGGTTAAACGGAGTTGAATGAGCTGAGAAAATTTCCTCTTGAAGGAATATCGAAAGTGTAGCCCTTTACAAAGACACAATGAAGAAGTCACCATGGACCAAAAATGAGGAAGCGCCGATTCTGTTGGTTGGTTGATTTGGGGTTTTATTCAGTTACATAGTTGCGTCTTTGTTTTCAGAAAACTCACTAGTCCAAATAGATCGATCCTTATTTGATCAACTCAAACTATTCCCTATGGTGCCGGTGAGTTGTAGAGAAATAGGAGGGTGCTGAGGCTTTAAAGAGTGAGAAGGGTATTTGTTGACGCGGGCCGGTAGCGACATCAAAATCTATTTAGGGCATGCGACTAGACAACGGCGAAGGAAGTGATCCGGGGACACATACAATCTGATTGAAGTCGCAGCTAATCAGAGTCCTCCATCTGCTCGGCAAACCTGTAGCCCACGTTCTTATGGGTGATGGGCCGACCCACTATAACGAAAAAAGTCGCAATAAACATAGGGAATTTACCTAGCCGAGCTATTAGTATAAAAATTGCCAGTGGAAAATAAGTTACTTGCAGATTTTCATACTAATCCCTAGGAAAACCTCCTTGTAATTCATACTTTTCTTGTAGTGACCGTTTTCTTGCCCGTATCAAAAATAGGCTAGCCCATTCTAACTCGTAAAATTTTAAAGTATATATTGGTTAACCCGGATAAGATTGGGCTAACTTATATTGACAGCATTAATTTTTCCTATGGATGATGATCTTTTATATGAACTTCAGAAATTATTTTTACAATCTAATATTAGTTATTTTCTTCAAACTGATAAGTTTCCACTTGACCTGCTTACTCTTTTTATCAGCACCGGATTTCACACTCTTATGCTAATGAAACAATCAGAAAAATATATTCTTAAGAAGTATGACTCTCCTTTGTATCAGATAAGTTCTATTTATTTTAACTTACTTTCTACCAATATCATTATTATAGAAATTGCTATATAATTTAGGGCAAATTTTATATATAGACAAAAGAAAAATTGACAATTCGTAGGCCTCAATAGCACATATTCCCAATTGATGTTTTATAGCAAAATAAGTTTGCCTACAGGCGACTTTTTGTGTATAAAACAGTAACAAATATTTCCTTTTATTAATTCATTTAAAAATAAAAAAAAAATAGGGCGGCAGATAAATAAGAAAAAGATTCCAATGTCCGCGAAAGACTCAGTTTTCAGTTTCATTTATTTTTTCTCTTCACTCGTAATAGCCCTTCATTATAGACAATCAAAAAATTATTTCAAGCCTATGAAATAGATACAATATTACACTTATATACACAATGGTATAATGACGGCAGTAAATTAAGACAGATATAATGATATGAATATTAAAAACTAGGATATAGATATTATACATTATACAAGAACAATTTTATAGCCAGAAACAGATTTACAAAGAATTATATATATTGCTACATGTCTAATAATATAGTATTGTTAAAGGACCGAATAAAAGAAACACAAAAACACTTATATCACTACATAGAAAATTATACATTTATACAACTACAATTGTAGAAGCACTAAACAGAGACAGAAATTGAGGATAATTTTATACAAAAAGTATGATATAAAGCATGAATAACACAGAAACACAAAAACATCACTAATATAGATTATACATTTATATTAAATTACAATTTGTATAAGACATGATTCAACACGAAACAAAACATTAATAAAATATAAACATAATACATAGAACAATGATTTATACAGATACCTTCTTGATGCGTACCCGATTGAGCCAGAACCAACGAGCTCATTGTGAGATATTATGGCAACAGGGATAAACATCAGCTTTATGTTTATCCTTTTCTTACTATGGATCCCAACGGTCAGTAACAAACATCGACTAGGATTCTTCAACACCTCCATCAACAAATCCATACTTGGAGCTCATTATGAATTGCGATATAATCTCTTGAATGATAAGTATGATTTAGACAATGAACCTGAAAGCTCCAACCCCAAAGATCCTTAGTCTAGACCAAATGAAAATGCTGGGTGATTACAACAATCAATTTCAACATGCTAATGGATACCTCTTCGTGAATTCTTTAATGGATATTTGCGGCATCCATTGATATAAACACAAAATTACTGATAGGCAATCTAACAAGTGTTTGGGGAAAGTGAAAAAAAGCGTAAGTTCAAGGAAATCAAAAAAAAAAATGAACAAAAATTGATATGTAGAGATTGACGCTTTTAGGTAGTACTTGAAATTTTGAATAGTGAAAAAACGCAATGACGTGGTGATAGTTGTGATAGAAGAAAGCTGGTCGTGGTAGTTGAATATACTTAATGTGGAGATAAAATTGTGGGAGAAATTGAATAAAAGAAGAAATTGTATAAAAGCGCAAGAAAGCAGGCGGAAAAGACGGATTTTGGTTGGAGAATTTTTTTTATACAAAATGGTGGGACCTAGTATAGCAAACTTACGAAGAGTGTCATTTAATGAAAATAATTGAAAGGGGATTTATTTGATTTAATACCTTCCTTAATTTGCCATTCTCTACAATTTTACCAATAATACATGTAGAAAATAACTGAGAATGCACAAAATAACCTAATTCAAAAATGAGAGGAAATAATTATGCTGAACAATTAGCAACATAAAAAGGAGAATACTAACAACATTGAGGGACAAGCAGCAACAAAACTAATCCAAAAGAAAAATAGTGACATTAATAAAAAAAAATCAAAAAAAAAATTAATTCAAATTTAGTAGAATTTGATTTTTTGAATACAAAATAATGATTACGTGCTCCAATTGTAATTCGCCACGTCATCAAAGTTTTTATAACACAAAGGCTACCCAAAAAAATAAATTTCATTTTTTTTTCAGAGTTGTATATTTTTTATCAAAAAAATGAGTAGACGTAGGTCGATTTACAATGAAATACGTATTTCAAAATGATTTTGTAAAACCACTGCTTAAAAATAATAGGAATCGATGAGCCTTTTCTTCGAACGATAATGATGATAGAGAACCAACTTTGTAACTGATTGCATAAATGAACTTTTTACATAAAAAATTCATAGACATTACTTTTTCCCATTATTTTATTCACTTGCTGCGGAGGTTACTGGTGGTTGGGAGTTAATTGAATCATTTGGCCAGAAGTAGTATTAACGGCCAAAACAAAGAAATGATATACTTAATGTACTTAGCTAATCCTTTCGATTAACTCGCTCTTAATAAATTTTATTATAATAAGGACCAATAATGCCATTGTATAATAGAGATACTTTTTTCTATGCCATGAATCTCTGCTATTTTCATAATTGTATATGGTTAAAACAATGATATCCCATCATATGTAAAAATAAATTATAAGATTAATGATAATAGATATTTTTATTTTAGAGCTAATTGAGGGAACTTCATATACAATTAGTCTTGTAATGGAAAATGCTATAATATTAGATAAACTAAGTAATTGTATATAAATCGCTGAAATTTATATATATATGGTTCGTAAGAATAAGGATTTGTGGAATAATAATTGGAAATAAAAAGACTACACAAAAACTAATAAATAAACACATAGGAACTACCTAACCAGAAAATGGGAAATGCGAAGTTTCCGTGTATATAAGAACATAACCTATAGATATGTATAATAGCACAACAAAATATCAAAAGCGTCATACAAATACAAAAGGTAAAGCAAATTGATATTTATAAATACTTGAGATTTTCAACCTTCATATACAAATGAAAATAATAAAGAGAGTTGTATTGAAACTAGCTCTAGGCCGGTTAATTCGAAATTGAGAGGTCACTGATTAGGAGGGACGAAGAGAGCATTCAAAATTACAATCTGATAGGAGAAAAATGAGGAAGATAAATGATGATTCTTTAATAAAAATGCATATTTAGTAAAATTCATAAAGTAAGTACTCTTTTTATTTTTAATACAAATAAGATTTTATGAATCTCGAATCTAATATCAATCCAAATTTCAACATATAGTCATGATCATATATCATATAAGAAGCGGTAAACATTTGTTTGTTTTGCCTTCAGCATCAACTTTGATTTGGTGCCCTGGACCAATCTTTCACATGACCTTTAGGAGTTTATTTTTGAAGAAATAATATTATGGTCTCATGTACAAAGAACCTCCATCAGCAACTTATCACAACATCGGTTATTGATTTATGGGACAATGTCAAATATCGTTCCTAAAAGTCGATAAGGCTCTAGCTATTATCCCGTTTAAATTATCATAATGATGAAATGTAGTTCGTTATATAGATTCGCTAGTTAAACATAAGTTTACCCCTAATGAAAAAAAAAGAAGGAAAAAATAGAAGAATTACTTGATAAATAATGAAGCGACGTAATTCCATATTAAGGAATACTCTATGCACATGTCTACGCCTTACGGTATCCCAAGTAGCCTCTATTCAACGATTGCCAGTTCTTCATTGAAATCTTTAATGATTAAATCTCGTTATTTATCAACTTTTAACAATAATGTTTCTTATTGATAAGAAGAGATGTTTTATCAGTAACACAAATTTTTATAGGATGATGTAATTTACCATCCCAAACTATACTTAAAAACATAGCGCACATAAAACATGGTTAACCCTAGAAATATTGAAGCGCCACCGACCTCACATGGACTAAGAATTCAAAAGCCCATCAAATAAGTTTAGTGCAGATCTATTAAGTCGTACACCAAAGCCAATATGCAATGGATGTGATAGGACAACCGGACGTTAGAAAAGTGCTTATTCAAGCGGATAATTCTATTTTCTCATTGCTAAGAAATCATTGGAACACAATGCTGAATATTTATTTTAATATTTGAAATTAGTTTCTTCAATACGGGATGATTTTTGTATATACATAGAAATTCTGTAAAGGTTCATATTCGCCAATGAATGTTCAAGCTATTGCAGTTCTCTATCTACATCCAAGTGAGAGGCTAATAGAACATTGAGAGCGGGCTTTTTACCTAGTACTAGAGGATCGAAACGGGACACTCATTATCGTGTTGATCACATGTTATAGAATTCAACTTGCACTCGGTTATACAAATAAATGAAAATTCATCTATAGACAAAAATAAACATAGAGGGTTTTTCAGCACAACACAAGATTAATTACATGCACATCGCCCGTCAGTATACTAAGCATGTGTTTGATAAACCTAAAAATAAAAGTGTTAGCTTCGCATCTAAATAAACTAAGGCTTTGCCGAACATATGTCGTTTCCAATATAATCATAAATTAAAGACAACGAAAATCATGTTATGTTGGACAACTACCAAGGATACCATTAATTGTTGAGAACCCCCTTGCTTGCAACTGAGGCGCTCGGTAAATTTGATCGCAAATCCATGAACATAGATCTAGCTCATTAGGCCCGAAAGTTGTAGACTCTAAGTCAAGAAATTGAACTAATGCCTACATCAACCGGTTGATATGTGCGATCAATTGCCTACTCACATACGGGGATCAACTTTAGGATACCCTTGGAAATGTTGTCATTATAAAATGATTGAGCTTTATTTTTTAATTTATGACATATAGCGTATACGTTTCAAATTTAGTCTAATTAAAATATATTTGAATGTTAAATTATATATGTTCTATCATAATATAAACAGGACAATCTGATTTTTGTATATACAATAAAAAAGGTGAGTTAAGTCCCAATTCTGCCCAATCAGGCATGTCAAGAAATGTTCATTGCAATTTTTTTTCTACATCCAGTAGCAAGTATTAGATATTGACGAGGACCTTTCCATTACTATAAGATAGAGAAGGACACTACATAAGTACCAATTATCATGTTCCAATCACATGACTATAGACGATCAATCAGCGGTATCGTTCATGAAATGATACGCAAATATGCCATAGGTGGATCAATATTGTCACGACCAAAACACGGGCCGGGCCGCGCACTGACCCACAACTTACCGCGCCTATGTTGAGGCGAACCAACCAATACTAAACCTAACATGGGCAATAGGATATAGACACAAAAAGATAATGCGGAAGATCGAAAACGGAGGAGAAATCCAAGCAAGAATCGTCTAAAAAGGCAACAGCGAGAGATTTATACCCCAAAATCTGGAATGATCATCACAAGAACATTCTACATGATCAAATTTAATAAAACTAAGAGTATTCTAGAAGACAAAACACACAATAATGAAAGAAAAAAAAGGATATCGAGATAAAAGAAGGAACTGAAACGGACAAGAAAGAAATGGAGGGACGCAAAGATACCGTACCCAAGAATTAGAAGAGTTTTAGACTACACCCTGAAATCCGGTTGTTATGTAATGAAGACTGGCTAGAGTTGCGGTTGAGTTTAAAGACGATGGTATATGTTTGCTGCACTCCACAAGTAACAAAGAAAACAAATACAAGTAGGGGTACAGTACAAAACACAGGGACTGAGCTAGGCTATCATCAGAGCCAACTAAAATAGAAAAAAGTATATATCAGAAAATATCATAAAATCAACTATAATATCTTAACATGGGTTGGATAGCAACAAGTCATAAAAAAAAAAACATCATTTATAAGTACCGCCAAGTTTCATACACCAAGATTCACGCCTCAATTACATTACTTCATTTGGGAATTCGCTTTTTCTCCCTTTC
Organism: Solanum habrochaites; assembly: GCA_027704765.1. Classification (NCBI taxonomy): domain Eukaryota; kingdom Viridiplantae; phylum Streptophyta; class Magnoliopsida; order Solanales; family Solanaceae; genus Solanum; species Solanum habrochaites. The sequence goes on from JAKWJA010002498.1 coordinate 62,419,909, forward strand.
ACATCCTCCAACATCAATTACTCAAACCACCCTTTAATAGCGGGATATCGGGGTGTCACGAACCGCACACGTAGAATAGCGGGATCGGTGCACGAACCGACAAGTAGAATTAAGGGAGCGGGTCCGAAAACCGACACGTCAGTATAGGGAGCTGGAGTGAGTCACGCTCGACCGGAGAAAATAAACATAAATGCATTCCTACTTCCCCAACATGGGTTGCCATTGAGGCCCTGCAGTCCTCATGGGTGAAAACTTCGGCGACGATGACTTATAAGATTATAGAATGTTGTTGCTCACAATGGAGTATCTGTAGTGGATTTATGATAATTATTGCATATATATAGTTTTCTAATTTGAGTGACGCCGATTGATACCTACTCAGCTACTCGAATGATTTTGTACCGACCCCTACTTGATATAGTTCTTTCGTTGTTATATGTGGAGATGCCAGCAACCATACCGTCGTCCTTGTCAACTCAACGCCAAACTCTAGCCACGTCTTCATACACGGGATTTCAGGGTGAGCAAGCTAATGCTTCTAGCTTGGCACTGTATCTTCTTCCTCATGTCTTGATGCCTTGAAGTGTCCGGCATAGGACTAGCTTTGTTTATTTTAGCCTCTTAGAAGACTCTTAGTTGAGTAATCTATGCATTATAGATGTTCCTTAGTTGGTGATGACTTCCAGATTTAGGGGGACTAAATAGATGTTGAATTTTTCAAAGTTACATTCGAATTGAGTTTCATTAATGAGTTTTAAGTAACTTCCGCATTAGTACATTTGTATTTAGGTTTTGAAATGTTGGGATTTTAAATTGGTTGGTTCGCTCGCATAGGAGAGTAAATGTGGGTGCCAGTCGCGGCCCATTTTGGGTCGTGACATTTTTACATCCAGTGCGGCTGTTAGATCATTGAGAGGACCTTTTCCTAGTAGTAGAGGATCGAGAAGGACACTCTTCTAGTGTACCAATTATCGTGTTCGATCACATGTATAGGATCAACTGGTATTGATTATCGAATAAATGAAATTTCAGTTTATATACACTAATACTACAAAGATTTTTCAGCACTAACACGAGAGTAGTAACAAGTAGTATCGTCTATACTAAGCATGTGTTGATAGCCTAGAAAAAATAGTGTTAGTGTGACATTCTCAATAAACTAAAATTTGCGAAACATATGTTCGGCATAATCCAGAATCTAAAAACAAAACGCAAATGATCAGTTATGAGGACGCCTCCCAAGAGGTATCTTACTTGTTGACCCCCCCGCCAATGACCGATAGGAAATGATAGCAAATATCGAAACACGCAGATGCTTGTTTTTTGTTTGTTTTATTTGTTTTTTTTTATATTAGGCCGAAGTGTTGACTTAAAGTCAAGACCTGAACTAAGCCAGATAATCTCACGGGTTGGGCCCTATTGAAATCAATTGTACTACCTTACCTGCCGGGGAATAACATTATTGAGATGCCTGGCGAATTTTTTCATCATAACATGATTTGAGGTTTATTTTTTAATTTATGATGTCTAATATATGTATTTTAATAGATATGGATGTTGAATTATATATGTGCTATCATAATATATACGGGACAATCTTCATCTATGTACCGTTCAAGTATGGTACCGACCCTCCAACATGTTCACATAAACAAGATTATAGTAATTTTTCACTCAATTCTAGTTATCCACGACATAGCTACAATCATTGTTTTTGCTCGATAGTACAAAATTTCATGATATGAAGATACCCAACTCATCCCTACGATGATATCAAATCCACCAAATTAAGGATTACTAAATTTTTCCCTAGCTAAATACCTAGTAAAACATACACAGGACAATCAATGGCATACACTTTATGCTACAAAGATAGAGTTACCCTACTATGCGTAGAACACACATAAAATGGTAATCAAGGGACATATAAATCGACATGTCTATTGTAACCGCAAATTTAATAGACACATTATAGAAAAAAAGCAGACGGCCGGATCTAATAAAATAGTGGCTTCCATCCTAGTCACACTGAGAATACATACCTGTCCAATAAATGTGTGTGATGCTTGCTGCCTCTGGCCTTCTAAGGAAAGCAAGAAAATTATGTCCATGTCCGCTTGTCTTTGAGCACCACCCCTGTATCGTTAATGAGTACCTCCTCTACCTCTTAACACCTTTCTGATTATATTACCATTTCTACCGAATGATTGTCATAGCAATCCATTTCTATATACACAACCTCTAGCGTGTGTTGAATCCCAAAAACCTTATTAAATGACACAACAATAAATATGTGTATATAATGGAACCAAATTTTACTTTATACAAAATTGAGGTGTACATATTTTTTGTATATATACGTTAAACTATTTCCATAAGAATTAAGATTCTAGAATTGATAAGAGTCGTATGTGGACACCCATCTTCATTTTGGATGTTAATTCCGGATTAATTAGTCATCACCCAAAATCTGCGAATTCCTATAGATAAAAAAATACTTGATTTGTATCAAATTTTTCATCACAAATACAAAATCCAATATTCTTGAATTTCCTATGGATAGGGACGGATATGATCAGCAAAGAATGTGAAGTGTCACCTTAGCTGAGTCTTTATTAAGTAACTATGTAAAACATAATTTACGAAGGCTTTAATCATATGTTTAGTTTTTCTTACGTTACCTACTAATAAAATACTCAATAGAATTTTCTTTAGTTTTTATGTTTTCTTATACTCATAATATGGAACACCATGGAAAAAAGTTATGATGGTCTATATGCTCATACACCACAATTATTCAACCTATAGAAGAAGAAAAGCATGCCATGAATACGATGATAGGTTTAAAATCAATTGTCATAATATCCTTGTTATACATCTCAGTTTAATTTATATGTATAATTATAATAAGGGACAGAGCATTAAGAGTAATACAAATACCACATGGAAAGAAGGAAAAAAGAGATGATGAAGTTAAACTATATATATGCAAAGGCTTATCAGAGTCATACCTTTTCTTTTAACTAAGCTCAATTTAATAATGAAAATATCTGACCAAATAGTTAACCCACCAGAGAAGATGAGAGCCAAAATGCAGGAGGATATTAGGAGTTCAATGTAGACATTTAAACATAGAAGAAGTGAAGAAGTTATCAACACTAATTTCAAAAAGAAAGATAAGCCTATCATTGCACTACAATGCTCCAGGAACCAACCTAAAAGAAGACAAAGGCCTAGAGTGGATCACGAAGAGACGAAAAAATGAGAACGAAGTGTGCAAAATTACAAGCGATGAGAATAACTCCCCAATAGATAAGATTTGTCATAGAAATAGCGAGCACGAATCATAATAAAACTGAGAGCAGGCCACCTGAAGAGGGGGCAAATGGTTATTAGCAAGACGATTATGAAGAGCGCAAAACAAAGATGATAAGTGAGGGGAGTTTTTATTTTTTTATAAACCCTAACTTTAAATGGTCTAGTATATACGCTCCCATCGGGGGTATTGGTTGGATCTGCCAGGCTTTAGGATATAGTAGAATACGAATGCATTATTCTTTTATGTGTTTTTGTTATTTGGGCTCGGCTATTGAAGTTGACGGCTACTCTCCTAATGGTGGTAGGTTGTTTTTTTATTTTTGAGATTATAATTAAAATATAAATAAAAAATTTCTTTAAAAAAACAGTTCCATCATTTTAAACAGGCCAGACGGGAAGTGCCTTTTTATTAAAAGTACATTGATTAAAAAAAAGTCTTATATAAAAAAACAATTACCATCAAAATATATATCAAAATTATTAGTAATTAAGCTAATGCAAAAGATCTTATTATTTTATCACCATCCCGTAGAGACTATATCCATTTGTGTTATCTTGTGCAATAATTTCATAGCACCAACAATATATCTTCATTATGCCATACATAAAGGAGACTATACACGATCTATTATTCTATCATTAAATTTCCTTCATTGCATTAACCTACCCATTCTAAATATTACCAAAGCACTCACTTATTTACTCCATTAATCTCTCCCTAAACTTCAATGTCCACAAGCTTATAACAATTACTTCCCTACCTAACAATTTGCAAATTCAAAATACGCTCTCCCTCCATTCAAATTAATTTAACAACTTCTTAGATAGATAATTTTCAGTAATCAAACTTAACCTAGATGTCTGCCTTTCATACCTTATTTTTGTTGTTCGACCTGAATGTTAATTAAGTCTACAGCGGATCCATGTGGATAAAGTATGGAAATGCAAAAAATTGACGCCCGCAGGGATACAATGTGCCGAAATGCTACCATACTTTGACATGTGTGACACAAATATTTTAAAAATTGTTAGTACGCCATTAGTTAGTTTCATGAGCCCGAAATTTACTATATACTTGAACATAAGTAAGCCCACGTAAGTATCAATTTATCAATATATCAAGTTATAATGTATACAATCAATATTTTTATTAATTTAAAACGGATAGTAAGAACACTTCTACAAGTAAAATCTTATACTTCTCTATATGTATTTGCATTCTTTCGTATCTGATACCTTGTTTTATACAATTTATCACTATCTATTTAACAGGTCTATTCCATTGATACATAACGATCCCCGGTAAATGCCCTCTGTTGAATCTTCTATAGTTTTCGTCATGTTCAATATAAAATAAAGCATCCCTTGCTCATATAAACACTACTATGAAGTGTACTATCAAGCTTTTTAATGAATCTTCAAGGGTGCGCTCACGAACTCGCGAATCTAGACCTACAGACCGAGTGACCGGCCCGTCGTTGACAGTACTCAGAGGTCGCCCAAACTTAAGCCATACTTGTACGTCATATTATATTCATATGCACGTTAACTTTTAGAGCAATAATTTGTAGAAAACTTTCTAGATCTTTAAAATCATACTTAGCTAAATATTCATTAACATTTTCATAATACCCGTTCTCACAACCCACTACATAGAAGAGCATATAGACCAACTGAATAGAAATAATTCCGATAGAGTATTATTGTATAATGGCCAAAATAGCCCCATACGAAGTCTGAACTAAAACAGGAAAGAAACGCTAGTGGAACATGGCTCACTAGCTCAACTCTAAACTACGCCTGAATGATAAAACAGATAGCATCCTTGAAAGCATAGAGGAGCCTACCAAACTCCGGTACATGAATGTTACTTCGCTCCACGATAGCTTAGCAACAACGAACCTCGTAAGCTTTACCGCCACACCCCTACCTGTGTTGCCACTTAAAAGGAATGTTCGTAGATCGAATTAGCCCACACACTTGTAACTAAGTATGGACAGTAAACAGTATTATGCAAGCGACAAACCAAAGAAAGTGCTAATGATAGAGAAAATAGCTGCTTTACCTAACGACCACAGTTGTTCCCCCCCCTTGCACTTTGCCGAAGTCAGACGTCACGTAGACTTGCCAAATTGAGGCAGTGGGAAAGTGTATGACCATGAGAGAGTAACATGCATATTATAATTATCGATTGGACCACAACACATAACATCTCATATACACATATCATATAACATATAGCTCTTATCATAGTGATTCCCTTCAATTCCGCATGAGATACTGGTATCATGACTTCCCCCGTGACATCTAAGGCCTGTTCCAAACATGAGTCTGGGTCACCCCTTCAACATGGGACGACTCAACATATGCGACGTCTCTCATTAGCAAACATCAGAGTCTGACACCCCTCATCATTCATACATAATTCATTTCATTTGCATTCATAGCAGCCAGTGCTGAACACCAGCCTATCAACTGGAAGTGTAGTTTAAGACTTCATCGCCCGGAACTTTAGCTGGCAAAGGATCAGAGAAATAACCTAAGTGACTGGTCATTACCTGAAATCTAGCTCCCTCTCTGAGTACTCCTATCCAAAACACTTTCGATATCATTCATCTAACTCTATATGATCCATTTGAGGACCCTGACCTCATTCATTTCCATAGCCAGGACGTTTAATTTTACAGCCGACAGTAGAATCATAGGTGGCACGCATCATGAACTCCAGTGTATATTCCACGACATGGAAAAAGGCTAGAATCACCGGTCAAAGGACTCAGATAAATCTATGCTAGCGTATATGCGGATTTATCCCCGCCAGATCCCTAGTATTGGCAGTATAAGCGGTCCAAAGACTAGCTAGATGTATGGAGCACACATCACCCCCCCCCCCCCCCCCCCCCCCCCCCCCCCCCCCCCCCCCCCCCCCCCCCCCCCCAGGCAAGACGGGAACAGATCTCCTATATAATGAGAGTATACGTGAACTCTTCGCCCCCTTCCCGAGAAGGCTATCACCGCTCATAGCTAACAGCCCCTATCGGTTGCCTCATTATAAAGTGACCATTATACAACTCAGAATCATAGCACCGAAGATGCGCTTCTAGTTATGCCACGGACAACATAGGGACCACTGTATTAAAAAAGATGATTTCTCATCTCATACCATTAGTATAGTGTTTGAACTCAAGTATTTTCGATTAGAGTGTTCAACAGAGGACATGGTCTTTTCATTATCGTAACTGTCATTGGTGAGTAGTAGTAGTTAGTAACATTTTACTTAGCTCCTTTGAGAGTGCCCTCTAAATCCCATATACATTACGAACTCACATACATGATTGTCACCACCATTTTCATGACATTAGCCACCTGCGTTTTTACATATGTTACTCACACTCTTATCTCACAGAGTGAGATGCCCTTCATTTACATAACATGGTCATAGATCACTCACATCATGATAACCCAATGCAACAGATGATACCGTCATATTAGCCCTATCTTACACTCGTACTTCAACCCCTCGTCTTTGTTTTTTGTACTGAAGGGTTCATCCTTCTCATTATGTAACATTTTCCTATTAGCAGCTTCAACTATCTTAACTTTACGTAACGGATGTTAAGAACTATGCGTCGATATACCATAACAAGTCCATGGCCGCCCCATTAATTCATTAAATATCGTCCCTAAGTGATTCTTTACCTTTTTCTTAAGATTATGTATGCAAGACGTTTATAGGATTCTTGCATATGATGTCAAGATACATTGATTTTTTATCGAAGTAACTGGCCCATCTGCCGATACTCATTGCGCCTATTTTATAACTCACGTAGGTGACTCTATGTATCAATACTAGAAGCTTTGCGCACGGGGAAGCCCCAAATCTGAATCACTATGGAAAGATCATGTGAATGACATTGTGCATTGATTATTATTTTCCTTAATATTACATATACTATTTTAAGACATCTAAATTACATCTCAATCATATTACATGACTACATGATTAATCTCTTAGTATAGTATTAATTAGATTCTAAATGAAAATCGCAACCATTACATGAAAGACAAGTAATTTCTATTGCTAATGTTAGAATTTGCTAAAATAAGTTCTCAATCATTATAACATGAAAGCAATCTAATTTTCGATAATTAGCCATCTCTCAAATTATAAATAAGAAACATTATACTCATGAAAGAATTAATTTGTCTACATTTAATTAGATTCTTAAATTAATATTCTCAACTTTAACATGCAAAAGCATTAATTAATCCTATTATTAATGTAGAATTCTATAATTTCAAATCTCCACATTCTACATGAAAGAATATAATTTTACTCTTTTAATTAGACTCTAAATACCTCTCACATTACACGGAAAGCATTACTTTCTATTTCATTCTTCAATTCTAATTAATCTCCCCTTTCCCTGAAATACTTAATTTCTGATTTTATTAGAATACCTAAAGTAACTCTCACCATTACCAGCGCCCGCGATTAATGTCTCTCCTATTAATTCTTGTCTTAGTTCCCCCGCACCATCCGACGGGTTGAAGGGTTTGCCCCAGCCGCCGAACAACCCTTAGTGCATTTTTTAGCAGTTAAATTCGCCTACAATAAGGGAGCACTATGTGGGGGTTACGAAACCCCCACAGCCCTCTAATTATTTTAATTTATATTGACACTGAGGAAGCCAGCGCCGAGCGTGTGAGCGGGTGCGTGATGTTCGAACCCCCCACAAAAACTGCATCCTATATCTTCATTTCTTTATGCTCCGCTCGCCACCTCGGTACGGTCAGGCGCTCGCATGCGGCTCGGAAACCCACGCCATCTACCCGATTTATTACTGCTTCACTTAATTTGTCTCCCTTCTCCTCCTAACATAGTCCGCGGACGTTCGCATCCCCCCAGCCCTACCATCGTCTTTCGTAATTAATCACGCAAAAAGACAGGAGCTAGGGCCTCGTTTTTAGATTCCCCAATCCCTGATTTCTTCTGGCTCCGCGGAAATTCTTGTTTTTAGCTGCGCCCGCCCAACCCCGATGTTCGCACCCACTTAAGACACATAACCCCTCTTTATTATATTGATTAAGGCCATGCTATAGAGTAGCAGGCAACCTACTTGCGATTCGCAGTCCCTGCAGACCCTCACCCTACATTTCTAGGTTACAATATTCTTCAGAACACCTATAATTAATCCGAGAAAGATAATCACTTGCAACCAATTCTAGATTCGAGAACATTTAGTTACACACTTCTATGACAGCATTTCTACGCGTCACATTAGACAGCACAGCCTTCTTCATATAAGCGATCATATAGAGTCATAAGCAAGTATAAAGTATGATTTAAGCGTGCCATTTTAACTAGTAATTTATAACGCTGATTTCAACATGGCTGAACATCACGATTTTAAGAGCCTACTAAGGTTGCACATAAACCACGAGTAATCAAGCTATTAACATGCTAAAGACTAAGATCAAGATGTCATAGTAATGCTCACAATCTTGCACAAATACAGTCGATTTAATCATTACTTATATCCTAAAGCACACAAAAATTAATAAACACATCACATCATACGAACACATACTCGAAGACCGAGGATCGCCCACCGCACCAGCTACATGTAGCTAGTCCCTAAACTACTACAGGCAAGACGCTACCAACAGTAAGATCATGGACGACTACGCTGACGAGACATGCAACGGGGAACAAACCTATATTGTTTCTGAATGTTGACGTTATAGAATATCTTGAACCTTATAGGACATTCGCATGGTCACTTGGGGAAGGGGTATCAAGCAGAGAAGAACTCACACAGCATAAATCCGGACTGTTGGTGGCTGTTCAAATTGTTGATGTCTCAGCTGCCCCAAACCTCACCCTCCCGCCCCTCAAGAATAACACGTCAACCCTCTAAATGTGCAACACGCACTCTTACGGACGACACAAACCTCTGTATTGCTAATTGTAGTGCCTGATTAGTTTTTGTTTTATCTTTAAAATTCTGTGGAGTTCTTCATAGCTGTGGAGAAACTTGGTTAACTTATTGTCCTGTCACGTCATCTCTGGCCAAACGAGACAACATAGAGAACTGCGTTCTATTTTTCTGAACAGAGTTTTTGATGGACAGCAGGTGCCATAACAGTGAGACATAATACGGCAGAGGCAGCTAAAGCATAACGACAGTATGAGCGAGTACCTTTAATTCAATACTTAGTCAATGGGTATTTTAAATTAAATTAATACAATACTTGTCGCTAATATCCATTTTAATTAAGTACGGTGGAAAGCCGACCCTTATGCCCGTTAATTCTAGATTTTTAAATTTAATAATTTAAATCACCTTAAGTAACCTATAGCTAATTACGATTGTAGGTTGCTTACTACAATCTCATTCAAATTAAATGTTATATGGACAATAACATAAGTTACTTTATGACGTGCATTATTCGTATTGCCGCTCCTTAATTAGTTACATAGTTCGTGTCTATATCAACTTTAAATTTGCGAATGCTACTATGTACATAGAAGATATGACCCCAAATAAGATGATTTTGATACATAAAACTCGGAGCCGACATGAAAATATATCACTCTTGCCCAGATAATGAAAATCATTAATGCCATACAATATATAGCAAATATATAGATTCTTCACATTTTCAAACTGCGAACACATATACTAACAAACAAATATAAACACATGTCTCGGGCATAATTTAATGTAAGATCCATTTGTCACATTGTATTGTGGCTAAATTAGAGACTATCAATGTGAATACAACCATTCACAAAAATAACTAATATTACTATATTTATATATTAAATACGTATACATATATATATAATCTATATATCATCCAGTTATTTGTCTACCAGTGACATCAAAGACGAAGTATTTACATAATGTTAATATGCTTAACTATTTATATGCTATCAATTACGACAATAATAACCTGATAATGACCCGCCAACGTATCAGCATCCGCCTTCCAATATGCGAATATCATTTATTTACATGACATATCATATGACAATAGTATGGTGATGCAACATAGTTGTATACACGAAGAAATACGGCCAAGCCAATTGACAGAAACCAAATAATGACACGAGTAAAGGGACGCGATGAATCAAAATGGAGCAAGACACAGGCAGTCGGTAGGTTAAGGTCATAGCGTGCTTCATAGTATCGAGGGGGAAACCCGAAAAGATGCTAGGCCTGCGTTTACCAATAATATAAAAATCCTAGCCATTAGGAGCATATTTACATCAATAACACCAAATTACATACTATAACATGAGTCATATTAAGGAAAAAACTATATACCTAGACGTAGTGATCGAGGCAGGGCAGACAGGGAACTGCGTTGAAGAGGCTGAATGAGTATCAAGAACGATCCCAGAGATTGAATCAAAAATGCTTAATACAAAGAGATAATTTCTTCTCTCGCATAAGAAGCCAATGAAATAATAACACAATACACCATTACTGCAAAAAAATCATTGTTTCATCATTATTATATATCCATGTCTCGATCCACTCATCATGATGATACACCATGCAGTCCTTATTGATTACAATAGTTTCGTCTACTTCGCCGAATGATATCCTACGTATAAGTACGTCAATGATAAGTCATTTGGCTATTAAGACCACTTCCATCATAGATTCTACTGCCCATATTTTCGATCAATACAAAGATCGAAAGTCCTGCTACCGTCATGATTTTGAATTCGATTGAGAGTGACAAGGAAAAGGGGAGAAGTCGGGAAAAGGTCTGCGTGTAAAAGAGCAGTCAATGTAAACAGATAAGTAGTAACCCACTCCAAAATTGAAAATCACACATCCGTGTCATCGATGACTATATATTCGACAGGGTGTTAGGTGTTGAGCAACAATACAGAAAGGCCAATTCCTCCCGATGGAACTTTTCCGATCTTCCAAATATGAGTGAGCAAGATAGAAATTCTGAATTTTGGAATAGATGAAAGATTGTTACAGATATGAATTTGTTATGATATTCAATTAAGTATCTGCGCTGATTATGCGAAGCAAAACAAATTCTAATTCGTTAAATTATCATATTAAGCGCTACAACAAGTTTTTTTATCACCCTCTATATCACAATTAATGTATACTGAATCATGAAACTTTTAGATATCTGCCGATAATATGATACTTATCTTAAGAGCATTTCGAAAAGATAAAAGAAATAGGAGATTAAGCCCATTAATTAGGTTCCAGATCTTCCACACTATCTAATTTACGATAAGTTATACGTAATGAAATTATGAGAAAAGAATTAACAGAAAGGCTTTCTACTTTACTACAACTGAATTTGTAACAAGCACCTTATTACGACGAAGCCATCGTGCACTCCCTCGAATGCGAGGTTGAAGCTACATGAATTTCACAAGAACGGAATAAAAATATAAGACTATAAATAAAACATTAAACTCATCCTATCTCGCGTATAAACTAATGTGTATCAAATATATATATTTCTACCATAATAGATACATAGAAAGATTTCTATTGTTTAGTTACAAAAAAATATACCATGTGTACTTTGTATTTGTAGCCGAATGGATAATATCACTATCTAGGTAACCCCTATTGTCAACTAGCCAACTACATATCTCCTAGAATGCATTATACTATGGGTCACATAATATTTCCTAGGCCAAAAGATCTGATAATTATAAGTTTGAACATTAAATACGTGCATAAAATTTTTATAATAGATGCCTTTCAATGTTATGATCCTGCCCAAAGATAAATTGAAATGTGATCATAGAGTTTCCAGGTATATCCAATAAAACTTACGACAAGTTTAAGGGACCTTCATCTGTCATTGACCGAAACTTTCATAATTATAGAAACTAGTAAATAATATAATACCACGTACATTCAAGTTTTGATATGGTTAGTAAAATGATTGGCATGCGATGAGAAGAACTACAACGCACCAAAAATAGCTGATTTCGTGGAGAATAGGCACAATTTGAATAGTTTATTTACGGTGTATAAATAATCATGATTAAATTGGATACATTTGATAACTTTATAAAATAGGCAGATATTCAAGAGTAAAATATTTCGAATCATCGCTCAAACTATTAAAATTTAGTACTAGTAAAGCTAAAAAAAAAAAAATTGTATCATGAATGAAATAGCCCGCACCTCAACTTGAGGCTCTATTCCTATATATAATATAGTCAGATTAAGTCTAATCATTAATGTAAATCTGTAAAACTAATTTAAAGCTCTTAACTACCCAAAAAAGTCATTGAATTTCCCAGAAACTCTGAAGCTGAATAGAATATGAGTGTGAATTTAGTTGATAATGTTTTTATTGATATAAAAGCATAAGTTGAGTGATTTTACTTATACGAAATAAAATTTAATGACTTTAATAAATAAATTTTTAAAATTGAGCGACTTCTTGAGATATTGACTTAGATTTCAAATTGAAATAAACAGCTTTCCAAATAGTAGATCCTTACCAATGTTGACTATTTATTTTTGGGGAAAATGAAAAATATATCCCTGTACAATCATAAATAATATGCAAAAACCCTTTATTATACTTTTGGACATTAGTGCCCCCGTCATCCAAATACTAGTTTCTTCAACAATAGTTTCGGCATTTTTAGAAAACATTTAAAATCCACATGTCATGGAGAAAGCACAACTCGAAGTGAGAGAATGATTGAATAGAAAAAACATTTAATTTGGTGATGCTGATTTGGAAGATTTATACTACTTGGAATTAATTAGTTCCAAGAGAATACCTATGAAAATCAATGGTGGTGGAGTGAAAATTTTCACGAAGGGTGTTCAAATGCTAAAGTGAAGTTGTTCATTTTTAAAAATATAAAAAAGATTGCTATTAGTGAGATTCGAACAGACGTTTTTAATCTTTCAAGGCGCCTAAAATTACAAGTCTATATCATATTATTATGTTAAGGGTGTTCAAAATATATTATGTAACCATTTTATATATTATTTTACTTATATATACGATATAATATTCCAACCAGTTGAACACCTATCACAAAGATTGCTACGCCACTGATTAAACCAAGGTACTAGTGAATGCATGGTCGATTAGTAGAGACTTCAAATATTGGCATGACTCAAAAAGCTTTATGCCTGAGACCTGAGAGATTCGAGAATAATACAATTAATTTCAAAGCAAATTATTTTAAATTTATTTCATTTAGTTTAGGAAGAAGAATGCGTCCAGAATCAATTTAGTAGATCTCAAATTTTATTAAATTATAGCCTCCATTCATCATAAGGTAATAATGTCACAGTTTAATCTAATTTTTTTTTTTTACTTTACAATCATGATCTGCTCCCAACCAATTCTCTTGTTGAGTCAAGCTATGAATAATTTTTATCTCTAAGAGCAATATCTGTGTAATAAGATAAAGAAATATAATATGTGTCAACCTAAATTATAATGCAAGAAATAGGGAATCAATAAAGGTATGTATTTATATGATAAACCACATTAGTGTGTTCAGGTTAAAAGGAAGCTGAAATACAGGTCTCGAAAGGCAAAAACGATGTGTAAAAAAGCTGATACATATCAAATATATATGTAGTATATATCTAATATAACAAGGAACCATTGGGTCCAACATGCCCATATCTGCATTCGGCATCCTAACAGGCTGTTAATTTTACATGTATTTTATTCTAACTCTAAAATTAGTTAAATTATGGGAAATTGTATGAAATAACAAATTATTAATTTAAGGTCAATGTTATAGTAATATTTTCTTTTATTTGTAATTCGCAGCAAACATTTTATGTTTTTTGTTATCCCATTTGTATACCGAAATATACAATGCAGAACATTTTGTATACTGAATATATACACTTCCAAAAATACAAATGTAGGAGTCATTTGGTATATCGAATTTCACAAGATTTACCCACAAAAATATAAATAAACCCAAATACATATTTTTTATGTCATATATATATATATATATATATATCTATATTATATTATATATATATTCTATATATATATCTATCTATGTATATTATAAGTTTGTATGGAGCACATTATACAACTAGTAGCTATAACATAAAAAAATAATTTTTATGTTTGTTAAACCTAAAATTTACTCGAATTTAATAAATTTTATTTTATCAAATCTTGTGTCCTTTATTTACTTAATCAAATATCTTTAATCAAAATTTTCACTTGTTTTTAATTAATTTAAGATAGTTTCTGGATTCAAATAAATTCTTGCTTAATCTATTTTGTTGAAGTCTTAATTATTTTAAATTATTTGAAGAGATTAAGTTAAGTTTTATTTTCCTTAAAACTCAAAAAATGTTCTTTACTTAGTTATTTCCTCATAATCAAATATTTTAATTTAAATCGTCGATGTTAGCGACTACTGTAAGTGTTAATACCTTCTTAATTTTTAAAGTAGAAATAAGAACCTCTTGCAGCATTTCTTTAATTCTTAAAAATTTGATCTACTGATAATTCATGTTTCTTAATTTTTTTTAAAAATTAAAGACGGCGCGTGTGAACTATTGTCTTAAAGTAATTTGGATAACTTAAAAATAGGGCAAGAATGAGTGGCTAAATAATAGGAACATGTCAGGACATAACAAATAATTTATCACAACGGACAAGAAGTAATCGTTTTCGTTTAAGTCTACGACTAGAAACTTGGAATACTGAAGGAAGTGCAAAAAAATAACTATTATTCGGAAACTAACCTCCTAAAATTGTCAAGCTCTGACTTTTCATCATCAAGAGAACGCATCACTGCGCAGTATCCTTTTGTTAAACACATATAATATAGTAACTTATCATTGTAGGACATGAAAATGTGACATGATGGCGAAGCCAAAATTTCAATTAAGGCGTATCAAAATATAAAGAAGTTAAATTGTATAGAAGTTGAGGAGTGTCAATATATAATTTATATACATAAAAAAAAAATTTATCTAACTATGCAATATAATTTTTTTTATGCCGAGCGATCGACACCTCTCAAGTGGCTCCACTCACTGACATGATTGTTTACCAAGTCACGGATAGATCAATTAGTTTCTTAATAACTTGAATTAAATATTCACTTGTTGAAATTTAAAACATTAACCTTGAAGAAATTAGATGACATGGATTTATTCTTAATATCATTGACTTGGCAGAAAATGAAATAGCAGCAGTTATCTGTAAATAAATAAGTTGAGAGAATTAGTCTTTGATTGTGATCATCAGTGAAAATGTCATAAAGCTATTAAGTTTATATTTTTTTGGACTTGTTGCAAAAAGAAATTATGCATTTAATGTGACTTAATCGCCTCACTTTGATGATGTTAAGTAATACTATATTACATGAATTTTTCTTAATTGTTTTTTTGGTCCGATGAACTTCTATTATTTTACTCATATGACATCAGATATTTAATTTTGATTTAGAATTAATTTCTTAGCAAAGTTGATTTCACATTCCTTGTTGTATGAATATATGCATATTCCTAAATAATAGTAACTTTATTACTTTTTATTATATATTATATTTTAAAATAAAATTGTTAATTGACAAAGATGCACATATAATGCACATGTGACACATAATACTAGTGTTGTTGGAATATGCTTAAACTCTTTAAATTAAAATTTTACTTTATGAAATTATCAATTAATTTCTATTCAACCATACATGTATATTTTTTTAAAATATAAATGCTACATAATAACAGACTGCACATATAATGCCCAGAAGCGCACAAGTTCCATACTTTCGATTAATGCAGAAAGAATAAAAATGCATTATACGTATCAAGTCGTGATTGATTCATGTATATATACAATAAAAATGGGAGGATTCATGTCCTATTATCAATTATTCACATATTATTATTCCAATACCAAAGATTTTTAAATCACTAGTATGTGTGTATGTATGTATTATTTTGAAGGGAATAAAGAAATTATTATCCACAAATAGTAGAAGATCGTGTATGTAAATTTATTTGTATTATATCTTAGAGCACACATTATAAATGAAAATTCACATCTTTAATTCAACTATAGAAAACTAAAATATAAAAATGATAAACAATATAGTATACTCTAATACAATTGTTGTAAGCATGAGAAAAATTGAATTATATACCAGAAATAATATAAAAGAATAATTGAATTAAAAAATGAAAACTTCTTAAAGGGTAAAGATTAAACATATCAAAAAAAATTCCTTTATTTTTTTTAAAATTCTATTAAAATCGCTGAATGTGTAGTGATTTAAAAAATAAAACATTTTTTTAATTCTTAACCAAAATTGTTGCTTTAAAATTAAAACAATTTTTTTAATTCTTAACCAAATAGCAGCAATTTCACTTTTATTTTATTTTATTTTTATTAAAATGTTGCACGACCTTTTTAAAAAAATAAAATAAAATAGTAAAAGCATTCCTTTTATTTCCTTAAAAATAATTATACATATAAACACTATTTTAAAGAAAAAAATTTCAAAAAATTGTTGTTAAGGCAACAGAACGACGTAAACATTTATCAGAAAATACGTCAAAAGAGGAAGAAGAATAGCATGAAAAAATTGTATTTTCTTAGTAATACATAGCATGGAAATATACTTGTGAGAATAAAATATGAGAAAGAATAATTACAGCACAAATAATTGAGTCGTAGGTCTCTCCGACTAGATAAATTAGAGTGGTTTCAGAATCAAAAATAGTTCTTCGATCTTTAGAGATTGCAAATATTGTTGGGTCAATATGTAAAAGTTTTCCATTAACGGCTACGCCCTGTAAATCCACATTGTAATGGCTCCTGCAAAAGTACAAAATAAACAAATTAGATTCTATTTTTACATGTAGACTACTTTGAATATTAAATTATACATACTTTGATGGAACAAGGGGAGTCATGCTCGGATTTTGAATTTCACCAAGAACTAGAATACCTCCTCGTGCATTGCTGCTCTCTTCTTTCAAGCAATGCGAGAATATTTTGCGAGAAATTTCACACGAAGAAAGCTTAGATATTATTGAAAGACTATGTTGATCAAATCTAAAAACTCCATCAATTGTGTTGTCTGTGGGACAGATTACCATTGAGGATATTCTACAACACCTTTTTTATTCAAAAACATATTACTTAGCTCTTCTCAGTGCTTTAATTATATCTCTCATATTTAAATAGGTTGGTGAATGGTATTAAAATATTATTCATATTTAACACGCTTAAAAGTGAGTAAACCACGAGTAAAATATATATAAAAAAAAAAATTGTGTGAGCCCCAAAGCTAGGTAGGTAAGCTTCATTTTTGCCAATAGTAATATATGCATGTTCAAAGAAAATAGAGGAAGTACTTATACGAAAAAGAGCCTAAAATACCCTCAAAGTATTGAAGATGGCACAAAATTATCCTTCATCCACCTATTGGCTCCAAAATATTTTTCCCACCCACCTATTGGGTCCAAAATACCCTTGTCATCCACTTTTTTGTTCAAAATTGACCACTTATTTAAAAGTTTTATATTAATAAAACTATTTTATATTTTTGTTTAAAATACGTGAAGTTCAAACTTTTTTTATATTTACTCTTATTATAATTTATAAATCAATCTATTATCCTATCATTCTAATTATCCCCATCCAAATTAATACACACCGTCACATTATTAAGGAACAAAAGAAAAACTAATGCCAATTGAGTGTTTGTTTAAAATTTGAGGTACAAAGATCATAGAAGTAATTTCATACATTCACTATCTAAATAAAATTATCGATAAACTACAAGTCTGACTATGTTATCTTAATTAATTCTTACTACTAATTATTAGGTGTGTTACTTCTAGGTAAGCTTTTTTTTTCAAATAATCTATAATGGTTTTAAACAATCAATATTTTATAAAATTAATTTTAAAAGTGCATGATTTATTCGGAATTTATTACTTCTTTACTTTTACTCCATAATTTTCGAATTCAATCTTGAAAGAAAATCTTATTGAAAGTATCATCCTACATAAGCGGCTCAACCTAAATTTAATTAGGGGCTTCGATTTTCGGACTTGACTAATTTTGGATGTCATTTTCAGGAATCTGATAATCATCGTGTTTTAGTTGTGTTTAGGACGATTTTGATATTAAATTGATTATTATTGGGGTGGGGTTTAGTTAGTAATGAGTGGCAATGGTTGGTTTATAAATTATTAATATTAAATTTAACCATAGTTGAACGCCAAGTATTTTAAAAAATATTTAAAGAGTTTAATTTTAAAACAATTAAAGAAGTGGTCAATTTTGAACATAAAGGTGGATGGCAAGGGTATTTTGGAGCCAATAGGTGGCTTAAAAGGACATTTTGGAGCCAAAAGATGGATGAAGAGTAATTTTATACCATTTTTAATACTTTAAGGGTAGAGCAAAATTATATAGCTTACATTTATTTTGAATATTATAAAAATATATATAAAAATATTTTTAATACAACTTTCTTTAATAACAGAAATTGGGCAACGCCCAAAGACGCCTCGGCCTTAGAGTGTTCAAATTTGGGCCGAAAGCTCAGATTTCTATTTCTATTTTCACTTTCTTATCTTTATATTTGCTACATTAAAATTGTTTATCAAGTTTATTGTCTATATAATTATTTTTATTTAAAAAATTGCTCGTACAATCATTTACTAAAACGTTTAAGTTAGATAAATTTAAGCTCAATAGAGTAACAATTGAAATATTGCATATCTCTTCATAGTTATTAAATAGTTTATATCTACATTTAGTATCGAATTAAATATTTCCATTATTTAACTCATAAGCTTAACTCGTTTGAAATTGTTTAAGATAGGTATTTATTTTGGAATAAAATGAATGGAGAAGTCCCACCAGAATTAAGATTCTATTTTATTATAAACGTTTCCTTTTATCAATAACTCAAAGAATCAATCCAACACACCACCGCATACTTGATACGGTACCTAACCCCTACTCACTACATGGGACCTGACATTCGAACTAGAATTTGACCCTGATCATAACCCAAATCCGAACATGATCCCAAGACCCACCCTACGACCTAACTCTAACTCTCGATTTAAGGCCCGACATTCAAACTGAAACATGATTCTGACAACCAAATTTTACCATGCGAGACTCGACTCAAGATCCAACTTTTGAATTGGAAACTCACCCCGGCCCCGCCAAGCTTCTGACTCGACCTCGACTCTCAACCCTAACATCCAATTCATGATCCTACTTTTGAACCGGGATCAAACCCAATCCTGATTCTGACCTCGACATCCAACCATAAACGGAGATTTAATTTCAACTCTCGATCTGAGACCCGACCCCAACCCGACTTGAGACCCAAGCAAATTATATTTTACATGCAATTGGGTATACTTTTCATTTGAAAAGTGAATTTGGACACTATCACATAGAATAATGATATATCAATTTTTTGTAGCTTTTTAATGTATATTTGTATATAGAAAAAGAGGCATGATAGGAACATATTCAAACTTCAAAACAATAGATAAATCAAACTAAAAATATTGTTATCTTCCCTTTTCTCCTTTAAACTTATTCTCACTCTATCGCATATTAATTATCATGTTTCTTTTTTACATGTCCTTAAAATTAAATTAAAAATAAAAAATATTTGGTTACTAAATTACCTTTATCCTATGATCAAATTATTTGTTGTTTCATTGTATATTTACTTTAGTTTTTCGAAAGATGGAATATCAATAGTTCTAGCTTCATGTTTTCTCTTTCTGAAGTATATCATTTTTTTATTTTTATGTTGTAATCGAAAATTATATGGTCAACGCCCTGTTATGCATTTTTCTAAAAAAAAAATATAGAATACCCTAAATGACATGAGAAAAATTATAAGAAAGACTACTCACACAAAATAATTGGTGTTAAAGAACTAGCGATCAATCTCGTGCTTAATATTGTATCCAAATGCCATACGGCAGACACAAAATAGCCAGTTGTACCATCCTCATCAATGTAATTCACGGTATAACCACATTGCTTTGTCCTAGTACAACTGGATTTGAACAAGACATGGAAGTTGCAGTTGTTGAGTTGGCAAGGTCATAAAAATTCAGATTAACCTGCAAGAGCATAATAATGACGCAAGAATTTTTTTTAAAAAAAAATTACTTTTCTATATTATAATTTATACAAGAAACTACAAAGATAACACGTGAATGGTTTTTTTTTACCTCAAATCCACTTGTTCAGGGACAATTGTTGCAAGAATATTACATGAAATCTACGAGACTTCACTCCTAGTATCAATCAACAAATTGTAATCTCTTGGCGAAATTCCCACGTTACTCTAATATTATATATGCTAAAATTACAAAAACACACATGCACACACAAACAAAAAAAATGAGTCAGTAAAATACAATGGTCAATAATTTTGGTGGTAAAGCATTGTATTGTATTAAAAATGAAAACAAAATCAATGTAAAGATAAATTATCAAAATATTTCTTAAATATTGAACAACTTTTTTACTACTCATCTATATACCACTTCAATAGAGAAACGTAAAAACATATTTTAGTAGAACGTTTCTCCCTTTAGGATCCTATACGACTCAAACTAGCTAGTAATCTTCGAATAAATATATACTACGTACTACTATATCCAACTTTCTTATCCTATAAATTTAAAGTACAATAATAATCATAATCAATCAATTCATGGCCCGGGGCTTATATATATATTTCACGAGGGATAGATTAAGAATTAAACTTTATGGAATTTAAACTTAATATTCATGCATATTTATGAATATCATGATACGTATATAAGATTTGAATCAGAGCTGCTACGTTTGACCATGCATTCCATCATATGGGGGTCCACCTCCATGAACAACACCAGGGCTATGGCCAGGACCTCCTTCTTCAGAAATATTAATATTGCCATGAATATTGTTAGATCAATATTGTTGAAGTAGTTATTCTTCACAACTTTTGTATGGCTATTTTCTCCATGATGGCTAACTATTGTGTTGCTGTTTTTTTCTTTTTTCAAAAATACCCTTCCCTCACTCAACAAAATCCCATAAGAGAAGAAGATTAATGCTAGGCCAAAGCACAAGTGTGCATCATTTTTGGTTGAGCCATTAATTTTCTAAGGGAATATCAAATATTCTCGAAGATGATATATGAGGTATATATAGAGGCAAGATGCTATAGTTTAAGAGCCAAAAGAGCTTTTGGAAAGTATTAAAAAGACAAATGATGAGTCTACATTTAATGTTGAAATTGCACAAATTACGCTTAAAAAATAAGGGAATCTTAAGAGCTTAATCAAGTTGGTTAAATATCTAAACTCTCACTTTTTTGGTGAGAGTTTAGATATAATCTCGTCCCTATTTCCTTTTCCCCACCAAAAAAAAACCCTTAAAACGTGTTGGTTTAATACAATTGATCAAAATGAGTCAAATTAATGAATAGATTTGTTATGAACATAACTTGTTATATTTAACTCAATTACTCGCTTTTCTTGGCAAATTGAGGGCACACATATAAAGGCTTATTACTTATATATAATCTAATAAGATGCCCTAAGAATATGAATTTTTTTTTATTATTATTAAAGGCTAAAAAATATCGATCAACATATTAATTTTACATATGCAAGCTACCTTATTTGATCCTATGCATGCACACCGTTCAACTTGAGCCAATAATAACCCCCACCCACCCATAGGGGCGGACTTACATTGGACATTAATTTTATATCTGTAACGACCTGTTTAGTCGTTTTGAGTAGCAGATTTTAATTCTGGAAAAACTGGCGGAGTCGACGGACCCCACGACGAACCGTCATGGCGACGAGACGTACCGTCGTGGGGGTCCTTTCACCATACTTAGAATTTTAGAAATTTGGGTCTGAGCGCGACTCCTGAACGTCACGGAACGGAATGCAGGACGACCGTCGTTGGGCCACGACGGAATGGCAGGAGGACCGTCGTGCACGACGGACGCGTCACAACCCACCAACATTAATCTCTTCACGGAATTGATCTCCTGAACTGTTTGACGAGGCAGCAGGACGGACCGTCGCAGCGCGATGGGCGTCACACAGGGCAGCGTAATCCCAGGCTGGGTCTGATCCTTTAAGTAACTTAAGGGCGTTTTGACTATTTCCTACTTTAATTATAAAGTAGTGGGTTAAAATGTTAATAAGTCTAACATTACTTGGGTTACAAAGAGTAACCTTAGTTAATTAGTGGGTTATTTATTGGCCGAAGCCTTGTATACTTATTATATGCTAATTAGGTACAAGAAAGAGTTTGAATAAGAAAAAAGAAAGAACGATCGAAAGAGTAGAAGAACGAAGAGAAAGCAGAGACTTTGAGATTTTGTTGCTCGATCACTAATCTTCGGTGGAGGTAGTTTTTATGGTTTCAAATGCTTACTCTCGTAGTTAACTCTATAGGTGAATGATAATGTATTGGGATAGTAAACCCTTTCTATATCTGTAATTGTAGCTTTGTATGAATTGATATACAATTGTGATCAAATAATCAGATTAAGTTATGGAATCGTAATCTTGAAAGAAAATCCTAATCTACCTTGTTAATGAGATTGCTGATGCCGATTGGTATAAAAGAGGGTCTTGATGAACCTAAACTGATGAGATTAGGGGAATCGGGTGTCCCGACCGACACGTAATTAGGGGATCGGGTGTCACGAACCGACACTATTAGAATGGGTCTCGTGTGTCATCACACGACTGACACGTAGAATTAGAGAATCGGTGTCACGAACCGACCACGTAGAATTAGGGGATCGGAGTTTCCCTATAACCGACACAAAATAGTAGTAGGGGAGCGGATTGATCACTTCTGACCAGAGAAAGAAAGATACTTATCTGAAAGATGTTAATATACCCAATCTAATGACCTAATATCCCCAATGGTATTGTATTGAGGCTTGAGTCCTCATGGGTGAACTAGGTGGTAGCTTTAGAGAATGATTGTGGAGAACTTGTTGTTGCTACATGTGTGAGTGTTATAGTTGATTTATGATATACCGATATCTACTATTTTTTATTTTGATTGGCCCGATAATGACCTCCCATACTCTTGTTCTGTATCTGACCCTTACTTGTATGTTTCTTTCTTTGTTCTAGTTGGAGTCAGCAAACATACCGTCGTCTTCAACTCAAACCGCACGCTAAGCCAGTATTCATTACAACACCGGATTTCAGTGAGCTAATTCTTCTAGCTTGGACTGATCTTCTTCCCATCTTGATGCCTTGAAGTTCCGGCATGAGACTACTTTTTGTTATTTAGCTTCTTAAGAATAGCTCTTAGTTAGTATTTGATCATAGATGTTTCTTTGTGGTGATAGACTACTTCCAGATTTTTTGGGAAATACTAGATGTTGAATTTTTAGAAGTTATGAATTGGTTTTTGATTAATGAGTTTAAAAGTCCTTCCGCATTACTTTCTGTTGCTAATTATATTGAAATGCCAGGGTTTATGATTGGTTGGTTCGCTTGTGCACAGAGGAGGGTACGTGTGGGTGCCAGTCGCGGCCCGTTTGGGTCGTGACAAACTTGGTATCAGAGCATTAGGTTTGTTGGTCTCATCACACAAGACAGGTCTAGTAGAGTCTTAAGGAACGGTAGGGGGACGCCTTTACTTTCTTGAGAGTCTATAAGACTTGAGGAAAATTCCATTCTTTCTTTCTTCGTGCTTTACTTTACTCTTGATCCAATTGGTATCTCCGTTATACGAATTGGTATCCTGACCATCTTCACTCTATTTCGTCAGATGGTTAAACTGAGCAATAACTACGCCAACATCCATCACCGGCAAAACATGGTGCAATCTGAGCCAGCCTACTGGGGTTTAGCTCTAAGGGAGTAGTGACAAAGGCCGTGGAAGAGGTCGTGGGAGACGTCCTCTAGAGGAAGCGACGATCACCTAGCCTCCATCTGGTATAGGGCGGTGCTCCTCCCCACTTAGGAAATGTTAAGATAGGGCGAGGATGGGGAGAACCGAACACGTGCATACTGAAGGATTTTCCACCCAGACCTAACCCAGCAATGATCATCAGGTTTCTTTGCTTATCTTATTGTGTATCTGATCAGGGCCAGACGCCTCCAGTGTTTTCTGCAGCAAGCACCTCCTAGTTCCGGAGGTACCAAACATTCGCTACTATGTGCTCCCGCATGGATGCCTCATTGAATAGGCACTTTCCTCGTCTGACCACCGGGCTATAATGAAAAATGATCATTCATGAACTTTTCATAAGTTCTTTGAATGAAACCTCCCGTCTTCAAGGGTGCTGATTCTGAGGATGCCTATGATTCTCTGGTTGCTGTCATGACCTACACACCAATGGGTATAGTAGAATGGTTGGTGTTAGTTTGTGACTTGATCAGTTTCAAGGGAACGCCAAAATAGTGGTGGCGGTCACCTGTTGAGTGTCTACCAACAGAGGAATCCACCTATGACTGTGCATCCTTCTCTAATTGTTAGGAGAAGTTATATCCCCGGGACTTTGAGGGATAGGAAAAGAGATAGATTTCTTGAGCCTAGAGCAAGGTTAGGCATGTCCCGGTACTAACTACTTATGGAGTCTCTAGAAAGGCTTACAGGATTCAATGTATTACTTCTAAAGTTCGGTGCATTATCCATGTATGCCCCCAACTTTGTTTTCAGTCCACAAGAAGCAGGATTCGCCGTTTTGTGAAGGGGTTGAGGTCATAATTGGTGTGGATTTCAGCCTTACAGGTAGCGTCTACGCAAAATCCTTTCAAGAAGTGGTAGACGTCTGATGAAGCGAAGGAGTGAAGCCAGATGACTTCACCATACGGCATCGACCAAATTAAAACGGTTTCGAAAGGGATGTGAGTTTTTACTGGTTTCTTACTCTAGATGAACCAGGGTTGCACAGAGGTTACTCAGTTTCCCCCCCCCCCCGACCAATTCATCTTCACTACAGACTGTATTGGGGTGTCCACCTCAACCGGTTAACAATTCCTTCTGGACGACTTAGCTTGACTCAGCAGGGAGTGTTATAGGATGTGGGGAGACTGACATACTTAGGAGCAATTGTCCAAACCAGAGTTATAGCCCCCAAAGCTAGAGGTGAGAGGTTGTCATGGTAAGGTCGTATATTCTGGAGAACGCTTGTGGCCGAGGTACATGGTGGTCACCAAAACGTCGGTGTACCGGGCAACTTAGCCACTACATCACACATGGTAGGGGTAGGCAAACGGTCAACAGGGATAGGGCCATTGCTACGCTTTCCCTCCCTGGGCGGTCTGAAGGCGGAGGCATCGGATGCTAGTTTAAACAGGTAATTCTTTTTGGTTGTGATGCATGGCTTCTGTATTATTTGAGTCCTGGGCTCCACAATTTTATACCGTATCTTCCTCATTGCTCACTGGTCTTAATTTACATTGTGAATTGCTTGACATGCCTATTCGGTTTCTACTCCGGTGGGTGGAGTTTGTATAGTTAAAAGTTATTAGGTCTTCCTTTGTCCTGGTGACTTTGTGGGGAAAATACTCATTAGACTGGTTCTCTTAGAAATGGTTGATTTTGATGTAATTCTTGGTATAGACTTTTTTGGGCTTTCTCAAATTTTGCAATCTTGGATGGAATGCTGAAACCTATGACGTTAGCCACGCCCTGGGACGATCGTTGTGTGGGAGGGTGATACACAATTCCAATCCGGTTCGTATCGTCTCCTTTCTTCGTGATAAGAGAATGGTTTTTAGTAATAGGTGTTTATCTTCTTTGGTCACAAGCCTCCGGTATCGATACTACCCAAGCAGTAAACCTTCAATGGAAGTACGTTTTTCGATGTCCCGCGAGTTAGAGATGTGTTTCCTCATACCTTCCTGTTATGGCCCCCGGATAGATATATTGACTTCTAATTCTCATTCGCTCTTGAACCGGAACTCGCCTCCATTATTTATTCCCTTATAGAATGGCCCCCGCTTATTTTGAAGAGTTAAAAAAGGCTCCTTCAACTTTGTTTAGTCAAAGGCTTCATTAGACCAAGTGCATCCCCTTGGGGTGCTCCCGTTTTTTTTTGTAAAGAATAAAGATGGGAGTCTTCGGATGTGCATAGACTACCGACAACTAAATAAAGTAACATGTTAAGAACAACACAGTATCCTCTTTCACTCGCATTGATGATATTGTTCGATCAGTTACAAGGCTTGTGTCTTCTCAAAATCGACTTGAGGTCTGGTTATCATCATTGAAATACGGGCAGTCAGATGTGCCAAAGACTGTTGTTCGAACCCGGTATGCATTATGAATTCTGTAATGTCCTTTGGACTAACGAATGCCCCTGCTGCTTTCATGAGCTTGTGACTGATTTTAAAAGCCATATCTGGATCTCTTTGTGATCCTTATTTAATTGATGATATACTAATGATACTCCAATAGTAAGAAGGAACATAGGAGCATTTGAGAATTGTGTTGGAAATGTTGAGTGGGAAAAAGCTTAATAACCAAATCTCCAGTGTGAGTTTTGGGGGGGCTAGATTTCATCGTATCCTTCTTGGGGCAACTTTGGTTTCTAAGTATGGAGTGATGGTGGATCCTTCAAGATCGAAGTAGTGAAAATTGGTAAGACCTACTAATGTGTCAGAAATAAGAAGGCTTTGTTGGTTTAAGGCCAGTTCCTACACCGTCGATTTGTTCAAGGGATTCTCGTCTATTGCTTCCCAATTGACGAACTTGACTAAGCAGAATGTTCCCATTGTATGGCCGGTGAATGTGCGGAAATCTTTCAGAACTCAAGACCTTGTTGACTACCTGCACCTAATCCTTACCTTGCCCAGTAGAGGTAAGGAAATTCATTGTTATGTGATGCATCTTATTCTGGTTTGGGGTGCAGTCTAATCGCACGAGTAAGAATGTGAATTGCTTATATGCTTCGAGGCAATTAAAGTTGCCTGACGTACTTAATCCGCACCAACTGTTTGAGTTGGGCTGCGGTGGTGTTTGCCTAAAGCAATGGAGACCTAATTATAATGGGTTTCAGTGTGAAGTCTATACGGATCATCATAGCCTACAGTATGTCTTTACTCAGAGAGATTTAGATTTGAGACCGATGAGGTGGTGGAACTACTGAAGGATTTGATGTTACCATCTTTAAAGCATCCGAGACAGGCTAATGTTTTTGTCAGACCCTAAAGTAAAAAGCAGGGAGCATGGGTAGTTTAGCCCATTACAATTTCTAGACGCCCATTGACTAGAGAGGTTCAGACTCCTGGCTAAATGACTTATGAGGTTTAGAATAAATGAAAGGGAGTGATGTCGCCCAGTTGTGGAGGCAAATCTTCTTTCTTGACATCATCAAGGGGACAAACAGTTTGATGTGAAACTAGCCGAATTCGGGATAATGGTGGTGCGAATGAGAGCTAAAGAGACCATAGGATGAGGAAGGTAGTTTTGAGAATTAAGGACGGTTATTTGTGCCCGTGTTGATGATTGACTCCAGCACTAGTCTTACAGAGCTCATAGTTCTGGATATTCCTATACATCCTGTGGCAACCAGATGTACCAGTGACCTAAGGCAAACATCTTTAGTGGAGTAGAATGAAGCCACAATTTTGTTGAGGTTGTCCAAATGGCCAATTGTCAACAGGTAAAGTATGAACACCAGAGGCCACGGAGGAACACTTCAGGAATGCCTATTGCCTACATGGAAGTGGGAGAGAATTGCAATCGACTCGTGGTTGGTCTTCCAAAGCCATTGGGCAAGTTTTTGCATTCTAATTTGGTAATGTGGACATATGACTAAGTCCTGCTCATTTCATTTCATTTCATTTCCGGTTAAGGTGACTTACATGCAAAGAATTTATCCAGACTCACATCTCAAAATTATTCGGTTGCAGGGCGTTCCCTTTCCATCATTCAGATAGCAGGTACGCAGTTTACTTCTAAGTTTTGGAGGACTTGCACGCAGAATTAGGTATCTAGGTGTTGGACCTTAGTATGGCATTCACCCTCAGACCGATTGACATTTGATCGAACGATTCAAGTATGGGAAGATATGCTCTCGAGCATCGTGTGATCGAATTCTTGGTCATTGATAACTTCTTACCCCTAGCGTAGTTTTTCGTACAATAATAGCAAGCACTCAGTATTATCTGGCTCACCTTTCGAACATTGTATAGGGAAGGAGAATTATGTCGCCCATTGGTTGGTTTGATACATTCGAGGTTAGACCTTGGGGTACTGACCTTTTTAGGGCTTCTTGGAGAAGGTGAATCTGTTCAAGAAAGCTTTTAGCGGCTCAAAGTAGGCAAAGGAGTTGCATATCCAAATGTTAGGGACTTGGAGTTCATGTAGTGAGCAAGTTTTGCTGAGGTTTCACCATGATGGTGTGATTTGGTTTGGTAAGAGGTAAGGAGCTAAGCCCGAGGTATATTGGATCCATTTGAAGTCCCTGAACGAGTAGGGAGGTGGCTTATTAATTAGCCTTGCCTCCCTGCTGTCAGGAGTGGCAACCCTGTTTTTTTTCTGTGTCTATTTGTGTTGAAAAGGTACCATGTGGATGGAAACTAACATCATGTCTTGGATTCAGG
This sequence comes from Solanum habrochaites, assembly GCA_027704765.1. Taxonomy (NCBI): domain Eukaryota; kingdom Viridiplantae; phylum Streptophyta; class Magnoliopsida; order Solanales; family Solanaceae; genus Solanum; species Solanum habrochaites. The sequence goes on from JAKWJA010002498.1 coordinate 62,448,849, forward strand.
TTCTGCTTGATGAGAAATTAGCTTATGAGGAGGAGCCTGTGGTCATTTTAGATAGAGAAGATCCGCAAGTTGAATCGAGGGAAGATTGCATCATTAGGTGCAATGGAAAGAATCGACCAGTTGAAGAATCCACTTGGGAGAAGGAGCTGATATGCAAGAAAGATCCTGTTGAACCGCATTTTGACCGACCTTTACCATGTTTTAGGAATACTATTCGTTAAATACATATTTTATTTAGTAATTTTTAATCGACTTTGCTTGAAAATTTATATTTTAGTATGTTTTTACTCTATAAAATTATCGTAATATTATTAAAATATTTTAAAAATTATTATGAATTTCCAAATATTTTTAAGTTTAAATGATTTTCAATTATATAAAAAATCTTTTAATATAGTTAGTAGTTAATTAACATAGTCAATTCCTACACTTTCCTTAATTTTACATTCTAGCCTTTCTATCATAATTTCTTTCATCATAGCCATCTTTCATTTCAATTTCTAGCCACTTTAATTGCAATTTTTGCCATTCTATATCGTTGTCACTCTAATTTCAAAACATCCTCTTTTAATCTCATTCCGTTCCATCTTAAATAAATTCCAAATCTATCCTCCCTTTTATATCTTATCAATTCTAACCGGTCAAGATTTCCTCCTATTCTTCTAAATTCTAATACCCTAAAAGACAAACAAAAAAAAATCACTGCTCTCTTCCTCCCCTCCCTCTCTCCAGCCGCCTCGCTCTCTCTCCCCATTCTCTTCTTTTCTCGAGCTTTCCCTTCTCTCCAACCGTCGCGCCTCGTCTCCTCTCTCCCTCCCGACCCCCTCTTATCCTCTCCTCTCTCCCGCTAGTATTGCTCTTCCCTCTTCCCGCGGGAAGCTGCTATGGGCCAGCAGCTGACAACAGCAGCAGGGGCGAGCACAGCAAGCCAGAGACAGCAGACTGCTGGCAGCCGCGCCCCCTCCCCTCTTCCTCTCTCCGTTTTCCAGCAAGCCGCCCTCTCCTCTCTATCTTCCTCTCTTCCCCCCCCGTTTCTCTCTCCCCCATTCCTCCTCCATGTTTCTCTTCTTCTTCTTTTGCAGGGAGAAGCAGCAACCAGCAGCGAACTCCGACAGAGCTTTGGAAAATCAAGTTTTGGCGAAAAGATGGATATTTTAAGAAGCTCCATCCGGGTACTTTCTTTTTAATTTTTATTATCTCATCTTTTGATAATATTGTTCTTCTTTCATTTATAATTTGGCTGGATTTTAGAATATAAATGTTGTTATGCATATCATCGAAACTTATTGATTAGATCTTAAAGATGTTTAAATTTAATCGTTTATATGGGGTTGTTATGCGTAATTAGAGTTCTTTAGATTAATTCCATGCACATATAGTTCTTAACATTCCCTTTTATCAATGGTCACCATTTGCAGTGACAAATTTGTACTTTGAGATTGACAATGTATGCTTAAAGTATTCGTTTCTTATTCGAATATGACTAGATTCTTGACTTATTTGTTTGCTACATTGTTCCTTGATAATTGGTATGATTGCTTATATATTGTGTAACATAATTTTTTATTTTTCTTTTTTTTTCCGCTTGATGTAATAAATATAATAATTCGGTGACAATTTTACCGTCACTCTTTTCCCCTCCTCTGCGTGTTAAAATTGAAATTGATTAATCGTGCTAAACAAATTTTGATCACATATATGAATTCGGACGAATCTTATGTTTGTGAGATATTGTGCCTACTCTTTTATTTACTATGTTTAATAATTGATTGTAATGACCTTTTTTAAAAGTTGATTGGATTCTCCTTGCTTTAATTTTTGATAAAAAAAAAAAAAAATTAGGTTTAATATAAAATAAATAAATCTTTTGTTGATCTAGTTTCTCTTGTGCATACGGAAATGTTATAATCATTGATTCACGTATTCCTGAATTAAAACTTGACCATATTTCCCTACTTGTCTTTTTGGTAAAAAATATTTTAGAATAAAGTTGTTTTTTACTCCCTTTCCCTCTTTATTAAAAAGAAAATCAGTTTGGTTTTTTTTTTTTAAGGAAAAAATATATTAGCCTCTCTTAATTTATTCTTACTTGTTTATATGTGGTATGAAATATTTTAAAACTTTTTGATATTGGTCCCTCATGTATAATAAGGAAAATAGTATAGTTTTTTTGTAAATTGATTCCTTGAAAATGCTCTTTCCTTATTTGTTTCCCCCCTTTGCTATATAATAAGACCCCTCCTTTATTTCCATCACACACACATCATTCACTCTCATCACAAAACTCTCTCATCATTCTCCTCTCCCTTCTCTCATTTTTTAGGGGCTCGTCTTGCTATTACAGAACATTAATATTCCGGTATTATTCAACGGGTTCTTCTTTGCTATCTTATTACTTTGTGTTCGATGGTTAAAGGTTGAATCAATTCGCTTTGCTTAACGGGTTAGTATTCTTAACATTTCACACTATCTTTACTTCACAATTTTTGTAAGCATTGTTTTGTATGTAAATTCGTCATTAACGATTCATGTTGTCTCACCTTAATCTAACAAGTGTGATTACTTGTGTAGTTATATTTTAATTACTTTGGACAGGTTTCATATTTGAAGTTCAAGTTTGAGATTAACTGAAGAAGGATTTATTTATTTGTTTGAATGTAGATATATATCTATATATTTTTATTTTTTTCGCTATTTTATTTATTTATTTCGAGATGTTTGTAACAATTGTAACCCTAAGATCATATAATAAATTTATTTGGGGGTCGTCTAGGGAGGGGGGATTTTATATGCTTATTATTTGTTCTTTTTATATTTTTTGACAATCATGTCCTAATAGGGTTTTCTTTTAACCACCTAGATGTAATTTTAATAGGTGTCTAATCTAATCATTTCATTTGCTTACACTTTTGTTAATTAATAGTCTAAAATAATAACCCAGATTCCGTTAATGTTAAAAGCAAATCATAGTAATTTATAGCCGATTAGGTGTTTTAATAATGTTATAATTTGCATCATCTTGTCATGTAGAAACCATTGTCAATGTTTAACTTGTTCATCAACATTTAAATTACAAAATTAAGGCATATATATGTTATTTTTATTGAACACCTAGAAATCAATTTCTATGCTGTAAATAAACTCTTACTATCCACCACAAAAAATGAACTTGTTTGGTGCATATTTGTGCCCTCCCCTAAAATTAGTTAATATTAATTCATGAGTAATCCCATTCGTTTTCTGAAATTTCCGCATATCCTTGCTATGTTCTTTTCTTAAAATAATACTAAATTAGAATCACTTTCATGGCATTTAACTTGGCTTTTAAAAAAATATTTCTATCAAAACCTGTACTTTTCTTAAAGTCATTATCAATCTTCCTTTAAAATTTTTGATTTGAATTGTTTATTTTGAAAATAAATTATAAGCACTATCTCCCTAACCTATCGTTAGTGGGAAAGTCAAAGGAAACGACGAGGTCTAGTTCCAATTTTTAAACCCTACGCATCCGCGAAGTACCACCTACCATGAATTTTCAAAAAAGAATTATGTGCATTTACTATGTAAATGTTTATGTGCCTACGTGTGAACTAAATCTTTTCACTCATTTTTTCAACATCACTATTTTTTTTTGATTACCGACCTCAAATCAAAATGTTTCTATGGTGGAGGAGCGCGATCAATCATATCGTGGCATCATCCCTATAAAGAAACAAATATTTTTTTTTTTTAAAAATAAAACAATTCATATTCACAACTTGTGCGTAATTTTCAAAACTTACTTTCTTCACCGATTAATTGTTTAATATTTATAAATTTTGTTTATAACTAGTCTCATGCTTAAATAAAACTTGATTGTTTATTTATTGCATCACCTATCGTTGCATGCTTTAAATTAATAGTATTAATTGTTTAGAGTTTTATCACTTAGTAAGATTAATAAATTAATAACTTAAACGACCCTTGATTGCTATTTACCGCCACTAAATTGCATGAGAGCCGGCCGGACTCCCACACTTGTGGATCTCCGGGGATGCCTAACCCTTCCCTTCGAGATAAGTTGAACCCTTACCCTAATCTCTATCTCGTAGCCCGCTGACCTTAGTTTAACTTAAGTTAGGTTAGATAGGTGCCCTACGCTGCCTTAAGCTCGTTATGGGGGGGGGGGGGGCAGTTGGCGACTCCAAAACTCAAAATCCCAAAAGAGTTTTTAGTTTTCGTAGGCACACACAAAGACGACAAAGTCGGATAGGAAGGAGAACCCCCGTTTCCGCGAACATGGGTGGCGACAGAATGGTCGCTCCGCTTTGGGAATTAGGTTCTTACCATTACGTGTTAATTGCTTCTTTAATGTGGGTTTACTTTTTTTTGTATTTTCTTCATTATTTGTTAAGTGCTTACCATGTTTACCTTATTTGTTGCCTATTACAACGTTTTTCTCTTCAGGTCCATCCCTTTTCCTTAATTGTTTATGACTCATGTTTCCTCTCTTCCCTATTCACCTTATTTGTTTACTGTTAGTCTCGTATCCTTTACTTTTTTACGTAGTTTTCATATCTTTATATGTTTACTTTCCTTTATTTATGCTTATTTATTTATTGGTTTATAAACTCTGCCTATATGTTACCATTTTTCAATTTAAATGCTAAATTTTACCGCTTTGTAATTGCATCCCGCTCATACTTCTCCCAATTGGGACCCTCTTCCTTTTTATTGTTCTCTTATGTTGTTCCTTTGCACCTCTCACCCTACTCAATCTTATCCACATACCCCTTATAGAAAGTCGCATATGCGTGGCGTAGTGGATTAGTTTTTTTACTAACCGCGAACCACGAGCCTCTCGCATAAGAGCCCTTTCACGTCCGTGGCAAGCCAACTTTTATAAGTCCTGTTAGTCAACCTGCTGCATAAGCCCTAGGATGTTTGACCCCTTGGGTCCAATCCATGTAGTTATAGCCACCCTTCGTCATAAAGGCCCCAACACCCTTAGACAAATTGCATATTTATAAGTCAACGTGATCATAATAATTAATCAAGCCACATTGTCACATGAGTTTAAAGTCGTTTGTTACGTGTTGCAGAGTCATGGCTCACCCTCACTTTCCCCAACACACAAATGGTGGTCAAAGTTAATCAATTTTTGAAGATGTTTTGGCATGAAAAGAGGAAGATGGACTCGCACCTCCTCAACAAAAACAAAACCGATCTATGACATTACCCCAGATGAGGAAGCACGATTGTGCCTAACTTGGAAAAGCACCATATTTAAAGTTTTTTCCTCTTATTCCGCCATGTGTTTATCCCAGCCTTTAGTTATCTCTAGATTGATGTATAAACAAAATTTATTGAAAGTCTTTTTATTGTCTAACTCTAAACTCCATTGGCAAAATAGAAGGTTTGAATTAGTTATTGTGCCTCAATTATTTGTCGCTTAGGCCTACCTCTGGCGCAACAGCTCCTTTGCTTAAGGCCGTTCATCTTAATAACGTGTTTATATCCCAATTTATCATGTTCTAACTGGGCTTTATTTTGCTTTTATTTTATTTTATTTTATTTACCCTTTCCCATTAAATGTGACCTTATTCTATTAACTGGCTATAATTGTCCCCCTTTGAGCTATTAATGTCATGCATTTGAAATTATAATTTTGGTTCACTATATAATAAACTCGGTTTGGTGTTGATTTACTTCTTTGGATTAAAGGTTTGTCTATCTTTGGATAATGGGCCGTTCGACTAAGATTCTGGCAATATGACAAATATGTTCAACCTTCGAAAATCACCCATCTTCTCGTCCAACACAAAGTACCTTTTGGGACAATCTCTCCTCATCCTATTCCTAATCACTTCACACCCTCTCATCAATAAGGTCCTCCATACGCCTCAACTTTGGATGGCTCAGGATATGAGGGAATAGATGACAAAATAAGACTTCTCAGCTATTTCATTACAAGCGAAAAATGCTGTATATGACCGGAGAAAGGGTAATGAGGCTTAAATTCAACCTACTCATGGCCCTAAGGGTACTAAATTTATGTCTACACCAGGAGTCGAATTGCCCGTCATGATTTTAAAATTCCAAAATCACATGTTCGAATCGGACGTGGGGAACCAAAAGCACATCTCAAAGATTTTTTGGCAGCATGCTATTTGGCATTTACAAAACAATGAACCCTCTCCTAATGAGGTTTTTATTCAAAGCTTATCAGGAATAACCTTCACTTTTGGTACGTAAATAAGACTTTGACAAATGGCTCAGCATGGGAAACATGGCTCGAGAACTGTTTGGAACAATACAATTTAATGAAGGTTGACCCTACATGTTACTTTGATCAAATTGAAAAATTAAGTCAATGAATCTTTTGAGGAATAGGTCATCACGTGGAGAATGGAAGCCTCCAAGATACGTCCTTACCCGCATGAGGGAGTGGTCCAACTCTCACGATCACTTGAGGGTATTCCATAGCACAAAACCCTGTTCGTGCTGGTGATTCAAAGTTTTCGACGTCTTATTCGAATCGGAAAAGAGTTTAGAAGAATGGCATTCAGGTCTGGAAATTGTTGATACACAAATTTCTTTTCAAGTCCTTGAAGACTCGTTAGATGAAAGGAACGAAGAGGCATCAATATATATACCTCGCGAACAGGAATAAATATTGAGCAATTCATGCTATTCTTGACTTTCCAACTCTCGGGTATCCATCAACAATAAGTGAGGAAATACCTCTGTCTTCACTCCCTTAAGGGAACGTTTGTCGACTGACATTTTCCAGATATTATGGGCTAAAGGACTTCTTAAGACCCAATAAATGATGGATTATTTCCCAAGCACTCTCTACTTCAAACTTTGAACTATCCAAAAATTGTGCCTACATTCAACATTCAAGGTATTACACCGAAGAATGTGCAGCATTGAGAAATAAGATTCAGAATATGATTGACAGGAAAAATTATCGTGCACCAAGGACGACACCAACCAACAATTGTCAATCCCTTCTAAATGGCGAATACTTCATCGTTCATAGGAGTATACCCTACAAGATGTATGTTAGGCACTGCAAGGAGCGTAAATCATCATCAGAGAGATTGATAGGGTGGACAAGACTCTTATGATAAAGTTGGCTTTTATTTGTCTCTAGACTTATTCCCAAAGCCTTCCCCATTCCTTTCATGCTTCCGCTTGTATTCTGAACTACGTTTGACCTGATTTCCTTTTTTGATACGTGCAACCCTCTGATGGGTCCGGTCTCTACCAATAAATTTTTTTTTCTTTCGCATGGTCATTCAAACCTTCGTACAATTCAAATCTAGACTAATTTAATCCATGACTAATTGACACTTGAATTTTGAAGTCGAGCCTTAATGTCCACATACAACCATCACTTTCTTTGACTTCAATTTTTTCTGTCCGGGTTGAGTGCAAGCAGGCTCAAAATTCTTATTAATATACTGGGCAGAAATTTTGAGGAAACCTCAAAAATCTCATAAAGAATGTTTGGAAAAACATGAGTAATATCTTATACTCTAAACTAACTCTAAACTGGGGCGACATTTTCTAGAAATCCTCAAAATTTCACTCAAAACGGAATGCAACTCTAAGGCAAACAATCACAGGTATGACCATCTCTCGCCTTTTGAATTTCGATTTTTCTCTCTGGATGCAGGAATAAATTAGAATGTGGGTACTGTCATATTTAGGAGCTCCTATGTAGTCATATTTTTATACTATCCTCAAGTACTTTTTGAAGAGGCTCTTAATCACTGTTTTCTAACGCCTGACGTGAATATATATTTAGCTCACTCCCCGCCTTATCTATACTACGATATTTAGGCTTTTCCCGCCTTACATAGGATGTTTAGGCTTTTCCGCTTTAAATGCGAGATTTTAGGCTCGTCCGCCTTACAATAGGATTTTAGTCTCTTCCGCCTATACATATGATGTTTAGGGCTCGTCTGCCTTCCAATACGACATTTGGCCGTCTGCCTTACAAACGACGTTTAGGCTCTCCCCTTACAATAGTGATCTTTAGGCCTCTTTTCCCCTTACAATAGGTTGTTTAGGCGCTCCGCCTTATAGATAGGATGTTTAAGCTCGTCTGCCTTACAATACGACATTTAGGCTCGTCTGCCTTACAATATGACATTTAGGCTCGTCTGCCTTACAATAACGATATTTAGCTCTTTTCCTGTCCGCCTTACAATAGGATATTAGGCTCATCTGCCTTACTACGAGTTTTAGGCTCGTCTAGCCATACAAGAACATTAGCTCTTTCCGCCTTACAATAGGATGTTAGGCTTTTTTCGCCTTAAATAATGATGTTTAGCTCCGTCCTCCTTTAAAAGACGTTAGACTCTCCTGGGTACAACTAGACATTTGGCTTATATTTATATGTTATACTAATCAATATTTTGAGAGTTGACGTTATTATTCCAAGAGGGTTTCAATCCTTAAAGACGTTAAAGACTATCAAAGCCTTGCCTACGTCTCAACAGATACGCTTTTTACCACCTCTGTCTATTTAGAACTCATATTTTATTATTATTGGTCAGACTTTATCTATTTAAGCTAACATTTTATCTAGAATTTTGCAGATATGATCGCTCGCCCTTGACACAACTTATCATGTTATCCCTCTATCACAACAAGTCTCTATCATTCTGTCGCTTTTCATACTCCGTACCCTTGCTCAAATGTTGAGACATCACTCTATCAATGCTCTTCATGCTTATCTGTCACGCTCTTCTACCTCTCAATCTCTCTTTTCCCTCGCTACACAGTCGTCATCTATTCAAGCGATATCGCGCCTTTGTCAAATACTTATCGCTCTATCAATTTTTAAGAGTTTCATTGTGCTCTTGAATCTAAACTACCCACGAACTGATTCTCGTAGAACCAGAGATATGTAGGGCGACTTTAAACAAAGTCCTCGGTCGACCTTTTTTAAAACTCCTATATCTTTCAATTGATCCAACTGACTCTCTCGTCGGTCTGACCACATCGTCTACTAAGTCCAACGTTGTGCTGCCAATCATTCTTCATTCTCAAGTCAACAAAGGGGCAACTGTTGACCCATCGCAATTTTGACTTGACCTGTGACCCATGTTTAGGAATACTATTCGATTAAAATACTATTTAAATTTTAAGAATTTTTATGACTTTGCTTGAAAATTAGATATGTTAGTAGGGGGGGGGGGGTTGCGCTCTGCATCCTTGGGGGGGGAATGTTTTTACGCTATAAACTATCGTAAATATTATTAAAATATTTTCAAATTATTAATGAATTCCAATATTTTAAGTTTAAATGATTTTCAATTATATACAAATATTTTAATATATGTAAGTTTTTAATTATAGTAATTCCTACACTTTCCTTAAATTTTAATTCTAGCCTATTTCCTAAATATAATTTCTTTCAATCATAGCCACTCTTTCATTTCAATTCTAGCCACTTAATGCCCTTTTAGCCATCTATATCTTGTCACTCTAATTTAAAACATCACTGTTAAATCTCATCCGTCCATCTTAAAATAACATTCAAAATCGAATCTAGCCCTTTATCTCTTCTTCAACTCTACGGTCAAGATTTACCTCTAATTCTTCTCAAATTCTAATACCCTAAGAATAGACCAAACAAAAAAAAACTCACTCTCTCTCTCTTTCCTCCCCTCCCTCTCTCGCAAGCCAGCTCTCTCTCTCTCCCCCATTCTTTCCTTCCGGCGAGCTTCCCTTCTCCATATCCGTCACTCCTCGTCCTCACTCTCTCCCTGCCCGAACCCCCCCCCCTCTTCTCTCCTCGTTCCTCCTCTAGTATGCTCTTCCCTCTTCCCGACAGAAGCTGCTATGGAGCAGCTGGACCAGCACAGGGGAGAGCAGCAGCAGCCAGCGACAGCAGCTGCTGGCAGCTCGACGCCCAACCTCTCCCCTCTTCCTCTCTCCGTTTTTCCAGCAGCCGGCCCCTCTCCTGCTTTCTTCCCTCTTCCCCCCGTTTCTCCCCATTCTCATCCTCATGTTCTCTTCTCTTCTTTTGCAGGGAGAGCAGAACAAAGCAGCGAACTACGACTGATAGCTTTGGAAAATCAAGTTTGCGAAAAGATGATATTTAAAAGATCCACCTCCGGAGTACAGTTCTTTGAATTTTTTATCTCAATCTTTTGATAATATTTTGTCTGCTTTCCTTTCCCATTTATTCATATTTCTCTTGCTGTCTTCTCGAGTGTCCTCGTTGCATACTCAAGCGCAATATAAAGGTTGTTATGCATATCATCTGAAAACTGCCTTATTGATTCAGATCTCCTAAGCACAACTTTTTGAATTTAAATCGTGTTTATGGGTTCGTTGAGTACCTTTCCTTACAACTCTTACGATTTCTTCTACACGATAATTTCCACCTGCACCATACTCTTCGTTCTTAACAGTGTCCCATTCTTCCTTCGACATATAATATGTCATCTCATTTGCTTCAGTGACAAATTGTAACTCTTGTTGTAGATCAATTATGCCATCTCAAAAGTATCCCTCCGTTTTCTTTACATTCGACCTTACTATAGCTCTGACATTCCTCTTGCATCTTTACTTTTTGCGTGGTTTGCTAACCCCCTACCTTGTTCCTTTGATACGCCCTCTTGGTATACGATTTGCGTTATATCATTACCTCTTGATGTGTATCAACACCATCATCTTTTTTTATTTCCCTCGTCTTGCTGTTACTGTAATAAAACTATCATACCTCTCCTCGCGTGAGCAAGTCCCTTGCTTACCTCACCCCTCCATCTTCTTCTCCTTCCCCTCTTTCTTCTTTGGGTGCTTTGTTTATATGACAGACCACTCTCGTGCCATAGCCTTAATTTCGATTCCTACCAGACCTAATTCGTACGTCACCATTATAGTTGGAAAATTCCGGACCCTACGATCTTCCATGTGCTGGTGCGTGTGTGTAGTCTAGAAGTCTGTGGTTCCCCTACGCTCTTTTTACTTACTCAGCTGTTAATTGATTATGGATTCTCACCCCGCCCTTCTGCTCCTCCTGTTAGGTGTCGTTGGTGATTCTTACCTTGTTTTTCTTCTCTCAATTTTTGCGAGTTATAAAAAATATTTTTACCGGTTATACCTCTGTATACAAATAATAATAATTTTGTTGATTATTCCTTCAACTTCTTTCTCTCTTCAATCTCAAGGTATCCTAACTTGTGTTTCTTCTAGTGTCCCTCCAGCCTGCGTGTGACTATCTGTCATCTTTCCACTGCTCACATTCGCGTTCATTAAAACTTGACTATATTTTCCTACTGTGCTCTCTACGTTTTTTGGTAAATCCACCACTCACATTTACGATTATAGGTGCTCTTTTTTGGACTCGCCTCGTGATTAAAAAGTAAAAAGATCCGATCAGTGGTTGTGGCGGTCTTGGCGGTGATGTGAAGCACTACATAAAGGTATAGCCTTGATAAGGCGTCTCCCGTTATCTATGCCCGCCGGGCTCCATTGTGTGGCGTACTCTAATGGTACAAATAGGTCTTGGGACACACCTTCTGTGATTCGGGGGGGGGGGGGGGGGGGGGCCCCAAGCCCATTAGAAAGAAGGCGGCCGCTAGAAGATCCTGCGGTACGACCCCGTTACGATTGGCTTCTCTTTCGCGTTGACAAGATAGATGTGACGTGTCGCCCAAGGATTGGTCTTTGGCTCTACAAGTAGTTCCGTGGTGACAACACAAAGGTGCTCGAACTTGATCTGCACCATCAGTCGAATCCTGCGCGCATAAGCACAATCGTACTAACGAACGTCTCCTGAGGGGAAAAACCACTCTCCGTCCGTCGGGGTCAATGCGCAGACACAGAAACAACCGCAAGCGTCCCCTATAGACACCCGTCGGGCTCTCAATGACCTGCGAACTCGGCCTCGCCCTGCGTCTGTCTAGAGAATCGCGTGTGCACAGAATCACGCGCCGAGGCGTGCCGAAGGTAAACGACAAAACTCATCTCCGTCATAGGAGCGTATATAGAGTAGCTACAGGTGCCCCCCTTACGTCGGGTACGCGAATTGACTGTCTGGACAGAGAGAGGAATGGGGGAGAGTAACGGGCTTGCAACAACCATGCGTGTAACAGTAGGGGCGCGGACACATCTGGCCCACTGCAGCCTGCGCAGGGAGGAGCTGGCTCCCAATTGTATCCACTATGAAAAAACTCTGTAGAGAAAGGCAACAAAATCGGGCGGGGAGGCGAAGGGTGGTCCTGCGGGTCACTGCGCGGCCAGAAAGGGCCGTCTACGGCACAACCGCAGCCTCTGCGTATGGTCGGGGTACGCTAAAACCGGTATATGGACACACGCAAGCCGGGTGAGGTGACTGGGGGCGTATTTGTAGGTAGGGCTTTGCTAATATATCTTGCTCTTGTCGTGCCTGTACTCCTCGTTCTCATGGTACGTTGAGACTGCTCAAAAGTGCAGGGCTAAGAGCCGACGCGAAGGTACTGCTCGCAGTGCACCGTTACTCTGTCGGCGTGTGCGTGACAAACTCGCTATAGCTAGTCCCAGGTCACCCTTATCGATATATTTCTTTATTTTTTCGCGCTATTGTTTATTTATTCGATATGTTGTACGTTCTTTAACAGTCTCATCTGTAAACCCCAGATCATATAATAAATTTGTATTTGGGGGGTCGTGTCATCCTGTCTAGGGAGGGCCGATTTATATGCTGATTTGTTCGTTATATTTTAGAAATCATGCCTATAGTTTTTTATTCTCCTTTAAAACCTCACCTAGATTTAAATTTTCTCACATCCGACACGCTGTCGCTGCGACTCTATCCATCTAACCATTCATTTTCAATTTGCTTGACACTTTCGTGTCAATAAAGTCTAAAAATCATAATAAATAGATCTCCCTTGTTAATCGTCTTGTAAATCAGCCCAATCATATAATTTAATAGGCTATAAGGTGTTTTTTAATATGTTATTAATTTTAGCATCATCTTGTCATGTAGAAACCATTCTAAGTTTGAACGTGTTCTACAGTAAATTACAAAATTATGGCAATATATATGTTAATTTTTTGAACACCTAGAAATTCATTCCTTTGTAACTCTCTCCAATACAGCAGTGCGTTGCCCCCCTGTATTGACCCTCGATCCGTCGCCGCAAAACAGTCATCTCTCTCTTACAACTAAATAGCTACTTGTTTTGTTCCGGACTCGCATCTTCTTTGTGCCCTCCCCCTAAAATTAGTTAATATTAATTCATGAGTAAATCCCATTCGTTTCTTGAAGAGGGTCCGCATTCCTTGCAATAGGTTATTTTCTTAAAAAATACTAATTAGATCTTTCATTTTAACTGGGCTTTTTCAAAAATATTTCATATCAAAACCTTTGTAATTTTCTAAAAAGTCCATTATCAATCTTTCCTTTAAAATTTTTGGGGGACTTTGGGACATTGTGTTTTTGAAAATAAATTATAAGCACTATCTCTCCTATCGTTAGGGGAAAGTCCAAAGGACTACGAGGTCAGTTCAATTTTTAACACCGCGCATCCTCGAAGTACCCACCTATCCCATGATTTCAAAAGAATTATGTGCATTTTATATGTAATGTTTATGTTTCCTACGGTGAACTAAATCTTTTAAATCATTTTCCAAACATAAACTTTTTTTTTTTACCGACCTCAAATCAAATTGTTTTTTTTTTTTTTTTCTATGGTGGAGGAGCGCGATCACTAATATTGTGGCATCATCCCTATAAAGAAACAATATTTTTTTTAAAAATACAAAATTAATATTCAAACGGGCTTATTTTCAAACCTTACTTTCTCACATATTATGTTTTAATAATTTAAAATTTTGGTTTATAACTTAGTCCGCATCTTAAAAAACTTGATTGTTATTTATTGCCATCACCTAGCGTTGCCTGCTTTAAATTAATAGTATTAATTGTGTTATATTGTTATCACTTAGTAAGATTAAATAATTAATAAATTAAAACGACCTTGATTTTGCTACTTGTACCACCACCACATAACTTGCAAATGAGATACAGGCCGGGCCCCATCCTTGTGGATCTCGAGGATGCCGACACCTTCCCCTCGAGGTATTTGATCCTACCCTATATCTCTAGTCCCGTTGACTTCACTTTAACTTAGTTTAGGTTAGATCGGTTCCCTAACGCGCCTTAACTCGTTCGGCTCTGGGCGACTCCAAAACTCAAAAATCCCAAAAGAGTTGGTAGGTTCCTGTGCCTCCGCTCGTGCCACAAAACCCGGTTTCCGCCGGAACCAACACTGCCGGCTTCCCAATACCCACACCTGTTTACAGAGTCATGTACTTCTTTCATCTTGTTTTTCCGTCTCACAGATCGTTCGAGGACGAACGATGGGTACATCCTCGGCTATCTATTTAACGACCTGTTTAGTGTTTGAGTAGTTCAGATTTTAATTCTGAAAAATTGGCGGAGTCGACGGACCCCACGACGAACTCTCGCCTCCCCTGGGCACACGACCGTCGTTCTCTCCTCCGGGGGGTCTCCCTTTGTCTTGTTCCCCCACACCCCCGTTTGCCCGTTTCCCTCCTTCCTGCTTCTGCGGGCCACATCCAGCATTTTTTAGAACTACCACCCATTTTCTCTGGCCTGGTGTGTTCACTTGAGATAGCTACTCTCTGAACCGTCACACCGCACGGAATGGCAGGACGGACCGTCATGGGCGACACGACGGACCGTCACTGACCTCTTTCAATCTTCCTGGAATTTGATTTCCTCTGAACTCTGTGACGGAGCAGCAGACGGCTCACTCCCTACCCGGCTCCCCGTAGCTCTGCGATATCCCCGTGTCGCCAGATCCACAGAGCCTTCTTTCGTAGCTTTTCCTCTCCCAGGCTGTCTGGGCGGATATCTCTTGTTAGTACGCTCTTTACCCCTCTCCGTGGTGCGTCTCGCTTTTGTGTGACTATTATCCTGGACTGAATTATGTGTTGGGGGTGGGGATGGTGGGGGGGTTAGTTTTAAGAAAGGGTCTAATTACTGAGGAGGGTTAAAAGAGGTACCGTAAGTAATTAGTGGGTTATTATTGGTCATCCTTTATACTTATTATATGCTATTAAGGGTAAAAGAATAGGTTGAATAAAAAAGAAAAGAACATCGAGAAGAGAGAGAGAGAAGACGAAGAGGAAAGGCATAGACTTTGAGGAATTTGCTTTGCTTTGATCACTAATCTTCGGTGGACGGTAGGTTAGGTTTTTTACATGGCTACTCGTATAAACTCTTATAGCGAAGATATGTATGGGGGTTAGTAATTGTAAACTCCCTTCTATATGCTTAATTGATGCTTTTATGAATGATTATTAAGCATTGTGATAAATAAGCATGATGAAGTTATTAAATCGTTAATATCTTGAAAGAAATCCTAATCTATAACCTGTTTAAGAGATTGATGATGCCTTGGTAGAAAAGCAGGGCTTTATGAACTACATGATGAGATAAGAGGATCGTGTTTCACGAACCGACACGTAGAATTAGGGGATCGGATGTCACAAACCGACACTAGAATTAGGGATCGGGTTCGTCACAAACCGACACTTAGAATTAGGGTATCGGGTGTCCACGAAACTGACACGTAAGAATTAGAGGATCGGGGTCAACGAACCGCACGATATAATTTAGGGTATCGAGTGTCCGTAATCCCGACACACAAGTAGTATGGGAGCGGAGTGTCACGTTCTGACACAGAGAAGAAAAGATAAAAATGAATCTTGAAAGATGTTAATATACTCAATCTAATGACCATTCCCAAATGGGTATTGTATTTGAGCGTGAGTCCTCATGGGTGAACTTGGCTTGGCGGTGCTATACAATGATTGTAGAACTTGTTGTTTCTACTGTTGAGTGTTATAGTTGATTTATGATATTATCGTATATACTATTTTTTATTTTGCAGTTGGCCGATGATACCTACTCAGTACCGTGTTCTGTACTACCCCTACTTGTATGGTTTCTTTCTTTGTTATATGTGGGGAGTGCGCAAACATACCGTCGTCTTCAAACTCAACCGCAACTCTAGCCATTCTTCATCCACCGGATTCCAGGTGAGCTAATTCTTCTATCTTGGACTGGATCTTCTTCCTCATGTCTTGATTCCTGAAGTTCCGGCATTGACTAGCTTTTTTTATTTTACTTCTAGAATACTCTTAGTTTAGTAATTTGATCATAGATGTTCTTAGTGGTGATGACTTCCGTCCAGATTTAAGGGGGAAATACTAGATGTTGGAATTTTAGAAGTTATTTGATTGGTTTTTAATTATGAGTTTAAGTCTTCCGCATTACTTTCTGTGATAATATATGGAATGTTCAGGTTTAATTGGTTGGGTTCGCTCACATAGATGTAAGTGTGGGTGCCAGTCGCGGCCCCGTTTTGGGTATGACCTATCGAACTATATATATTTATATAAAAATTTAAAATGATTAATTATATAGAATTAAACCGTGAGCACTCACTACCAATGTCGTCTGGTTTCGTAGTCCTGTGAGAGGAGTCTTAAGTTGATTGTTGTCCTCAATCTTTTGTTGATCTCACTCTAAGCAATTTTTTAAATATGTTTTGGGACGGTAGTCAAGGGAGCATCCACTACCTTAATTGAGATCATATTGGTTTTTTTAAAGAAACTTTCAACAATTCCAAAGTTGTGGGAGTGAACAATATTTAGGCATTTGGCACTACCGAATAATTAATCAAATAATCGTCTTTCCAATCGTTAAAGTTAAAAAAATGTTAACTAAAGTATAATATATGTATTCGAATATAAATACTAAATATTATTCACTATTTGTATAGAGATTCAAATTTTGAGTAAGTTTTAGACGGTACGTTAGAGTGGAGTTTACTACACTAATAGGACAAAGGACAGAAATCAAATACTTTTAAGGTAAAATTACCATTTGACTCTTATAAGTTTATAATTACAGAAATTTTTTCAAACTGATACAATAATACAACCGCTGATATTAATCGTTAAGTAAGATACATTACATTTTATACATGATATACTGATCCGATGTACATTTTATACATGATACACTAATATGATATACATTTTAAAAATGATACATTAATCTACTGCGCGAGATACATTAATCTGGTGTACGAGATACATTAATCTGATTTGCAAAAACTAAGGAATTTTAGGGATTTGTAAAACTAATAGGAGATAATGGTGATAAAAAAAATTTAAAGATGGAATTTCTGTCATTTTTTCTAAAATGTAAGTGATTCAAGCCATTAAATATAGACAAAATGGACTCATTTTATTAATATGCGTTGAAATTGTCACCCTAGCCTTGGATGTAATGTTGTTGGTCATTGCATCCCTTAAATTATCCACACTCTTTCCATCTTCATGTTGTCTAGCAATCTTGCACGTATCTATATTGACACGAGGCTCTACATGATTTCGTTAGGTGTTTAATTTTTAGGGTTCCTTTGAAATAATAAGTATATTATACCCTTTAATATATTTAGCGATTATTGAGTTAAGTCAATTAGGAATTTGTCATCTTCAGTTTCTTCATATCATCATCTTCCACCACCACCACCTCGAGCAAACGGGAGTTGATCACTTATGTGTTAGGTTTTGTAAATAATTTGAAACCCTTCTCCTTTTTGTTGAGTCGGGTGTTGAAGCATGTGAAATTAAAGATCTCGCCCTTTAAAGGTTGGTAGTTCCAGTCCTAAGATGTCAAATGGACGTGTTTGATTCAAATTAAAAATATCAAAATGGATTAAATTAAAATTGGGTTGAGTCATATCCTGTTCAAATTTACTTTGGACTCAAATATGTTAAAAACAAATTGGGTCAAGTTTATTTTGGACTCAAATATGTTAAAAAAAAACGGAATGGATCAAGTTTACTTTGGTTTCAAATAAGTTTGGCTCAAATAAGAGTATTATCTGGGAAAAACTACATAAAACTCAAAATAATTACATGTGCATACCTCAATCCAAAGTAATTCATGAAATATGCATTCTCAAAAAATTAAAAAAAAATACAGTCCACACCCTCATTCATTTAGGCTGATAATTTCGACTTAACTAGTGTTAAATTAGTATCATGTATTGTATTGCATCATTAAGACTGATAATTTTATTTAATTGATACTAAATCAGCATATATATATGTTGATTTAGTATAAATGAAGCAAAATTATTTAATGATACTATAAGAGTATATGTACATTGTTATTGTATTGTTAAAATTTCTTATTCGGAAATTAGTCATTAGTTAATGATACGATAAGATTATTCATATCACTGTTATTTACTGCAAACACCAAAATAGCATATTAACTGTCTCAATCAACATAAAAAATTTGAATAGCTTATCTATTAAATAAGATGCGAATGGATAA
Source organism: Solanum habrochaites (assembly GCA_027704765.1). Lineage (NCBI taxonomy): Eukaryota > Viridiplantae > Streptophyta > Magnoliopsida > Solanales > Solanaceae > Solanum > Solanum habrochaites. Next base: position 62,467,225 of record JAKWJA010002498.1, read on the forward strand.
AGTAATTACTTGTGTAATTTGGATAATACTGAAATTTGATTAACTTATGTGATCTGTTCAAGCAAAAACAAACTGATCTATTATTCAAAACTATGTTAGCACTAAAAAAAACAAGAATAATATAAAAGTAAAACTCGTGATTAATCGATCGCTAAATATTCGAAATAAATATTTTTTAAAATCAATCACTTATTCATCGTTCAATTAGATTATTATTGATAGACTTCTTCAATAGAAATTATTTATTGATAATTCACACATATATTAATCTTTTTTACTAAAAGATTATAACACGCGTATATATATATATATATATATATATATTACATTTTTCTAAAAAACTACTTTCTTGAAACAAGAAAAACAAAAGAGATATTTAATTTGAAGCTTCCAAATATGATGTTTCCTTGAAACTTCTTTTATTTCTACAAAGGGTAACTGTCACCCTCACTTCTGAATATTATCATTACTTTACGTACGTGTTTGGTTTTTCTATATATACTACAAATTCAGGAATATAACATTCTAATTAACTTTATAATATACCATTTTTGTTAACTACTCTATCTTTATAAGGTTTTTTTAGAAATCTCCAATAATCCTCTCACTATCACATGATCTGTAGGTAAAAAGGCATGTGTTATTTATGTAAAGACTATTATGGTAACAATATGTCGAGATCATTATGAGTAGGCCAATAGTGAAAGAAATTGGGCCAAAAAGACTTAAAAAGAATTTAGGTGTCTAGGCCATCAGGGAATAGGTGGTGGTGATATGTCAAGGTGGTTATATTTTCTAATAGCCAAGACATTAAGGAACCTATAGGACTTTACGAAATCGAATTTGGGTGAGGAAAATTCTTGAAATCAAACTTGGCCTAACGGGCATAGTTTGAGATGTCAAGGATAGAAGGAATGTTGTGAAAGGGGGTTTTCAGGAGTCTTCGAGTCTCTAAAGTTTGTGCAAACGCTATAACGGGTAAGTCGAAATTTTATGCAGAGAAAGTCTCAAAACCTCCTATGTTTTGCAACATTATGTTTGGGTTCGAAGGAGAAAATTAGGACAGTTGTTTTTACTCATTTTTCTACCAAATTCATCGATAAAGGTAAGTTCATTACTCCCCATCTTTTAAATTGATTCTTAAGCCTTATAATCTAAGATATTACTCTTCGGGGAGGATTTTGACTTGATTAAATAATAGAAAAGCCCTGGATTGGATAGAATGATCATGAATTGGCATGGGTTAGAATTTAGTATAATTCAAATATTACTTGGTCATCTTTTATTGATTGTTGTATGCATTTATTGTTTTAGATCAAGAACAAGTCAAGACATTGAACAATGAGAAAGCTCGGGTTTTGTTAGAGTTTTAAAGAGGCTTGACTTAAGGTAAGTAAGGTAAGTCAAAATTTATCATATAAATAGAAACGGAAATTAAACTCTTACTAATACAGAATTGTGTCATTCCTTTTTGAAATTTACTAAGAGGAATGTGAGTAATATTAATTTGATAGAGTAATTTCTTTTGTGCCATGTGGCATATTAGGGAGTAAATAGTTTCAAAAATCCATATTTTTAAGGACAATTAAAGACTCCTCATAATTAAATAGTTTCAAAAATTAATGTTTAAGGGGGGATAATTAGGACTTCTCATAATTTTAAGTGTGCATTTAACAAAATATGTCAAGTTTAAAGAGATTTTTAACAATTAACTCTTAAGTTATTCACATAAAGTATATATATCTACTTGTTTAATCATATAGTGCATAATATCAGTTGAAATATGCATAAGGTTTTACTGGTTATTGATGTTAAAAATAGAAGACATATCGTAGTTTAAATGATTAATGTATATTTTATGTTATGATTGCTTAACAACACGCACAAGAGTATTTTCAATATTTTGAATATAAGGTATTTAATTTGAACATTTTATTATGTATTTAAATATTTAGTTAAAATATCATCATAATTTAAGCGTCTAAACTAAATTTATCAGTAAGTTTAAGGACTGACAATGTACTTCACCAAACTTAAATTTACCGGTAAGTTTAATTTGAACATTTTATCGTGTGATTTTCACTTTAGCATATAGTTTTTTAATTACTAAATGCATTTATAACTTTATACAATATTAGTATTAGTGGATTTTTACTCATTTTAAGAAAGTAATTTGATGGCAAATATACTATATATGCGTATGTATGTATATTATCGGTTTCACTTATTTTATTAAAATTAAGACATCTGAATTCAAAACTAAATAATAAGTTGTATTTTAACTATATATAAATATATGAAAATAAATTTGTACGTTAAAATGTTACATGAAAATTTGAATTCGACATAATTAAAATTGTTCGCTATTTGACCTCTAGAATGTATTAATTTTTTCTTTAATAGAAAAAAAAATATTAAATTAATCTAATAGTTTATGAACAAAATATTTTTAAAAATTTATATGGAAATTTGGTGGTGATCATTACTATTTTCTTTGTCCAATAATACTTGTTCACGATTGATTTTGCACATTTCTTACGAAACTATAAATAGAAGAATAATTTTATTATATCACCCTTTCGATTTAATAAATATAATGCCTTAAAAATATAATAAAAAAATAATTGTAATTAATGATAAAAATAAATTAAAAATTAAATGTGAAGCATTATTTATTGATTTTATAAAATAAACAAGTATTGTTGAATATTTCAAAATAATATAGTGGTTATAGTTGTCGATAGGGGCTGGTGTTGGCTAATAGTGTGTAGTGAGTAATATTTATTTGTAATGGTAACCGACTGTGATGATTGATGATGGTAACTAAAGATATTTTCTTATTTGACGTTTCATACTACTTTAATATCTGATTAATGTAAATTTAAAAATAAATTACTTTCTTTCTAAAGATGATTATACATTCAAAAATTACGATAATTGAAATGACAACTACTAAAATGAGAACTTCAGTTAAATGCAAACAAACAAGACATTAGTACTTATCAATCCAACATCTTTAGTGCCCCATTATTTTATCCTTAATTTGACATTCTTGTTTGTCTTCATACATCTTATTCTCTTTCGAAATAGTAGTCTCAAACTTATTTCAATAAAAATATCCAAATGGTTTACGGTTATTCATAATTGGTGGGGGAATTAAAACTTCGATTCAGGATGTCAAAATATAAAAAAATTAAAATCCCACGAAAAATTAAGGTGGTGGCATATGTGATATATATATATAATATATATTATATATATATTATATATATATATATACGTAACAAATATTTTAACTCTAACTAGATAACCGTAATTTTCTGATGGGAGAAATATCGATCGACACCCTCAACTACATGTGGCTCCAACACTGCTCATGATATTAGCCAACTAATTGATATATAATGGTGGGTACAAGTGTTCAGTTTAGAATAGTTCAAAAGTATATTTGTAGTGGTATAACTTAATTAGTGATCTAAAATTAAAATTTAATAAGGGCTCTAAGTTAGTATTAAATGTAGCTTAAAGAGGTAAAGTAGCTTATTTCAAATAATTCAGGAGTACTTATTTGTGATCTTAAACAAATTATACTATTTCTACTAATTATTTTTTAAAAATCATTAAGAATAAATGAAAATTTCAAAAAATTAAATAATATAAAACATATAATCATTTAAATAAGTAATAAAAACTAGTATTACATAATATTATGTACCACTATTAATATATTTTGAACTAAAATAAGTAATAAGTATGTATTTTAGGCCCACTTATCAAAAATTGTCACTTATCTATCAATTTTATATTGTGTGTGTTTATTCGATTGGACACAAGTTCAATGATATAGAAGAATCTTTTGAATTTTATAATTTTTAAATTAGAAATCTGTATATCATATTATAAATATATATTATTAAATTTTATAGTACGAAATCAGGGGCGGAGTCATAGGAGTTCATTCTAATTTTTTTGGCGGAAAATTAAGTATTATTTATATATGATTAAAATATTATTCTATTTATGTATAGTAATTGTTGAATCTTACTATTTTCTGTCTTTTCTTTAGATTATAAATTTTTTTATTGAAAATTTTGACTCTATCACTGTACCAAGTGTGACTATGTCATTTATATATATTAAGGAATATCAGAGAATGCTGAAACTATAAACTCATAAAATATAGAAACATGCAAATTATGTAAGTAGAATACATCTATATAATTACGTAGGATGAATCTGTATACTAATGTTTTGGATGTTTCATGTTTTATTATCGAATGAATGTACGTATTACGTTGATATTATCTTTATCTTCGTGAAATAAAGAATTTGGGAGGTTATTTTTTATAAATCTTTAGTAAATATGAGAGTATAATAACAAGATATATAGTAAATAAAGTAGCTAATAATAATATATATTGAAGAACAAAAAACTACACGACTACTAGTAATGATTAGAGGCCTAGAGGGGCTTGCTTCTGCTGCATAAAGGACGACTATACTCAGATACCAACTAACCTTCTATCCAAATCATCAATCTTCTAATAAACTAGGGTTGTGACAGGCTCTGTCTAATCAATCATGTCTCTTAGTTCTTTTTTTATCCTGCCTCTACTTGTCCTAACTCCAGCTATAGTCAACTTATCACATGCTCATGTTGGCGTATTTGTATATTTCTTCTCCAGTTTTATGAATACTTCAAGACATATCTTTGAGTTTCATCAAATTTACGTACACTCCATTAATTCTCATAGACTTCAAAATTTGGTAAAACTTTACGAGACGAATTCAATCTTCATTATAATTCTTGAAGGTTAATCTACCCCAAAAAATTTCTCACGCTTATTATAAAAAATAAAATATTTCATCAAAAAACTTGTGAAAATCTCATAAACTCCTTGAATATTCATAAATATATCCAAACATCAAATACTTCCTTCCTTGGAATTATTGGCTGATATTCCTTGCAGTCATATTGGAGGTCCTAATCATCCTACATCCGAAAATTACAATACTAACTAATAACAACACTCAAATCAAAAAAAAGATCAAAAAAAAAAATAATCAAAAGAGGAACTAACTTATCACAGATATTAATCAATAATTAAAATCTTTGTTTTATCATATTTATTTATGATTATAATTTAGTAATCACTTTAAATTTTTTGAAAATAAATATTATTTTTTTAAACAATTTCTTCTATATAAATTCATATGGTTGATCAATTAGAGTGGTATAGTGCAACAGCAGTTCGAAAAATGCAATCTCTATTGCAGTAAATTCACGATAGAGATTCTATGATTATTAAATAATTAAATTAATAACATAAAATTAAAATATGATATATTTTAATTATACGTGTTATTATCAATTAGAACTTATTTGAGGTTTATGGCTTAATAATAACTAATATCATCACTTTTATATAAAGTGATTCTTAACATTGATTAATACTTACAATTAAATATAAAAATAAAATGATTCTATAAATATCTTAGATCATTATTCATTATTCCACCAATCAAATGGAAAGGTGGAAAGATAAACTAAGTGAGATAAAAAAGGTAATGATTTATCCTTTTGTTTTATTTGGGAAGAAAGAACAAAAGAGGTGTGGTTGTTTTTGTTCCCCCCCCCCCCCCTTTGAAAATAATAACGATGGTCCTAGTTAACGATTCGAACTATCGTTATTTGGGAAAGAAAAAATGTCGGGAGAACTAGGCAAATCATCCGGACAGAGCGAAACAAACGCCGCTAGGACGGTGATGCTCCAGCAGGATAGGGAGCTAGCATCAGAGCGGGATGGTCGGGGCAAAACTTAAATGACGTGAAACCCTATTTTTCCCTTTTTCTCAAATACCAAAAAAGGCGAGAATCGCCCCTAAAATCCTCAAAAGACTGCTCTCGGCTTGGAAAAGAAGAAGGAACAGATTTATAGCTCAAGGATGACGATAGCTCGCGAATTCTCGGCCAAATCCACCGTCTCGCGGTCCGTAAACTAGGATTTGGAGCCATAATTTCGTGCCGCTACTTGGCTCCCAAGTAGGCTAGGTTTATTTTATTAAGTAGTCTGAAATCCGTGTTCACTGTGTAGTATGTTGTTAACTAACGGTAGAATTCATGTGTATATCTTCGTGCACCAAAAAAGGGACTGTCGTACATGTATTCCTAGTTGTTATATCAGACGTATACTGTAGGAGGAAGCCTCATCCTGCGAACTAGGGTTAGGTGATGGTTTGATTTCCTGATTGTGTTAAATAAACCATATGCATACATGTATGTGATTAGAGATTTATTAATTGAACATAAGGAAAAGTCTAAATGTGTACAATTGCATGCCATGAACCTAAATATTTGATCGTATGATTATGAGTATTATTCATTCTGGGTGTGATAGCAATTGTGGTTGTGCTGATTGGATCGAGCGTAATGTTTCGACACATATATTGAATCGGGTGTCACGTTTCTACACATGAATATTGGATTGAATGTCATGTTACACACTAACAGTTTGGGAAGGGGGGAGGGGTTCCATGAGAGAACTACTTGTGATTGTTACGTTTATGTATATTTGTCACTGATGTTGAAAATTAGTTAGGTGCTCCTGAATGATAATCAAATTATGCATTCTGTATATGTGTGTTTACCATGTCATTTTACTTGTTATATATCTCGTTAATGAATGAACTGTGAATGGTCAAGTCCAATCGGTATGTGGTAGGGTAAGCAGAGCCTGAAGGTCTCGGTGTTACTGTGTTACTTTAGTGAGATGGTCTAAGGTCTTAAAGTTGAGAGCTGTGGGAGGGGGGTTATGTCGTAAATATTAAATAATTCGGTATTACCCTGAAAGGGGATCAGTATTAAAACGGCTAACAAGCCTTGATAGTTCGTAGTATGGAGTAAAGGGTTGAGTGGTGTGTTGGGTATGTAGCAAGAATTGATGGAAATAGAGGGAAGGAGAGGAATTTGAAAAGTTTTAACATGAAGGTTGGACTTGAAAAGTCCTCGAATGCTTTAATGACAAAGGCAATAGTCCCCTCATCGGATGAAATGCAAATAGAGGAGAGTTTAAATAATAAACACTCCTATTTATTGTTAAAGGTTGAAAGAGGGACCCCCCTCCGCGCGCGTCGGCGTCGTCGCTCGCTTCTGCCTCGCTTTGGCAAATGATCGATCGAGAGAAAATAATTTTTTGACAAATTATTTTATATAATTATTTAATTAATTTTATGGCCAAAAATTTTTCAATTAATTAGTTGATAACAGAAGTTAACCGAAATGTTTTTCAACTTGTTTCGTTAAGCGCCGACCCGACTCGGATCCGCGCGCTTGAACCCGTTTTAAATTCTGTTATATTTAAAAATCCCGCCATGACTGTTCTGAACGGTTGCAACTTCAGGAACATTCAATACCATTTGAAAGTTTGGCAACCTTTCCATTAATGGTCCGTGTCAATTTTTTTTATCTTAAATGGGTTGCAACCTTTCAGAATATATTCTTCTTGCCTATCATACCATTCAGTCTTCATATAGTGACGACCGCATTTTGAATATTCCTTCTTCCTTAAAAAAAAACCACTATTTCTCGTGTACTTTCCAGCTTGTGGATTGATTCGCTGACAAGTAGAGTTTTTGGTATCTATCTCTACTGATTAAGAATCATTTTACCTTGGCGGTTTATTCCAATCAAACCTCAGATACTCGAGGGGAATAATTTCCTCAAGAGGCACTGTGAATTCAGTGCACTTGAATTTTCTTCCTAAATTTCTGAAAGAGTATTACGAATTCTGGGTAAAGTTTTTACAGATTCAATTATTTTTTACAAATAAATTTCTGTTCATCTTATTTACTGGTTCAAAAATCTCAGTACTTTACTTCGTGTTTCTGATGATTTATTTCAACTCTAATTTCTTGATTTGTCATAACACAGATTGGCAGCATGGTGCTGTGGAAGAAGTAAGGGTGTATCATGAGTGGTTGGCCGGATAGGTGGTGGTTACATTCGGAACCTCCTCTAGAAGGTAGAATGGTTAAGTTATGATCAAGAGCGGAGCGAGTTAAGGTGTTAAAGTCATAGGTTAGTATATATATGTTAAAGTATCCGGGAATGGTAAGAGCGGGAAAATATATAGGTTGAGGAGTGAACAATCTTATTGCATGTTTTGTACTAGTCGATTTCTTATATTATGCAATGAGTATCGGGTAGACCGATGAGGCCTACCAGTACGTATGGTTTGTATTGATACTATTCTTGCTATGTCTTTTTGACATAGTTTGGTTGCTGGATTAGTGATATTTCATAGGTGAAGACGAAAACAACCTCCAATGGCTCCTATTTTTCCTATCATGTAGTGGAAGTTGCGCAATTTATTATTATGTTATATGCCTTGTAAATCGTAGAAGTTCTTGTACTTGTTCAGACTAGATCCCTGGGGTATTAATTACTTTACAAGTTTTAGCTTAAATTGTTTGAAAATCCTTATTTTATAAAAATCTCTTGAATGTTATTTTATCTGCACTTTCTCAACCTTCTGCATGTTTTTAACCGTTTGAGAATCAAGGGTTCTCCTACTTAGGTGTTAGAAGGTGCATGCACAGTTTGATGGATTGGGTCGTGACAATATATGAAGCTTGTTTGCTTTTGTTTATGAAAATAAATTATTTGAAATTTGGGAGGAGTTAGCTGGTAAAAAAAGTGTATGAATTTTTCACAAACTTTATAGTGTAAGAGCTAATTAAATTTTATTCTTATTTTCTTCAAAGTTGCAAAAAATTCTTAACTATGGTGGATACATTCTAAAATGTCTTGATACATTACTTTACAATTTTGTATACATATCTTTGTGTCTGATACATTACGTCTCGATTTCGGATACATTATTCAACGTCTTGATATATCACGTATGTCCTGATACATTGCTTAAAGTGATGCATCTGAGAATAGAAAATAGTATAAACTTTTTTAATTCTTCAAATGGTAAGAAATTTTAGAGATTATAATAAAATAAATTGTGTATTTAGATTATTTTTCCATTAATTGATGATGATAAATAATGTAAAATCAAGGTGAAAGACATTATAACATGAGCTATTCAATGATATTGGTAGTTTAAAGTTGAATTGATTGTAAATTTAAAAAATAATTATTTAATTACTATATTTTGTAGTTTGTCTATGATAGTAATTATTCTCAAATCAAGATGTCACATAAATAGCTTAAATATTCAATGAAGAAATATTACATCTTAGGACATAACTAATAAATGCACTTTTTAAGGAGTGTGTTATGTAAAAAGAAAAATACAATAAATAATCCGGAGAGTGTAAATGATTTGGTGTTGGGTTAAATCAATCTCAAATCAATTTAATTGATTTCAAAATTATCACAAAATCAAATCAAACCACTTATATAATCTATAGTGATATTTTTTTCCTTTTATATTTTCCTTACAATTAGAAAAGTATTTTTTTTCCATCATTTGTCCAACTTCTAATCCTTTATTTTGATGGCTATATCATTCTTAGATTGTGGAGAGATTCTCTTAATATCTATAAGCTTTAATCAAGTGAATAAACTTGATAAAAAATATTTTCTTTCAATAAATAGTTTATCTCATTGTTATATTTTTTAATAAATAGTTGTTCGTGACTAAAGGCTTAAAGAATTCATTAGCCTATAAAAAATAAATTAAACTTTTATGGCCAGACATAAAAAAAAATATATATATGGGTAAAAAGTCACTATATTGGTAGGACCAAAGTACTGCAGCTTGAGAAGGACAAGCATTTTTAGAGGTGGAGCTAAGTAAAAGATTTGTGGATATAAACGAATTCAGTAATGTTTTTTTCGATAAATTTATATTTATATTAAAAATTTAAATAAATAAATATATTGACTTGTGAATTTTTTAATAAAATTGATTGACCGATCCAGTAATATAAAAGGGATTGAGGAAATGCTTTCCACAACAATAGTGGATTTGACCCCAACTATCAATAGAAATATTGGAAGTTTACTTTTTGTAAAATTGAGTAAAAAAAAATATTGTAAATTAATGCGTCATAATGAAAATGATGATAATTTAAAAGTACGAAATGGTGGTAAAATAAATTTAATAAATATTAGTTACATTACTAAATATTATGTGTTTCAATTGTCTAAACCAATGTAAAATCAAAGAACAAATCTTTAATATTATTGTCATTTTTAGTGTCAAAATTGATTTTCCTTTTGCATTAGTATTAATTTGATTTTGATTTAAGTTTTATTATAATTACTAACACATGTGGACTATAATCTTTATGGAACCATTCAAAATTCTAAGTTTCAAACTTGAAATAGTATATTAAAGAGAAAATGGTCAAATGACCTATTAACCTATTAGTCAATTCTCAACTATACATCAATATTTTACGGGGATCCTATTAGCCCCTGAACCTTTTATTTTTGATATTTTGTAGCCCACAAATGTTGACATGTCCAAGAAGGTGAATACACTTTCCTTAGGCGCGTAAGAACTTATCTATAACATATAATATGCGTTTTAAATCCGCGTGTAAGATGAAATTAACCTAAAATTAAGGCTGCGAGCTGTAGCTTGCATTTTTTTTTGGCTATTTTCTTGAAAAAGTTTTCTTTCTTCTTCCTCAAGATTTAAAGAGTTGTAATTTTTTACTCACTTGGGTCACATAACTGTCTTTTTTTCTAATAGAATAAGCTAAGCAAAAATGAATGTTTGAAAAATTAATTCTTGAATTGGTAAAAGTGAAGTACTAAAAAAATAATTTCTGAATGTACAAAAATTACTTGTCTTTAGAGTTGTAAAAGAAAAATTGATACATATTATTGATTAGTTTAAAATTAAAAGTTTCATCCTAACTTAAAGAGAAAAGTAAAGGAAGTGGGTATTTTTTTTTTCTCAAGAAATTCATAGTAAAATGGAGGAGTTTAGGCATTGAATTTGAAATATGAAGAAAATAGAAGTGTTAGCAGTGGGCCCCGCGCGTGTACACAAACATGTGCATAAATCTTGTTAATGACAAAAGATCAGCGTTTAAGAGTTATAAAATATCAAAAATTAAAAATTTAGGGGTAATAGGAATCCCGCAAAGTATTAGTACGTAGTTGAAAATTGGTAAATAGGTTAGAGGGTCATTTGGACATTTTATGAAAAAGTGTAAGAAATATTTAAAAATTTATCAAAGTAAATATTTTATGTGTAAAATAAAATTTTAAAATTATATATACAATGTTGGGTTGCTTTGGTCTCGAGTTGTTTTTTTTAGTTAAAATTAAACCAATCCAAATATAGTCGGGTTATTTTTTTAACACCAAACCAATCACTAGACGAGTTACTCTTAATATTTAATTATTTCTTATTTCAATTTTTTTTGTAATTTAAAACTAACAATTGATTATAATAAATATTTATATTAATTATTATTTCTTTAAAAATGTACAAAATTCAAAAAGAATAAATAAAAATAACGTGAGGGAGAATACGTGTCCTCGTGTTAAGTACTTATCAGATCCAGCCCTATTTGTCTTTTAATTTGCACACCTGTCTTATGTTGTATGGTTCTATAACTTTTTTTTTAATTATTGTTATTATTATTATTATTATTGTTGTTGTTGTTGTTGTTGTTGTATGGTTTATATTACTTCTTCGTCAGTTGGTTCGGTTCGATTTTATATATTATTAGTTTGGTTTATTAGTTTTTGATTTTTACATACACTAAACTAATAAACAAATCAATAACATATGTGTTATTGTTTTTCAGTTTATCGAATTTTTAGTCGTTAATAGTTCAGTTTTTGATTTATCCATTAAGAAAATGCTCATAATCTAAACATATGATGAATCTATTCTCTAACAATTTGGCACGATATATGAAAGATTGCTATGATATAGTCAAATAAGAAAAATAATAAAAAATTGCATCAATAAGAGCAAATATAATATGAAGGCTACAATTACATATTACGGTCAAAATATAATACTTATGAAATTTTTAATGTGAAGTATGTTTTTTAAAATCATTTTAGAAGCCAAAAGATATAAAATCAAAAGTCCTACAAATATTTGGTATAGTAAGAAAGTTAATGTTATTTGTAAAGTTTTTTCGTAGAGAGCACAATTATAATAGAATTTGAGAAAGAAGCTCCGACTAACTCTATAATCGTAATCGCGATAAAAAAGAGAGGCGGGGGCAAGTGTTCTTCGGAATCACCGGCGTAAAGGACACCCTCTTATCATAATGTCACTCTCAAGGATCAAAGTTTTCAAAAAAAAATGTTAAATTCTTTTAATTTTTTTTCTGTTGACTTTGTTATATTTTAATGTATTTTTTTGTATGGTTGAAATCCGTTTATGTTTTTAGGTAACGGTTATCCATTTCAATATAGAGGTTTAAAATAACAATTAACTTAGAGTAAGTTTTATTAGTTACGTAAATAAATAATTATAATCTGATTATATAAAATATTTTTAATTTTTTTTAAAAAAAATCGATTGGACTTTCATTGCTCTGTCAATGGTCGTGGGGCAACACTGTCAGATCAGAAAAAGAAAGAGTAGCTTTCAACTATCAATTATTTCAATCAAATATTTTATTTATTGTAAATATTAAATATATTTTTATCGATCACTGACAACTTTCATTTATTTTTTATATCTATAGTAACTTATATTATAAGAATAAAATCGTCAATGAGTTGTGATAAAGTAGCGGACTATTATATTTTAATTAGAAGTGTCAGATTTAAATTTTTAATGTAAAAAAAAATTTGCGAAAAGCATCATTTTCATATGAATCATGCAGTGACGTAGTCAGAAATTTCACGAAAGATGTCTAAGAATTGCATAGGTAAAAAAAAAATTGACGATGGGTGCAGTAAATTTTTGAAAACAAACTACTTAACATTAATAATTATTTTTTTAATTAAAAAATATACTAAATTTTTTAAAATCAATCCACATAAAATTTAACTTGAATTTTTATATTTATTTAATAGGAAGTGAATGAAAAAGAAAAAAGAGAAAGAGAAAATTCAATTTATAATAAAGTCACTTTTATACTTTAATATTTCACCAACTTTTGGTGCCTTATCAACAAAATATGAAAAATGAAGAACAAAATTAAACGAGATTTTTCTAAAATGAAACCCTATATAGAGCCTTTTTCAGTTTTAATATCTTTATAAAAAAAATAGAATTTGCTATTAAATTTAAAATTAAAATAATTACTTTTTTAATTTTTTTTTTATGTCAACGAACCTGTTAGTCGTTTTGAGTCAGCAAATTTTTATTTCGGAAAACTGGGCTGATTCGACGGATCCCACGCCGGACCTTCATCGGCACGACGGACCGTCGGAGGGGGCCCTCGTTCCAAAACACTTAGAACTAGAAACTTGGGTACTGAGATCGACTCTCTTACTTCGCCGACGAAAGGCAGGACCGGGACCGTCGCATGCATGTAACGGGCCGTCACACCCTTTTACTACATCGAGTCTCTGAGCTTTGTGACGTACATGCAGACGGACCGTCACAAAGCAGTCGTGACGGCCGTCACGGCTGCGTGACCCTGACTGGGTCGATTTCTGTTAAATATTTTAAGGGCGTTTTGGACTATCCTCCTTATAATTATAAGTTAGTGTTTAATGTTAATAATTTAATTACCTTGGGGGTTAAAAGGGAGAACCTTGAAACAAGTAGTGTGGGTATTTTATCATCTTTATACTTATTATATGCTAATTAGGGTAAAAGACAAAGGGTTTTTGTAATAAGAAAAATGAAAGAACATAGAGAGGGAGAATAACGATCGAGAGAGAGGAAACGAAGAGGGAAGCAAAGCTTTGGGAACAGTAGATTCTTGATCCAATTTCTCGGTGGAGGTAAGGTTATGGTTTATATGCTATTTTTCTAGTAAACTCTTAATAGCGAATTATATGTATTGGGTAGTATTGTAAACACCTTCTTATGCTTAATTGTGTGGTATGCATGATGTGTTTATATATATAATTGTGATGAAATCTAGCATGATGAGGCTGTTGTCTAAATCCTAAATTTAACTTTTGTTAATGATGATGTCTTGTTATAAAAGAAGGCTTGATGAATAAAGTAATGAGATTAGAGATCGGGTTGTCACGTTCCGGCACAGGAGAGTATATGGATCGGAGTGTCACTTTCCCGGCATCCAGGATATTATCGTGGATCGGGTGTCACTTTCCCCGGCAACCAGGATAGTATATGGATCGGTGTCACACGTTCCGGCCCAGGAGTATATGCGATCGGTGGTCACGTTTTCCCACTCAGGAGGTAGTAGTGGGCGGAGTGTCACGTACCGACACGAGGAGGGATAAGATAATGAATCTTGAAATATGTTTAATATACTCAATCCAAAGAAACATGTTTCCCAAAAATAGTAATGGTATGAGGCTTGATCCTCATGTGATGTGGTTGGTTGTTATAAATGATTTTTATAACGTGTTTCTATCACCTGTTAGAATATTATTGATTTTAGGATATATCTGAATCTGAAATATTTGCTTCTAATTTTTGAGTTTGGGCCGATGATACCGTACTCAGTACTCTTTTTTGTACTTACCCCTACTTGTATTGTTTTTCTTTGTGTTTATTTGTGAGTGCAGCAAACTTACCATCGTCTTCAACTCAACCGCAACTCTAGTCAGTCTTCATCACGTCGGATCTTAAGGGTGAGCTACCTTCTAGCTTGGAACTGGTCTTCTCTTGCTTCTTCAGTCCTTGATACCTTTGAAGTTCCGGCATGGACTAGCTGTTTATTATTTTTAAGTTTTTCCTAGATATTCTTAAATTTAGTATTTGAGGATAGATGGTCTTGTGGTGATGACTTCCAGATTTTGGGGAGATAGTATTAAATTTTAGAAGTTTTTAATTGATGTCGTCAAGGATTTTATTCTTCCGCATTATTTATGTTTTATTTATGTTTGGTTCGCTCACATAGTAGGATAAGTGTGGGTGCCACTCGCGGCTCGTTTTGGGTCGTGACATTTTATTTAAAATTATAGTGAAAAGAAAAAATGATTAAAATTAATTGTTTACTATGCTTTTTTTTGTTATTCTAAATTCTAATGGATTATATGAGTTTTGAATTGTTGAAAAAATAAAATATTTAGTAACTATTATTAGGTCTCTAATTAAGATTTTTAATAGATAATATTAATTTTGAATAATTAAAAACATAACTAATTTATTAACTAAATGTAACTACAATTAGAAATTAATTAGGAGCTTTTTAAAAATGTAAAAACAAATACAGTAATTGGGATTTAAGTTCGTGCGTGTGCACACTTGTAACACTTCTCCTTGGACTAAGATATCGCTTGGCTGAGAATCTTTAATGTATCTTGAGCGTGTCCAAAATATCTTATTTCACCATTTAAAATATAAATTTACTCATATATATGATGTAATTTTCTAACGAAGAATATCCAATATAGTATACCTCTGCCCCTGAAATTATACCATGCGTAATTTAAATTTAATCAAAATTTTAATACGAACTTTAAACGCCAAATCAAAAGATTCCAGCTGCCAAAAACTGTCTGATTAGCACTCTCAAATAATGGAGTATATATTATGAATGGCTTCACATGGACTCTATAAGTACTTTTTTAAGTCCACTTATCAAATTGCTATTGTCAGTTCATTTTGTTTTACGTGTCTTAATTTAATTGAGCAAGAAATTTAATTAATAATATATAAAAAATAAATTAAAAGAGTACATGAATGTTTTTAAAAAAAATTGTGGTCAGTGTCCAGGTGTCGCCTTATAGCTACGAATTCAATTAAAATCAGTATTTTTAACGCAAAATATAAATGAATTTTGAAAAATATTTACAAAAATTGTAAATATTTTTTTATGATAAATTGTTTGTTTTCTTTTTCTTTTAATTTGTTTGAAAAAATAATGATTCTTTTCATCTTTTTATGTCTCTTTAATTTTGATTTATCATGTGATATTATAACCATGAGATTAAATAATATTTTGATTCAATCGACGCGCCTTTAATTTAAGATCATAATTTCAAAAGTTCTTTTATCTTTCTTAAATTTATAACAAGTTAATATCGAACAAATAAAATAAAATACAAAATATTAAATCCATAAAATTAAAATTCTAAATTTATCTTGTGTTTAAACAAACTAGCTGCACTATAAGTTCTAATCATTGTTTATCTCAGGTTTAAACAAAATCTAAGCTTTGAAGTAATATTAAGGGCCGTTTGGATGGGCTTAATAAAAGCAGCTTTAAAAAAGTACTTTTGAAAGTGGTTGAAACTTTAGTTTTAAAATAAACAGTTTGTGTTTTGGATAAAGTGGGGTTGAAGTTGTTATGGACAAACGTGAAAATGGATGGAAGAAGAGATGTTAAGGATTATTTTTGTAATTTGGGAGATTGTTATAAAATAGTTAAGGGCAAACGATAAAAATTGTGTCAACTTAAACAACTTATAAGCTACAAAAAAACACCTCTATCCCAACTTTTAACTTTTGGCTTAAATTAAGTTTTTTTTAATTAAATAAGCTATTTGGAGTATTGTCAAGTCAAACAGCTAAATAATTCAAAAATCATCTTTTAAGTCCGTTTTGACCAGCCTTTTTACCTGAGCCAACAGGCTCTAATTTTCGGCTTCTTTTTCAGAAGTACTGAAAAACTGTGTGAAATCAAATTTTGTCATGATCTATTTCTTAATTAATTGGGAAATTTTGTATAAAATTAAAGATACAATAATTTTTGTAATTAAGTGAATTTAAGTATAAAATAATTTTGTGATTAGTTTTGTGTATACTATTAATAATCAGACTTTTAAAAAAGAAACCAAGCTTTATACGACTTTACAAGCTTGTAATCAATTAAGTTACATGAAGCTTAAACTAATACACCTATTAGTTTTCCTGATTAAATGTATTAATAATTATTCAAACTTAATACTAAATTTTATTTTATATTTAAAAAGATGAGATTGAAAAATTATATTAATTTTTTTTTAATCTTAAATTCCTAACAAATCAGTTTATTTTGGAGTAATTAATACTTCCTTTTTATTATACTTTAAATCAAATCAGCCACCAAATGTCCAAAGATGAATAATTTATTGATGTATTATTACTTTGTGGATTTTAGTTAATGATTTGATTGATTGTTGATGAATGATTTAAATATTCCCAAATTTGCTTACTAACATTTATTTTGTCCCTTTTTAAAAAATTAAGTGCGGTTTGTTTTATTTCCCCCCCAAAAATCAATAGAGAATTTTTAAGCTAAGTTTTTTTATTATTATTTATTCAATTTTGTAACGACCTGTTTAGCTTTTTAGCAGCAAGATTTTTTTCTGGAAAAACTGGTGGTCCGACGGACCCCCCGACGGACCGTCATGGGCACGACTTACCGGCGAGGGGGTCTCGTTCCAAAACACTTAGAATCTTAAAATTTGGGTACTGAGATCGACTCTCCTGAACGTCACATGACGGTGGTGGCAGGACGTACCGTCTCATGCATGACGGCCGTCACAGACCTTTTACTGAATCTGGTCTCTGGAACTCGGTGACTGAAGCCAGCAGGGACGGACCGTCCGCAGGCATTAACGTCCTCACAGACTGCTAATCCCAGGCTGGTCGGATTTCTGTTAAATGTCTTAAGGGCGTTTTGGAACACTCCTGCTTATATTTAAAATAAAGTTTAGTGGTTTGAATATTAATAATCCAATTTCTTGGGGTTATGAGAGAAACCTTAATTTATTAGTGGGGTTTACTTTTTGTCATCTTTTATACTTAATTAATATGAAAATTAATTAGGGTAAAAGAATCAGGGTTTTGAATACGACCCCTAGAAAAGACAGAGAGAGAGCGGGAGAAACTAATGCGAGATAAGAGAAGAACAAAGAGGACAGCCAAGACTTTGAGATTATCTTGCTTGATCTATCCAGAATTCTTCGGTGGAGGTAGGTTATGGTTTTTATGCTATTTCGTAGTACAACTCTTAATAACGATGATATGTGTATTGAGTATTATTGTAAAACTCTCCATAATCTTAATTGTAAAACTGCTTGTTAACTGTGATTACAAAACTGTGATAAAATAAGCATGATGAAGCTATTGAATCCTAAAATCTGAAAACCCTAAATCTGCCTTGTTAAATGAGATTGATGATTCTTAGTATAAAAGAAGGCTTGATTGACTCAGTGGGTGAGATTAGGGATCGGGTCTCACGAACCGGACACGTAGTGTTAGTGGATTTTTTTTCCCCCGGGGTGTCCACGAACGCGACACGTAGAATTAGGGTATCGGGTTCCACGAACCGACACGTAGAATTCGGGGAACGGGTGTCCACGAACCGACAACTAGAATTAGGATCGGTTGTCACAACCGACACGTAGAATTATGGGAACGCGTGTTCACGAACCGCCACGTAGTATATGGATCGGAGTGTCACGTACGACACGAGAGAAATAAACATGAAGAAAATCTTTTGAAAGACTTATATGCTCGAATCTATAACCTAATTTCCAAATTGGTATGTCAGTTTTGAGGCTTGAGTCCTCATGGGTGAACTTGGCGGTGCTTATTAATGAGTTATAGAACTTGTTGTTGCCTACAGTTGAGTATTGTAAGTTGATTTATGATATTAATTTGATATATAACTGTTTTCTATTTTAGTATGGCCGATGATAACCTACTCATCTCGTGTTATTTGGTACTGACCCCTACTTGTATTTTTCTTTCTTTGTTATATGTGGAGTGCAGCCAACATACCGTCGTCTTTCAACTCAACCGCAACTCTAGCCCAGTCTTCATTAAACTGGATTTCAGGGTGAGCTATGCTTCTAGCTTGGACTTTGGGATTCTTCTTTTCCTCATGTCTTGATGCCTTGAAGTTCCGCATGGACTAGCTTTTTGTTTATTTTAGCTTTCTTAGAATACTCTTAGTTTAGTAATTTGATCCCGAGATGTTCTTGTGGGGTGATGACTTCCCCGATTTTTGGGGGAATAATAGATGTGAATTTTAGAAGTTTATTGAAATTGGTTTCATTAATGAGTTTTTGTAAGTCTTCCGCATTATATTTTGTTTTATTTATGGTTGAAACGTTTGGGAATTGGAGGGGTTTGGTTATCCCCCCTCACATAGTAGGATAAGTGTTGGTCCAGTCGCGGGCCGTTTTGGGTTACGTGACAAATTTGAAATAAAAAAACGAAACTAATATTTGTTTAATCTCATATTATGGAAATTAAATATGTAAACATAATTTAAAATAAGTTTGTAATACTGTAAATCAAATCTTGCAAAATTAAGACTATTTGTTGTTTTTTATTAATTTATATGAAAATTTAAAAATTAAGTTGTGAATTTTTAACATTTCCTTTGTCTCAATACATAATAAAAGGACAAAATTATTCTAGTGTGGGAATCTTTTTTTTGGATTATGATAAATAATATAAGTGATATTAATTAGATGTTTTTTTGTCAAATATTCTATTATCGAACGTTGTAAAATACTTCTCTCGTTAATGGTTGGACCCACATTTATATTTTCAAGATGCTTGGAAGATAATTTTTTTTTTAATTGAGTTAAACATGTGTAAAAAGTAAAAACTTAATAATAAACTTGAATTCAAGATTCTCATGATTTTTCGATCTTTTGATACAATTCATCTTGACATCTCGATCTCAATCACTCCATGTTAAACGCTTATCAAAAATAAGAAAATAAATAATTAAAAAAAAGCTCACTTATTTTTGTCAAATTAAACGTTTTCCCACCTTATGTGTTGTCTCGTTTTCGAATAATAAATTACCTTGAAAAACTATGATCATTACTTTATTATTCTTTGGCATCTTTTTTTCTTTCTTTATTATGACATCTTTTATTTTTTATTCTAAGCTATGTTCAAACACAATGTCCCACTTGAGTATTTTATCACATATTTTTATTTTATTCTCCATGTTTAGTCCATTACATAATTATCATCATTAGTATTATTTTATGTGGTAACCCTCCTTTTCTTTATTAAATTAAGCAATAATTATGTCATGATGGAATCAAATCAATCAAATTATAATTAAAAATTGAGTATGAAATATTAAATCAAATAAAGAAAAAGATTCACCAACTAATAGAATCCAGGACAACTTTTTCCCCCTTTTTCTTATTTTAATTATTAATTACTAGTAATATTTTAAGATGCACCAAGCTAATATACATTTCCTCTCAAAAGAATATTCATATTAATTTATTAGCAATTTTTTTAAAATTTCTACATCACGTTTTTAAAAACAAATAGGAGTTTCGTAATAATTTGCACCGTTTTATCTAAAGTCAGTTTTCTTGAAGTGATTTTACGATTTGATTTACGTTTTATGAATATTATATTTAATTATTTTTTTCGTTATAAATCATTTATAACAATTTGGTATCTAGTACCAATTAATCTCATTAATTTAAATTCACAAATAATCTAACAAATGAAGCAAAATTTTTATATTTGGGTAGCTTTGATTAATGTCTACAAGTGAGTATATGTTTCTCAAAGCACCAAATTAAAGAGTTGAACTATAGATAAGTATTTTAAAATAAGGGATATAAAATGAGGCGTTTACTTAAACACAAAATGAGGAATAGGTTCAAAATGATATTTTAATATAATAAAATAATATAATAGCATAAAATTATCAAAATATAGATTTTAAATTACATCAATTCTAACATCTTTTAACTTCAATATAATAAAAAGAATCATAGTTCTTATTTATATCACTATTTAACTATGCAACCTACCTCCTCAAAAGAAAATAATCAATAAACATTGTTAGTAACATTGCTTCTTCATGAATAAAAATACTTTTACATAGCAAAATAATAAAATATTATATTCAAAAACATAATAATCAATTCAAGAAAATACATATTTTTTGTTTCACTTGTTTTCATTATTTCTATTACTTTATAAATCTCTTATTTTCTTTGATGTATTAGAGCTGGATATTAACGTAACCGAGTTAGTATTTGATGTATCCGAGCAAATATTTAATGTATCTGAGCTATATATTATATATCATAACTAGTTTTTATTGTATTCGAACTACATATTAATGTGAGCGAGACAATATTTAATATATTATGAGCTACATATTAATGTATCTAAGCTTCAATTATTGTATTCAATTTTTTAATTTTTAAGGAATTAATATAATTAACAACTTCTTAAAAATATATTATAATATCATATTAAAACTATGAAATTTATATAATTTACACATAATCTATATTAATTGAAGAGATAAAATATGTTTTGAGTTTTACTTTTAAACACTAATTTTAGGTACTTGATTCACAGAAATCTGGTACCAATATATATGTTCCATTCTACCGAGTCTATTGCCCATAGTCTATGCTGAGGCTGGATCCAAAATGACAGAAAAGATTGAATTCGAAATTTCAAAATGACAAAAAATTAGAGATAAAATCAAATAGGTTAGCGTTTGGTTATAGATATTTAAATATTTTTGATAAATATTATTTTGATGAGAATTTGAGTAAAATTTTACTATGTGTTTGGTCATAATATTTAGAAAATATATTTCACTTTTTTTTAATAAATATGCTCATAAGTTTTAAAAATTATGAAAATTAATCGTAGGTTTGTATTACATAGCAAGATAGAAACGTTGACGTAACAAGATTCATGACTTCCACAACAAGTCAAATGAATCTTCTTTGCAACAAATAATAAGTAGTGTCCATGAAATTAGGACAATGTGATAGTTCGGAGTGAGTGCAACAAACATCATTTCATACTTTGTAAAGTAGACGAAACACATGACTTTATTATCCTAAACTAATTGTTCATCCTTTCATCAACAATCTTATCATCACTTTTATATTCACATAGGCTCGTTTGACCATGTGATATGGTGTCATGATATGGAATTATTAGATGAAATTGAAGTTATGTTTGGGCACTTTTCATAAGCATAAGAATCACATAAGTTGTAAAACTATTAAAATAGTCTCAATTGTTTATCCAATCTTACCAAATAGATAAAAATTTATAAAATCACATAATAAATTATTACAGAACTATTTGTTATCCATTTAAGTAACTATTTCGTCTAACTTTAATGCACCAACCTTTAATTCAATAAAAATAAATTAAACATAAACTGTAGTATACTAGTCTTTAATACATCCTCCCACATACTACGGATAATTCCCTCACGTTGAATTGACATTTTTCGATCATATGACCGAGAAGACGAATCAACAATGTTACTTTGAGTTGTAATAAGTACAAAATGGTAGAAGTAATAAATTAGGTGTTGGAGTAAATAAAGAGAATAAATTTATTAGTCAATAATCGATTGATTGAATTAAATAAACTATATGTTGGTGAGAGTAATAAATTTTATGCCGGTGAGAATAATAAATTTACAAAAGGAATGATGTCATTATAAATTTTATTTATATATGAAATAAATGGTTCATAGATATAAATATGAGGTTTTTTAATTAACAAAATATAAACGTGCGAATCAATTTTCGTATTAAAAGTATCTCAAATCATGATATAGAATTCTTATATCATAATTTTTGAAGAATATAAAATCACATTATATGATATGAAATTAACTTAAAATCACATATTCAAACACTAATTATATCTCATAAATATATACTGTAATATAATATCTCATAATCAAACACTTATTTAATATTTCATCATTATTTCGATGTTTACTTAAAAAAAAATGTAATAAGGTGTCAACTTTATTTTAGATGAAGGCACAGAAACCCTTGCACCTTTCTTATTACTTGGGTTCCTCTCGTTTTGTGAACCGTACTTTTTTTTAAAAAAATAATCATTATAATCAGAAAATTTGGTCAAAATTTGACCAAAGATAGTTTTTTAATGTAATTTTATTTCTAAAAAAATATTTTTATCCTTTTAATTTATATTTTTTAAAATAAAAGATAGAAAACAAATTATTTTATTTTAAAATTAAAAAAATTATAATATTTAATTTTCTAATCAAATTATGATCAAATTTTCTGATCATTTAGCTTTTTTATTTTATAAATTCCTAGTTCTTTTGCCGTTTTGGAATTTTGTCTCAATTTTCATTTTCTTTTTTAAAAATTGTATTTTAGTGCCACGTAGAAAGGTAAGAAAAAGGTAAATCTTGTAGATGCAAGCCAAAGTGTCTATTTTGTAAGTACCAAAGAAACGTGCCAATGCATAGGGTTAATATCGTAAATTCACATAAACAAGGACCATTTGGTCATAAAAAATTATAAATTTTGAAAAAATAAATAAATATATACTAGTACTAAGTTTTGTTTCCAAAATGAATTCTTTTTTATATGGAAAGTGAAGTTATATATTTAGCTATCAATCTCAACTATTTTATTTTTATTAAAAATAAAAATTAAATCTCCAACACAAATATTTTACAAAAATTTATGTCGAAATATAAATTTCAAAATCTAATCCCGTAAAATATTACAAAAATACTTATTCGTGTCCAAAGAATAGCTAAAAAAAGATCCAATCTTGGGTGTGGGGGGTTTGTGGGGAAGTTTCCAAAATGATGTGAAATTTCTACTCTGTATTGGGACAGCAAAACAGAGTAGTTTTCGGGAAAGATCCAATCTTGGGTGGGGGTGGGGTGTGGGGGGCTATGGGGTAGTATAATATAAATAGATACAAAATAAC
This sequence comes from Solanum habrochaites, assembly GCA_027704765.1. Lineage (NCBI taxonomy): Eukaryota > Viridiplantae > Streptophyta > Magnoliopsida > Solanales > Solanaceae > Solanum > Solanum habrochaites. The sequence continues at coordinate 62,490,978 of JAKWJA010002498.1, forward strand.
AATTATTTTCCTGAAAACTATCATTATTAAATATTTTTCAGGTTCTTCTAAACCTGGGTTTTGTTCATATTAAAGTGAAAAGAGAAGTGGGAAAAAAGCAAAAAAGTAAAACTTTACTCAGATTTTAGCTCTCTGAGAGACAGTTATTGGTTAGTTCTTAGTCTTTTTCTGTTTCTTTTTGGGGTTCAAGTTGTTATGATGAATAAACTCATGTTTACATATTCTAAACGTATACGTTGTGTATTTGCATTTTAGACATTTTGTGAGGTTTCTTGATTATCTGGTTAATGACTTACCATATTTTTGTTGTTTTGCTGGATACCATCAAGTTTATTTTGTTGAAATTTCTGGTTCTTGGAGTTTGGGGGTGAAAAAAAAGGAATCTTTTGGTTCTTGGGAGTAGCTGTTTTTTTTTTTTTTTTTTGGCAGTTATGGGATTTCTGAAATGAGTTTGAAGTTTTGAGCTTTGTTGTTTTCTTTGTGAATCTGAAGTTTGTTCGGGAGGAGGGTCTCTCGGAAACTAGTTTTAGAACCCATTTGTGGGATTACGCGGGGTTTGTTGTTGTTGTACTTTGTGAATCTGAAAACCCCTTTTATACCTGCAATACCTTATATTCACAGTTCCTGTAGAAAATTGTTATAAGTTGTCTTTTATTGCTGTGTCAACTAACTTGAATATAGCATTTTGAATTTGATAATTATTGGAGCTTCCTTTCATAATCGTGCAGAAAGGGAGCTAAACTGTTGGAGAAGTTGAGTGCTACTTGTCAAAAATTTGAACTTTTTTGAATTTTTGAACTGTAAGCTAGATAAAAGTGCAATCTTTTGGAATTGTTTGGTTTCTGGGATCTTTCTGAACAAGAACATCAGGACCTTCACGACTGGAAAGGGAAAGTTTTCGCGACTTTGGATTGGTAGAGTTTCGCCTTTGAGGGAAGCTGTTAGTAGGTAGAAAAGATGGATAGGGTGTCGAGGATTCTTTTTAGTGTTCTGACAGAACCGCAACGAGGAGGACAGTCTTTCATCACGTCGATTAAGATTGCTGTTTTACCGATTGCGAAAGTGTTTACACTATGCTTCTTGGGATTTTTGATGGCCTCTAAGTATGTCAATATTCTTCCAGCAAATGGACGGAAGCTTTTAAATGGGGTCAGTACTTTTTTATATGATAAGTCTTGTTTAAGAATAATCTCCACTGACTGTTCATTGTTCAATCCTGAAATAGGAATTAGCTTGATGGAGTCCTCAAATATCTTTCTGATAGATTTTATGAAGTTATCAATTTCAATTTTTCTTAATATGGATTGTAACATAATCATCAATTCAGTTTTACGTGAGATGCGACATGTTTGCAGTCCCTAATGGCAAAAGTAGTAAGATTTAGCTTTTTTGTATCTCTAATAGATACTATGACTCCGTTTCATGCAGTTGGTGTTTTCACTTTTGCTGCCATGCTTGATATTCTCTCAACTTGGACAAGCCATTACGTATGAGAAATTGCTTCAGTGGTAAGGATTACATTTGATTCGTGCTTATTTTGTACTGCAGTGCCCATTCTATACTATTTTCAACTGATGTTCTTCACTGTATCAGGTGGTTCATCCCTGTTAACATTGTTTTGGCCACCATATTTGGTTCTATTATTGGTTTAATTGTTGCTACGATAGTCCGTCCGCCATACCCTTATTTCAAGTTTACCATTATACAGATTGGCATTGGTAAGTGTTCCATTTATAGCTAGCTTCATAGTTATGAATCACTTATTTTCTGAAGTCTGTTTGATTTTCTATACAATGCAAATTACAGTATCTTAAACAGTGAAACTTCTCTATATAGCGGTATGAGTTGACTTAACTTGATAGGTGGAATATAAGTTGAATTATTCAGTTAGTTCTTCAATGTTTCCTTATTACAACAACTGTGGCTGCTACGCGTCACACGTGGCATTGTTAAAACATGCCAAACATGGAGTATCTTATTGTGTTTAGCATGACTGATAGCTCATTTATCACTTTGAATTTTACATGAAAGCGCATTTTAACTCTTAACTATCTATTCTATTTAATGACTTGGCATCTGGAGTCCACTGCCAGATTCGTTAGCTCATGTTTTTTCCATTTCTGTGTTATGCAGGGAACATAGGAAATGTTCCACTTGTTCTGATAGCTGCGTTATGTCGTGACCCATCAAATCCTTTTGGTGACTCTGAGATATGTGCACGAGATGGAAATGCATACATCTCCTTTGGACAGTGGGTATGTAAGAGTTCAGAGTTAATGTTTTCGTATTCAATGTCAACCGTTTAGATAAATATAATTTTTTAGCACTTTGTATGTTTTACTGCTACTGTTTGTTTTTGCATTGGCCCAACTTAAAATTCTGATTTTGCCTTACTGCTTGACCAGCCAATGGTAATTCCTTTCCACTCTGGTTTTTCTGTCTAAAACCCCCCATCCTCTCGCCTCCTGACTAAAAAATAAAAAGCGCAGCCTCTGCATGGAAATCCGGCACCTAATACAGAATTTTACATGAAACTTGAAAATGTAGAGAAGTATCTGCTAACCTCTTTGAACTTCAAAAATTGCTTTAGCTAATAAAAGTACTATTTGATAAATGTGTGTAGGTTGGTGCAATTATCCTCTACACCTTTGTATTCCAGATGCTCTCACCTCCTCCTGAAGGTTCCTTCGATGTTGAAGATGCAAACCTTCCTATCAAGGTTCCTAACAAAGAAAGATTGCCGAGTCATCCATCAGGTAGTTCTGCAGAGCAAGTTCCATTACTTGCAACAAATGTTGCACCAGCCGACTCTAGTAGTTCAAATAAAGAAAAGGTGAGAGACGTTCTATGCTTAGATTATTTGCGTCTTTACTCATAGTTTGAGGTGTCATGAGGTAGAAATAGTAATCCCTTTAATAGTATTCTATAATACTGGTGTCTGACTGCTCATCTCTTTGCTTACAGGTTAAAAAGTTCTTTAAATTTCTCTATGAGACACTGAAGCTCAAGCAACTTATTCAACCTCCCATTATAGCTTCTGTAAGTTCAATAATCTTGGGATGGATCCATATATGCAGTTTCATTGACCTGCGTGCTCTATCTTATAAATGCTACACTGAGATAAATTATATAATGAATCATCTCTCTCCTGCAAAATGCTTTATCCTGTGGTTTTTTACTACGCAAACTTCCATTCAGACTATTTTGTCAACTGATGTTATGTCACTTGTGCTTGAGAAGGCTTTATATTTCATTTTAGGCAATGCTTTCTCTCGGGATTTTAAGGAATATAAGAGATATTATGACCTTATCTGAACTATGAGTTCTTACTCCTTTGTCAATCAAACGCTTTACATATGGCTTTCCCGAGTTGGTATACTTAGACTTTCCTTTGAATTGCCAACCTGCTGATGTGTTAATCGCGTACGTGTATACGGTTGCTGTGACATTTATTCGAGTAATTTTGAGATATCAAGAGCAAAATACTCTGCATAAATGTTTCAAATGTTCTTCAACCTATTAAAAAAAACTGTTCTTCAGATTAAAAGACTTGAGTTGTGGGATATTTTGGGGGCCAAGGAGAAGGTGGCATGCATAGTTCACTTATATAGCTGTCTATTAGAGCACTTCTTTTAGTAGATTGTCAATTAGAACAACTATTGTGACAGTTGCTAAATTGTGTGTTCTCTCAACAGATCATAGCGATTATCATAGGATGTGTGCCGGTCCTGAAACGCCTCATCTTTACTTCTGATGCTCCACTTTACTTCTTCACTGACAGCTGCTTAATTCTTGGGTAAGTTTTATTCCATTGTGGAATTAGTTAAAGATCAGCATAGATGCCATAGCATATGTAAAATATTATCCTTTCCAGTTACTGAAATAGACGAGACATGTCACCTAATGGTCCTGCAGCACGCCGCCTTAAATTGCAGCGGTGGAGCCAGGATTTTTACTCAGGCGTTCAGAATCTGAATAAGTAAATACACGAACTAGCCGAAGAGGGTTTGATATCTACTATATAAAAAATGATTTTAATCATGTATAAATGGTATAATTTTTGCGAAGGGGGTTCATCTGAACCCCTGACTACAGGCTGGCTCCACCCTGCTTAAAAGTCTGCCTTTGGATTTCTTATGTCAGTACATGATACATATTCCTTTTGTGATAGCGTACATCAGCACATATTGCTAGAGAACTGGATTCGCGTATCTGCTTTTATTTATTTCTGTTGTAATAGAATATTTTGACTTGGCTGAATTGACATATGCAATAATACTATTCTTCCAGTCTACTGGTGGAAATGTTTTCATATGTAAATGTTGATTAAATGTTGTCCTATTTCTTGTTATCAGGGATGCCATGATTCCCTGCATATTGTTGGCCTTAGGAGGCAATCTCGTTGACGGTAAGTAACAATTCTTTGTCTTCCTTTGAACTTTATTTTTCGTCATTTTTTTGTGGTAAATCTTGTTATTCACTGGGGAGTATGTTTAATTCGTAGGTGCTCCCATTTACTGCCTTGATATTTGAATCTCTGCAGGACCAGGACCTGGAAGTTCAAAAATTGGTCTTAAGACAACTGTTGCGATTGTGTTTGCACGGTTGTGTTTGGTTCCTCCAACTGGACTCAGTATTGTCATGTTAGCTGATAAGCTTGGCTTCCTTCCTGCTGATGATAAAATGTTCAGATTCGTTCTTCTTCTTCAGTATTCAATGCCCACATCCATACTTGCTGGTAAAATACCTTCCATAACATGTCAGACATACGACTTCCAATGGGAAATGACTCTGCCATAGACACATTTTCATCTTTTACTTTATCCTCTGTGTATTTGAAATGTATGTTTTGATAAAAAATCTACGCTGGACAGGTGCGGTTGCCAACTTGAGAGGGTGTGGGAAGGAGGCAGCTTCAATCTTGTTTTGGGTTCATATATTTGCTGTGATCTCTATGGCTGGATGGATCATCCTCTACCTCAACATACTCTTTTAAGTTGTTAGGATCAATACTGTTGCTACAGAGAGGTAAAAACGAGATATCGGTTGGGAAGCTTTTTATTCTTGTCGAAAAGCTGATCATTGCTTGTAATCAGAGGGAGAGGAGATGTATCGATTATACGTAGGAATTGTATATCTACTACATCTATCTGTTCTTGGTTTCTTCTATTATATACCAAGCTTATGCTACTTTGAAACTGGCTTATGTCAAAGGAGCATTTGGTGAAAGACAAAAGATGAGGCTTTATGTTCATGTGAATAAGAATAAGTAAATGGGATTGTTTGTGCCACTTTTAAGCAGAATACAACTTCTTCTGAGTTTATCAGACAAATCAATACTCCTTAAAAGAATGACAAAAATCACGTTGATGAGACGGGTGAACTTCGTATTAGATTTAGATAATTTTTCTCCTTTTGAGCTATCTTTTGAAATGTGAGTTAGGCTTAAGACCTAATTTAACATGGTATCAGAGGACTCGTCTCACTTGATCTAAGCACGGGGTTCACTGAATGTTGGGTCTCGAAAAATCAAGCTCACACGTTAGATGCTAAGCGCTGAGCTCACTTAAAGTTGGAAAATTAAATTGTCCACGCATCAAATGCTAAATACGGGACGACAAAAATTTCAGATTGGTGATTAATGAGATAGTGAAATGCTTAATGGTTCAACACTAACTTCTTATTATTTGAAATGAATAAAATAATCCTACAAAAATCTCTTACATATATTATAATAAATCTATCGGTAGAGTTGACATATAACTTTTTTTTAGGAGTTGTAATGAGCAATAAAAACAATTTTTTTCAATGTTAATTAACTATCTAAACTTTAATATGCATAATTAAAAAGAAAATCTCTTTTTTAATGGAATAGTTAAGATTTACGTAATTAATAACTTTAAAATGCTTCATAGTGTCAACTTAAAAGGAGGAAAGTTAGTTAGAGACGTTATACGCACATTCTTTTTCTTCACTATTTGATCCAAATCCCATTTTTGACTTCTTTTTTTTTCAAATATTTCTTCAAGTTTTTTGACAAATTTGAAGAAATGGCTTACAGAAGGAAGCAGGGGATCAGCCGATCCTCCACTTTTCAGGAAGAAAGCATTTTCCGTTCACCGGCGGAACCGAAACAGGGGATTTCTAGATCCTCCACTTTTCATCATGAAACTGCTACTTCCCGTTCCCCCGGAGATCCTTTTTCTTCCTCTTCGTCTCTCGCTGCTCAAGCCATTAGAGCCTCAGTCGCTCATAATCGTCGTGCTTCTCAGGTCCTTTCTAATCACTTTTTTTTTCTTCAAAATGTTTGATACGATTCACGAAAAATGTTTTACAATTGAAGCAAATTTGCCTGATTTTTTGAAACCGTGTTTGATAAATTTTGAGGTAGCAATTGATTAATTGTATATTGGTGGATCAAAATCAGGATGCTCTTTCAAATGGATTTAGTGAAAATGAGGCAAATGGATTTTGGGGAGTTTTAGCAAGGAAAGGCAAAGACATTCTTGAAGAAAGTCAGGTGATTATTTGAGCCCTCCCTTTTTCTTCCCCCTTCCGAGGGGCGGAGTCTGAAGGGGTTCAATTGAATCTCCAGAATTAAATTGTGTAGATTCAAACTCTTTTATGTATATATACCAATTGTTGAATTCTCATGACATAAGCGAACAAAAGTGGGTCAAAAATTGTGTTAGGTGTGACATTCTTGCTTCTTATTTCTAAAAAAAAATAATCGAATACCTTTATTGGAATTTCTGGCTCCGACTCCTTAAGTGAGAATATGCAAGGAAAGGCATATATGAAACTTAGTGTTTTGGTTCATGAGCTTCCTATCTAATCATCCTCTTCAAAATCATCATGTTCTATTGCTCGGATTCTCAAAAAGATTTACCGCACTAATACAAGCATTTTTGGAGGATGAGACACGAAAACAGTATCATTCATGAAGAGTCCGAGCAATATAGATTTTAGGTTATTAGTATTGAAGTTGATTTTCACCAGAATAGTATATAGTTTCTCTGTTTTTCTCTTACCAGATACATGCTCTGCATCAACATAATTATTTTTTCTTGAATTTCAGGAAGGACGTACAATTCTTGAGACGTCGCAAGATCATGTCTCCAACGGACGTAACCCATGGCAGATGCAAACAACTCGGCCACAAACACAAACTATTCATGAAGATCAATTAAAAGCTTCTCGCGACGTAAGGTGGCAACTTGTGTGATGATATATGATGTCGTCCTTATAACATTAATCAGTGGCATAGCTACATTGACCCAGTGATGGTCACTTGAAGACCCTCCGTTGAAAAATTATACTGTGCATATAAGTTAAAAAACAACTTATTAGAGATAAATACTAAAGTTTTGAACACCCTTAGCGTAATTTCTAGCTTCGTCACTGGCATTAAGGATATGAAAATATTATATGTACAATGAAAGATTGAAATTTTGTTGGTAATATTTCCTTGCTGGTGATCAAATGCATTGTTGGCCTGTTTTTTTGGTTTCAGGTGGCAATGGCAACTGCAGCGAAAGCGAAACTGCTACTACGAGAGTTAAAGACAGTTAAAGCTGATCTTGCTTTCGCGAAGCAACGTAGCTCTCAGCTGGAAGAAGAAAATAAAATGCTTCGAGAGGCTCGTGAGAAGGGAGACAACCCTGCAGATGATGACATGGTAGTTCTTTTTTCAACTACTACTACTAATTTTGTTCTGATTTCATCTTCGTAAACCTCCATTTTATCGTACAAGTTCTCTAGTATGATAACTGCACTAGCAATCTTGAATTCAGCCTGTTAAAACACAGAGTTAGACGCACGTAAAACTATCACCTTTCCGCGAGTTTCATACCTCAACTATCACTCCCTTGGTATTAAAACTCACCTGGATGCAGACTTCATACCCTTCCGTGAGTTTCATCCTCAACTATCACTCTCTTTGTGTTAAAACTCACCTAGATGCAGAGTTGGTCTACCCGTGCCTCTTGTTTATAGAGAACAAATATTTGGCCAACTCAACATCAAGGTGTGTTTTAATACAAACAGAGTGCTAGTTTACATAGGTTTAGAGAACAATGAGTAGTTGAAGTATGAAACTCGCAAAAAAGTGATAGTTTAGATGTGTTTCTGACCATCATGTCAAAAACAAGATTATAATAGAGATTAAGTTAGGGACTTGTTTAGGTACATTATGTGAACAAACAACATAAAGTAGGACTTGCATCAAGGGGGTTCGTTATCTACTATACATACATTCCGATCAATTAATCATGTTTCTTTGTTTTGGTGCAATATTTCAGATACGGCTACAACTCGAGACACTGTTAGCAGAGAAGGCTCGTCTAGCACACGAGAATTCAGTATACGCTCGTGAGAATCTCATCTTAAGGGAGATTGTTGAGTACCATCAACTAACAATGCAAGATGTTGTGTATTTAGATGAAGGATTTGAAGAAGTAACAGAAGTTTCACCAATACCTGCTGTTTCAAGAATGCTCTCTGTTTCACCTCCATTATCACCTAAATCAATTCATCATTCATCACCATCAAGAAACTCATCATTCACAAATTTAACAACTCTTGGTTCACAACAAGTAAATACAAATGAAGAATTATCAACAACTACTTCTTCAAAGGGGAAAGATTTAACAAGAAAATGATGATCTAACTATGTTGCTCCTCCAAGTGCCAATCATATTTTTTTTCTCTTTCATCCTTAATATTTTGTCCAAGTATTATTTCTTTCTTGTCCTTTGTATTGGTCGATTTTTGACACATCTATTAAGAAAATTATTTAATGCTAAACCAATCGATATTTCACTATCAAGAGTGTGATATATATCTTCTTTTGATAGGGCATCTTCCTATACCTATGAATTTCATTGAATCTAGAAATGATACATTGAAAGAATCTGTTAGGTAAGGCTTCTTAAAAAAATTTAAGAAAATTATATATTTAATGTCCCTTGATGATTTTCTAATTCTCATTATTGGTTGGTAAAATATAATGATTTTTTTTTAATAATATACAAGGATATAATGTAGGTTGTTACTTGGCTATATTTGTCAAATAGTCATAATACATAAATATGTCATTTAATTTGATTTCAGTTTATATCTTTTTTTTTGAGTGTGTATAAATAAACACTTAAATTTATATAAAATTAAATTAATTTAATACACTCGTCTTATGTTGCATCCTACATGAAAACTTGGTGTCTTACGATTTCTACTTGTTTAATATCACGTAGAACGTGTATGTTCACTTCTTCAATTTTATATAAGTTTAAGTGTTTTATTTATACGTACTCAAAATTGAAGAACATAAATATTATAAAGTCAAGTTAAAAGACATATTTCTGCATTATACCTAAATTTAATATCGTGAAATCAAATTAATTTTGACATAATTTAATAATAATGAAACCAACGAGCACAAACATTAATTCTGCCAAGGCCAATGCCCCACTTGTTGTACAATAGAATAATAATTTACTATTTATTTCACATGCTCATCCGTTTTATTTTATTTTGTATAATATAATGCATAAATATGACCCTTAACTTGGTTTCAACGGATAACTATGTCCTTTAACTTTGAGTATGCACAATTAGATCTTTAAATTTGTATAAAATTGAATAAGTACACACTCATGTTCTACATGATATAATAACATAGGACACAAAAGTTTCATGTAGGGTATCATGTAGGACAAATGTGTCTTATTTGTTCAACTTTATACAAGTTTAAATGCCTACTTGTACATACCTAAAGTTAAAAGTCATAATAGTCAATTAACGTCAAATTAAGAATCATGTTTATGTATTACACTTATTTGTATTATTCGAAAGCTCCTACCTATGTTACCTCCTAGTAACTATGAGAATGTTAGTAGGTAAGTGAGTGTTGTGTTATCTTTCAGTAAGATATATTGGTGTATTATATCTGTCGCCCGATTCTCATATTTTACCGATGGTAGTAACATTTGTTTCGTAATTGACCTATTATACAACCTTTGTTATTCCTCGTTATTGGCACATTAGTTGGTTATGGTTATTGTTCCTCTCTTTGATATGTTATATTAAGTTTCTTTCTTATTTTTTATATCCTCTTTAGTATTATTTTATTATCTGCTTTGATGTATGTTATTTTAAGTTTAAGTTTTTTTGAAATAGTGATAAAGTCGAAATGCAACATGTTGTTCTCCTATCAAACATCTAAGATCAATTTTATGTTAAGACTAGGCAATCCATCTAAGATATTGAAAATCCTTTTAACTATATAAGGAATTAAATAACCTGACATTACTCAAATGGAAATGCATAACTTATAATTCATTTTTCACCAACTACTATTGACAATTCACTTGTATCGTTACAAAAAAACTAATAACCCCATTAATTTTCCACCAACCACATGAATATTTTCTTTTTAATATTTTACACTTTAGACCAACCTGTAAAGACGGAATTATAACTTATATTTAGCCATGATGACTTTCATTTTAATTATATCATGCGAAGATAAAAAATTATATGATTATTTTTATCTGTCTTAATATTAATGAGCAAAGTTATCTAGTACTGTTTAAAAAAAGTTTTTCTTTTCATTTTAGTCTTTTTCTTTTTAATTAACATTTAAATTTTAATTTTTCACACAATCATAAGATTAAATTATTTTAATATATTTGACATAACTTTAATTTTTGACTTTAACATTAAATTTTCTTTTAGTTTCTTAAACTTCGTATCATATCAAGGTGTACATAAATTGATTCGTCCACAATGATCGTAAAAGTTAAATAAAAAAAAACTTTTGTGAAGATTTTTTAAATTTATCTGTTCATTTAATATCAATATCCTCATTATAGACCAACTAAATTTGATTCATGAATTAACACAACATCTGGGATGTCTATCACCCTCATTTGAAAAAAAAGGATCCTTTATTTTGATAATTACGTGTTTGACAGTTCAATAAATTGCTTTTAACCAGAGGTAGAATCAAGTTTTTAGTGTTGGGAAGAAACTAAAAGTTTTTACTTACTTTAAAAAAAGTAATAAAGATAAAGATAATTTTCTCCTCAAGACTAAAATATCTCTCTATTATATATATATAAAGAATTTTACTTTTTATTTTTATATAATAAATTTTTATTTTATTTTGATGTTTATATATTATTATTTTATATTTACATTTATTTTGACGTTTTAATTTTATAGATTCGACACAAAACAATAACAATTTTTTTTGCAAGGTTAAAAAAATTTAACAATCAAAGATTTCAATCCCTCCCAAAAAAGTACTATAATATAAATTTAAATTTGTACATATTTTAACATAATAAAAATAAAAGTTCAATTATTTTTTTTATAATAAATATTTAAAATAATTTCTCCCTATAAGATAATCTTAATATTAAAGTACATTAATAGTTATTCATTTTTATAATTTTACTTTCAAAAGTACTTCTTTTTGTAAAATTAGTCAAATGCAATTTGTTTATCGAAATATTTTTTTCAAATAAATAATTAAATATAAGTTTGTTTTTACAAAAATATATTTTTCTTTAAAAATTATGTTAATAAAATGTTTCTAAAAATAAATTATTTTCAGCAATGTTAAATATACTCTAAATTTTAAATTTAAATAAAAATATTATGAAATAAAATATTTAATATTAATTTTATAGGGCTCAAACCCGAAACTGATCGAAAGTGTTTTTGACGGTTGATTGTCTTAGCTCTCTTCTTCTTTTGGCACGCATCACTTTTTCAGACAACCAGAAAAGAAGAGAGCCAAAAGGTCACATAGCCCCCCACCCCCTACCCCCGCTACCCACACCCTCACGCTCACCCACCCCATCACCATTACCGCAAATTTCACCCACCCCTCCTGTCGCCTTCATTATCATCCCTACATTGCATTTTCAATTTCATTGATTTCTTCATCTTTCGTTTTTTTCTTGTGAAGCACTGTTGATTGATTCGCCGCGTTGACTGATTGTTCTTCATTTTCTTCCCTCAAATAGTATGGATTAAGTGTTTGATTAGGTTTTGTTGATTCGCATTTCCTGAAGGAATCGTTCTCCGTTTGATCGTATAAGTTCTTCCACGGCGTTTCCATATCGAAGGTGAGTTTTTTTTTCTTTTTATGATTATATGGTTCATTTCGTTTTGTTTATTTAGTTTTTTGATTTATTTTTATTTTTTTTTGGTTTTTTAGGGTTGGGTCTAGGGTTAGGGCGATGCGGATGGAAGCGTCCGGTGCAAATTCGGACGCTCAGAGAGGTATTTCATCAACGAGTAATAATATTGGTAGTAATTCTAGAAGGCATGGAGTACAATTATCGGCTGCCAATTTATTTCGTTCTCCGTTATCGACGTTGTTGGAATATTCTGGAATTTTAAGGACAAGATCAAGTCATACAGAGTCGGATAGTTTGATAAATAGTCAATTTCAGCCTCGTGTGGATGATGCTGGGACATCTCCAGCTTCTCCGGGTGGCTCTGGGGAAGTTTCAATTAGGATTATTGGTGCCGGTGAGCAGGAACATGATAGAGTTGGGAATGTAGTGCCATCACCAGCTGTTGGTGGAACTCTGAGGGAAGGGGATGGAGAAAATGAAGTTTTTGGGAGGACGATTTCGAGGTCGGCGTCTGCAGCTTCAGTTGGAGCATTGGAGAGTCAATCGAGTGATAGAGGGGCGGGAGATGGAGTTACTCAGCAGGTGAATGGAAACACGGAGACAGGGACTACGGATGGTGCTGGTGTTAATAATAGGGAGTCTTCTTACCAAAGATATGATATACAGCAAGCTGCCAGGTGGATTGAGCAAATTATTCCGTTCTCTTTGCTTTTGTTGATTGTTTTCATTCGGCAACATTTGCAAGGTAATCTCCGTGGTAACTAAGAGATTTTCACTTGAAACTGTTCATCATAGTTCTTGCTTGTACTTTTGACTGTTTCATGTAATGATGCTTTCTTGGGTTTTCCATTATTCTTTTGACTCTCAAGTAGCTAGAGCCTTTTCATTGCTATTGTGTTGCCACAATATTGTCTCTGCAGTTGATGCTGAAGAGGATCAGGTGTTTTTTCTATGCATTTCACATTTGACAACATTGGAGTCGTATGGTTTGCGGATTGAACGCTTGTACTTTACTAAGAAACGATACATATATGGCCGCATGAATACTTTATCCGTTAGACTGCTACTTATCTTGGATAGTTAATGCGACTTTTTAGTATTTTCGACCAATTTATACTAACATGAGTTGTATTGTATTGATAATTTGTTTTAGTAGTGGTTGACTTCTTTGTTTTTTCTTTTACATTCAAGTGGAATGACTATGCAAGTCACTTCTCTCCCCTCTGTCTATCCTTGTCCTCTCATCTTGTGTCCTTGTTTCCCTCCCTCCCTCCCTCCCTCCCTTGTTTACCATAATTTTCATAAGTTAGTATTTCTCAAGATTGCTCTTTGGTTTGTGCATGAACCCACAGGTTTTTTTGTTACAATTTTGATTGCTGCTGTCATGTTCAAATCAAATGATATTGTAAAGAAGCAGACTGCACTTAAGGTGATGTAAAATGCCCTCACAGCACCAATCCTCAACAAGCGAAAAACAAAAAAGAATAGAAGGAACTGATATGCTGATTATTCTTCCAGCCTTTTCTTCTTGATACTTTTCTCATACTAATAAGCAATGAAATTATTGATCTTCTTCTTCCTTGCAGGGTGAGAGGAAAATCTCTATTCTGATCGGCATATGTATTCTGTTCAGCAGTTATTTATTTGGGTTTTATTGGTGGTACCGAAATGATGATCTTTTGTCTCCGTTGTTGATGCTTCCACCAAAGGCCATACCTCCTTTTTGGCATGCCATCTTCATGATCATGGTGAACGGTGTGTTCTTGTGAAGTTGTCCTAATTAGATATCTCTTGCTCAGCATCTGGATTCTCATGTGTGAATAGTTTGAAAAGATGTCACGGAGTTGACTTCTTTCGCTTTGTTTTCCTTGATAGATACTTTGGTCCGCCAGGCGGCAATGGTTTTCAAATGTTTTCTTCTGATGTATTACAAGAATAGCAGGGGCCGGAACTACCGTAGGCAGGTGATAGCAGTTTAGATAGATTTAATCACCCTGTTGTTTACTCAATAGGCATTATCTCTTTCTTGCTCTGGGCTATACTGCTATTTGTGTGTATAAATAGGTAAAAAAGGAGCTTTCTGATAAGTCATTTTCTGTACAGGGTCAATTGTTAACTTTGGTTGAGTATCTTTTACTGCTGTATCGTGCTTTGCTGCCAGCTCCAGTTTGGTATCGTTTCTTTTTGAACAAGGAGTACGGAAGCCTCTTTTCATCATTAATGACCGGGCTGTATCTAACTTTCAAGCTCACTTCTGTTGTCGAGAAGGTATATTTTTCCAATAAATCTGTATTTTCTTCCATGTATTCGTTGTCCTTCGGTATCTTAATCGTTCTGTTTTCGAGAATGCAGTATCCTGATCTTTCTAAATTTTCAAGGGTCAACATTGTCATTGTTCTAACCTATTTTTTCATTTGATCCTACCTTCATATTCTGTAGGTCCAATCCTTCTTCACAGCTTTAAAGGCGTTGTCACGTAAGGAGATTCATTATGGAGTATATGCGACTTCTGAACAGGTAATATGGGTTTGTTCTTTTAATAAAAATAGTAAAAAGTACTTTTTTCTAAGTTGCTTAAGATGGGCTTCATCTGCTTTTTGATAAGTAACACAATTTTTCTCTTCTACTGCTCATGGCAAAGACAAATTATATAAGAGAAGCTCATAAGGCAACATAGAACTCGATTATCCAAAGTCAGAATTTTTTGTTCTCAAACACAATAATTTCAAACTTAGAAACCTATCATCTGGTGATTTGGTGTATTTTTCTGCCTATGAGGAATCACAGTTTGAATATCTAACTCTGATCCACATATTAATTTCTTTTCTGTGGGAAGTTTGGGATTGCTGCGTTGTTTACTGGACAAGTTTCATTTTGAGTATATGCTGAAAATCTAACTATAGTATGGTTGTTTTTAATTAGCATATTGAGTGTTTGAGAGATTTCCTGTGTTGTTTACTGGACAAGTTTCATTTTGAGTGTATGGGGAAGAAAATCTTACTCTAGTATGGTTGTTTTTAATTAGCATATTGGGTGCTTGAGAGATTCCCTACTGTTCCAGAATGAAAATAAATGCAGTTCATCCCTTGCTCCTCGTCATTTAGTGGAAGCCATTTGCTTTATTTATGTATTTTTGAGAATTTCCTTGGGGAGTGTTGATATTTTCCCTTTGAAGGAAAAGTGATGAAGTATATACTCCTACTTGCTCTAATGCACTATACACCAATGCTGCAGAAAACCAATACTTTAATGTGCTGGTGCACACACCCATGTCATTTTAATTTTTCTTGGGTGCAGCCCCATATATATATATGTGTGTGTGTATATATATATATATATCTTTTTTTTTTTTGCTGGTGCACACTTTTAAATGAGTATGAGATGGTCACACACTTGAAATAATTTATTTTATGGTGGCCATTCTTAGATTAGGAGCGTGCTCGATGTTTATCATGAAAAGAAAGATTATCAATAGGAATTTTACCTTCTAAAAAAACAACGAATAAAAGAAAGACTATCAATAGGCAATTATTGTGTCCATAAGAGGATGGCTGAATGGTTAATGTATAGAAATAATTACTTGGAGATCTCATGGTCAAATCTGAGCTACGACCGTAAGGTCACTCTGTAGGGCCCTCAATCTAGCGTATAGCGAAATAGTTTTTACCCTGACAATCTCTGCAGATAGTGCAGCTCTGACACCAACATTAGCAACTGCATTTACGCTTCAATCCCAAGCAAGTTGTGGTCGCTATTTGAATCCTCAATGACCGTGCTGCTCCGTTAAGCTCATCTTAGATAATAATAATAGTAATAACAAATATTTTTAAAAAGTATTGACATATTTTGAATAAAAATATTTTGTCACTTATAAAATATCAGAATTTTTAAGTCTATGAGTATACAAGTTATAAAATAATCTATAATCTTTACATTTTATTTGCTGGTAATGTAGTGTTGAGAATTGGATTTTAGTTTCTCTACACTTCCCATGACCAGCTATAGCTTAACCAATCTTCTCCTACCTCGGATGGTAATTTCTTTTATCATCCCTGTCAAGGTTGGGAAACTTGATGTCATTATAATAATGATATTTACATCTCGTGTTTTGATATTTGTATAAAAGGACACTGTTATTAATATATATATGGATAGAAATTAGGCTAGTCACATCTTGGTGAGACATTTACTTATTTGAATTATTTATTGAATTTAGGACATCATCTCTCTATACGCTTAGATACTTCATAGAAAACATTGATGCAAATTTCTAAAAAATAAATTATTTATTGATGCAAATTTTCAATTTTCACACTTGAAACTGTTCTAGCCATTGAGCTGTACACGTTATAAATAATTTTGATAGGAAGTTCAGGTTTTTACAGCTGGTTGATAATCTGGTTAGATCATTTGGTCAAATCCTTGAAGCTCTTCCCCTGTTTAGTAAAATATTATAACGTCATGGTATTCTTTCTCTTATATGGGATATAGTGTGGCCTTTGGCCAATTCATGTGATCTAATTGTGTTAAACAAGATTTGCCTCTTAACTGGGATTAGCTTTTATCATTCATGTTATGGATTTCGCTGCCTATAACAAGTTACAGCAGCAGGTATATCTTCTTACCTATATTTTGATTGGTTAGTTGTCTACTCTCTCACACAAAAAGAAGAAAGCATGTTCACCTGTGTACACTACATCCTTACCAATTCTCAGGCTTGGTTGGGAGGAGCAAGTCCTTATTCATCCAAACCTTTTGGTGCCTTGCAAATTGGTTAGAGTTCTGTGCAAACACTGATATTTACATGTTTGGGAAGCTCCACGGAGGACTTTAAGTGTTAGCTTATCGAAAAGAAAAATTAAGAAACAAAAGAAAAAGAAAATACCTCGAATGTGAAATTTGGAGTAACTTTTGTATCCTAGAAGCTATATTTTTAAGAAAGAGTATACAGTTTAGTACATGATGTGGTGTTGGAATAATTCAAGTGCACTTGAATTGAGTTGGGGAAAAGCTAGAGTTGTGTCCTTCAGGGTAGCCCAGTGGTTTGGGCATGGGACTTCCATGTTGGAGGTTTCAAGTTCGAAACCCCTTGCCAGCGAAAATAAGGGGTTTGCCTTCTGGGTCGAGCTCGTCGCATCAGGCTTGCCTAGTGCGGGTTACCTCTCTTGTGTTGTTTGCGAGCTATTGCATAGGCGCGGGGTTTTTGTCTGTGTGCACCAAAAGGGTAGCAGCTGCTGTTTCCCTTGTCATTAAAAGAAAAAAGAACTACCATAGCTATAACGGTCTTTTTAAGATGAGAAATCAATAATAATCCTTGTAAAAAGTTTTCAGCAAATATTGGACTTATTAACTATATTATGTTATTATGTATTTCATCCCTTTGTTTTGTAGAATTGTTTTCTTTAAGTGCTTACTGAAGCTCTAGGACATTATCATTAATTTCAGGTCAATGCTGCTGGGGATCTCTGTGCTATTTGCCAGGAGAAAATGCATACACCAATCTTACTACGTTGTAAACACATATTCTGTGAAGACTGTGTGTCTGAATGGTAAGTTATCTGCACTTCTCTTCAGCCATTTGTGCTTTGACTCACTTTAAGCATGAGCCATGTGTTCTGGAAGTAATCTTTTGTTAAAATGAAGTTTATCTCCCTTCTCTCGTTACTCACCTACAGTTTTAGAAGTAATGAAACAACATGAATAACATAAGATTGCAAATAGCATATGAACCATAGACAAGCAGTATTTGACATCCCTTTCTTCAGTTTCTTTGAGGTTATTCAAACTTGAATTGGTAATGGACTTTATTATGCCTAAGGCTAGGATCTTTCCTCCGACCCAAGCAAAAGGAGGATTTAGTTTTTATCAATTTTTACTGGATAGAAATACTCCAGCAAAAGTAGATATATGATGTGTTTCTTCTTTGATATGATAAACTTCATCCTTCATCCCTGGAGTTAACAATTGCCCTTTCCTGATTAGCTCCTTCAGTGGCTCGAACCCTCAACCTTACTGTCGGAAGAGAAGGGGGGGTCTTTAATAGAGGCTATATTGTTATACTTCCATATCAAAGTTAGATTGACTGTGAAATGATCTTATCTATTATGGAATGAAATAGGATGGCATCTTCCTTGCCGTTGTTTTTGGTTGACCCATTTTCTGTTTTGACTTTTCATGTTGCAAATTAACATATTGCAATTGTGCTTTCTGCTTATTCTGAATAACTTCTTGTTTCCTCTTTGTCCTATTTCATGCCTAAAGAACAAGCATGGAATAGTTCTCTTGAAAGAGAATCAGGAACATTGCCTTTTTTGGTTAATTTATTTTTTATCACAGTAGGCTTACGTAAAATGTGATTCTTTGGTTGCTTGATGGCTCTTATTTGTACTGCCAGGTTCGAGAGGGAAAGGACGTGCCCTCTGTGCAGGTCTTTAGTAAAACCTGCCGATCTAAAATCATTTGGTGATGGCTCAACTAGTCTCTTTTTCCAGTTATTCTGAAGAAATAATTGTCGATTTGAGCGAGTCTCTTCAAAAGCTGCCAACTTCACTAAAAGCAGCTATAGCTGAACGCCCATCCATGGAAAGAAAGCATATTGACACACTTATTTGAGAATCCTGATCTGTTTGCTCCTGAAAGTTGTCTAATTGGCGCCATTGTTTATACACAGTTCCACACATGGAGCAGGCTATTGTTCATACGTTTGCTCGGAGAAAATGTTTGTATCAGTCTATTAATCCACAGAATTGTCAAGTGTACAATGTATGAAAATAGTGTTGTAGTCAGATATATATCTTTTTATCCCCATGGCCAGTTAGGTTTCATCCCCTAAACAAACCTATACAGAAAAATGCTTATTGTGCCTATATGTAAAAACAAGCTGGCATCTTTTGGAAAAAAGCATAGTCTTGGTTGGCTCGAAGATTTTTGGGACCATCATTTAAGTTCAATTTTTATTTTCGAGTTTCATATGATTGAAGTTTGTTCAACTTATTCTTCCAAAATTCTCTAAATTTGTAGCATGAAATTCTGTTCTTTTGTCACCGCAAATATTATATAATTAAACCAAATGTCTAACATACAAGTAGTAGTAATAAAGTGTATAGGTATACAGCGCACACATTAATTGTATAGCAAGTATAAAGTATCTCATATTTAATTGGAAATATAATATTACAACCAACAATACTCTTCTCAATCATTAGAAAATTTAGTACCGAGTTTATTTTTTGCAAAAACAGATATGGAGTATCATTTTCTTTTTAGAATTCACAGCTCAATCATGGAGTGTACCATAATTTTATTTTACTTTTTACTTATCACGCTTCATTTATTAATGGTCAATTATTATTGATATTTTAAAATATAATTTTATTACCGGATAGGGGGGTATTGAGTGGGGGGCGCTACTTAATTAATAATTATAATGATCAAATCAAATATAGAAAATTAATTAATTAGACTACATGGGGACTACTAACCCTTTTCCATACTTCATCCCACTGTTTCTTCTCCTTTTTGTCTCTTGGCATTCACTTTACTACTTCTCCTCTCTCTCTCTCTCCTCTTCTCACACCACTTCTTCATCTTCAACAAAATCTCCATTTTCCTTTCTTTTTCATGCTCTTTCATACCTAACTCATTCATCCTTTTCTTATTTTTTTTTTCTAAATACCAACTTTTTCAAACAATGCCAACTTGGATTTGAAGTAATTCCTCATATTTTTTGTAAACCCCATTTTTTGTACAATGCCAACTTGTGCTGTCTGAGCTATATTCTCCTCTGGTATCAACTGTAAGTGTTTGACGTCAATTTCAATCCTGGTAAACTTTCATTTTATCATTGAAACGGAATAAGGAGTTTGCATTTTTTTTTCCTGTGAAAAATCATTCAAAATTGCTAAAAATTGTTTTTGAGGGTTTAGGAATTGGTTAGTAAATTGATGGATCTGAGTTGGTTTAAGGGGAATTAAGTTCATTATTTGACTCCAGTCAACTTTTGAGCAAGAATTACCACAGAAAGTGTTTGCAATTATCGACCTTTTCAACGGGTTTAAAAGTATCAAGCCTACTTTGCTTTTTTCATACTGTTACCGTTATATTTGTTTTGCAGTATCAGATTCTTCAATGAATTTAAAGTACATAAAGTGTGAACCTCAAGTTTGTTTGAGATAATAAAGTGCTAGAGTTTTCGTTTTTTCGTTTACTGGGTTCATTTTGGATCTGAGAACTCTATCGGTGTATAAATTGTGTCGATTTTTGGGGATTGTAAGGTTTAGTTGGTTAGTTTTGGTGCTTGGAAGCAAGCATAGTCAATATTGTTGTCGAGAATAAGAAGGTGTTGTTTGCGGATTGACATTGTTGTGACTTGTGGATCTGCAGTGTGAGTTAACAAAGTTGTGAAGCATGATGAGACTTCTTGGAAGTCTCACGATGCTTCACCTTATAATGTGGCTGTTTTGGTTGCCGCTATTAGGTAGCTCTCAGTTAACTGAGATTTCTACGGGGGCTGTGCGAGCACTAGATGCACTCCTCCAGGATTATGCTTATCGTGCATTTGATAGCCCGAGAATTAGAACAGGCGTTATCTATGATGGAAATGTCCCCTCCAATTTGACAGGGATTAAGGTGTCTGGATTGAGGCTTAGGAGTGGGAGCTTAAGGAATCGAGGATTTGCAATGTATAAAGAGTTCGATATACCTGTTGGTGTTGTTGAACAGCCTTTCGTTGAGAGGCTTGTTCTGGTCTACCAAAATTTAGGCAATTTTTCTTCAACCTATTACAACTTATCTGGCTACATGTACTTAGCTCCTGTATTGGGTCTTCTTGCTTATGATGCATCAAACTTGGCCGCAACTAACTTGCCTGAGTTGGATATCAACGCTTCCGGTCAGCCCATTTCTATAAGATTTTCAGATGTGAAGCCATTGCCTGTCGGATCATCTCCAAAGTGCGTTTCAATCGACTTACAAGGGTCTCTGAATTTCAGCAATGTTTTGTCGGATAACACATGCACAACCTTTCAACAAGGACATTTCTCTATTGTGACCGAGTCAATTGCTCCTGCTCCATCTCCTCCAACAGAGTCGCCCACAATTCATCATAACGGAAAGAAGAACAAGTCGAAAGTGTGGATAATTGTTGGTTCGATAGTAGGAGGACTATTATTGATGTTTCTTTTAGGTCTTTTGATAGTGTGTGCAAGCAAGTACAAACAGAAGAAGAAAATGCAACAAATGGAGAGGGCTACAGAGGTTGGAGAATCATTACAAATGACGAAAGTCGGAAGCACAAAAGCACCGGCTGCTACGGTAACACGAACACAACCTACACTAGAAACTGAGTACAGACCCTAATTTTTCCAATCTGCACAAGCTCTGGTTCACATTCTTGTTTTGTTGATGTTATATATTCTTCCAACCACACTGCTTTTTCTTGGTGTTGCTTTATTCAATTATTTAGTAGAGGTTTATGATAGCAATGTGAATAGTAACATGGTTATTGTATAAACACAATAATCTTTTAGCTTTCACATTAGCCATTCATATTTGTGGTGGTTTGTTATGGGTGTGCATTTATTCTTTTAGCATTTGTTAGAGTTCATTGTGATCAAAGTTTGTACAATTCATTGACAAGAAATAAAATATTTTGATAGTTTTTCTTTTTAGTTTTTTTTTGCTTATTATGAATTCTTTGCTGACACCAAAGATATCACATCTAAAGTAAGATGATTGTGTTTCAGTAAATGTCATTTGCTTTTTGTTGTTTTTAAGCTGTCCATGGAAGTTTCAGGTTAAAAACTACAATTGCATAGTGCTTTATTTCTCACCTGGTGTCCGGTATCTATATTGGGGGATAAAGTGCTCCTGTGATTTCGTATCCAAGGGGATTTGGATTCGAGATATCTTGATTAAGGATGAAAGAGTACTTACTACTTCACCACAACTACTATTGATAGGTACTCGTATTTGGCGATAAAGTGCTTCTGTGATTTCGTATCCAAGGGGATTTGAATTCGAGACATCTTAATTAAGGATGAAAGAGTACTTACTATTCCACCACAATCATTATTATAGGTACCCACATTAGGCAATAAAGTGCTTCTGTAATTTCGCATCAAGGGGACTTGAATTCGAGACATCTTGATTCAGGATGAAAGAATACTTATTGCTCCACCACAATCATTATTGATAGGTACCCACATTGGGCGATAAAGTGCTTCTGTAATTTCATATCCAAGGGGACTTGGATTCGAGATATCTTAATTAAGGATGAAAGAGTACTTACTGCTTCATTATAGTCATTATTTATAGGTACCCACATTGGGCGATAAAGTGTTTCCGCGATTTCGTATCCAAGAAGACTTAAATTCGAGACAACTTAATTAAGAATGAAAGACTACTTGTCATTCTCCCGTAACTATTATTGGTACACATGCAGAATTATTGAGACACCAAACACTCTTATGGGTAAAAGCAAAAGAATCCAATTCACAACTGGACAGATTTAGCAGTCTATTTTGCTCTTTGATGATTATTAACATAGATACAAAACACTACTAATAATAAAATATCATCAAAATAAAAGTTTATGATGGAAAGGGACCAAGTTTGCATATGTCTTGTTTAACTAGTAGTGGCACTAAAATAAAATTTAAGGTTGGTCTAATGAAATGAGATGAGACGAATTTCGAAGATGAGGGTTATAAAAAAAATATATTAGGTGATTTTATTTGATTGATCAAAACTTGTAAAGTAGCATATATTCAATGGAATATACACAAATTATACATAAATGTGTTATTTAATTTTATCTTTCTTCAACTTTGATTCTGTACAAGGATATTTTTGAACATGTACAAAGTTAAACAAATAGACACATCATTCCTATATGATATAATACATGTAGGAGATCACATAAGATGCAAATTGTATATTGAATATTCTGTAGGACGTGTGTATTTATGCACACCTAAATTTAAAAGCTATAAATATAAATCAAAATTAAATTAAATAATATATTTATATATTTTGGTTAAAATAAAACAGTTATGATTAATTATACTAGGGACTTGTTTGTATATGTTATTAATAATAACTTGTGAAGGAAAGGGCCAAGTGGAAGAAGCTGGAATAGACAGATAAGAGTGAAAGCCATGAACCACTCATTATTTATCATAATTGGCTGAATGCTGATGAGTGATGATGATAAATATATAGTGTGGACTGTGGACTTACTTCCCACTACATCTGTACTGCACTCTGGTGTTCACGTTATCGGGAGGTCACAGATTGAAACTATCTATATGCTAAGGTTGTATAATAGACTTTTGTGTAGTTGATGGAGTCAGAAATTCGAATGAACTTAATAATTTTTATACCTTTAACTTGAAATCCAGTTATTAATTCTTAAAAATCAATCATTTTAAAAAAAATTTAGTTGAGATTCTAACTTCATCTCCGAGAACCAGCTTAAGGATTTTTTTGTATACATACAGAGTCAGAGAAACTTCTTTCAGTCTGGCTGTGGACATATTACTTACAACTGTATTGCTGCAGAATGCAGTATTTAATGAAATTAAAGGGTAATTAATTCAATTTGGAATTGACTTTGGTATCTATATAGTCAAAGTATCAAACATTTAAACTCAGGAATTTAATAAAGGGAAATTCCAAACATATAAATGCCCCCATTGTTTCCAAAAAAAAAAAAAAAACTGATTTTCAAGTGGTTCCCTTATGGGGATTGAGGACTACTCGGGGGCGGAGCTAAGTAGAATTCGGAGATTACTGAAATCTTCTTGAATGAAATATTTTCTTAAAAATTGAAAATTTTTATTAATAGAAAAAGAATATTACCATTTTTGTTCAATAAGATATGGATGATTGACTCATTCAGTTCTAGATATGATAGCAGAAGTCCTTTGATAGCTGGGATTATTATAATTATTTTATCATTTTTTTTACGCAATTTGAAAATTTAAAAATTCATCACTCTTTGACTTTAAACCGATAATTTGATAATATCTTCTTTGACTTTTTCTTATTTTAAATTTCTCAATAAAAATTTTGATTTTTCCGTTAAAATTGGCCATGTATACTGGATAGTATGTAAAAATCCCGATCTCCCTTCAATATATTTTTCTAAAAATATCTCTTTTGCTATAACCCAAAAGACACTTATATTAACCAACAAGTAAAGATTGAATATTTAATTAAATGACATAAAATTGTATTATTAATCGGGGATAAATTGAAAATATCTAAAAAGGGAAAAGACATAAATTTATCCTTGATTTTGTCTCGAAAAGTCAATTACACGCATAAATTAATATATTGATCTATTACATACTTCTGCTATTAAATAATGAATTTTTTTGCCCCCTAAGACGTGTAGCACCACTCTCACAACATGAGGTGTATCACACTTGCGTATATCAAGGTCATGTCGCAACATAGATGCCATGTCAAATTTTGATTAAAATTCTCCATATCATTTAATTGTTTCTTCTTCAATGAACATTACCATAAAATCACTACCATTATCGTCATATTACTACCAAATCTTATATATTTCAACATGAAAATCAAAACTCTCCGTAAATTTCACCATGTACTATCAAATCCACCATGAAATCATAGTATCACCATTATTTCACAAAAATTAGAAAGATTCAAAACAAAATTTGACACCCATAACAAACTCATCACCAAAAATACACATCACCATGAAAATCACCATCAAGAAGTACAAATCCACCACCAAGTATCACTACCACCATTGTCAATGTCAATTTTTTCTTCTCCACCACCTTTAATTTGCTTCTTTGTCATTCCACGCCAACAGATTCATCATTTTTTAAAAAACTTAATTATCGATTTTAGTAACCACCAACAAAATCGAAGAGAATAATCAAATATAATGAAAATGGTGAAATCAAATAATCATTATAATAGGATATTATGGAGGGTATGTGGTGTGGGGGGGGGAGAGAATTTCGGTGGAGATATAGTGGGGTGGATGAAAATTGGGTACGAAAAAATGATGGCGAAAAAAAGAAAGAAGAAGAAGAAAGATGGTTGTTGTGAAGAAGAAGAATAGTCGTTGGGTGGGGGTAGGGTGATAGTAAAAAGCAGATTTTAATTTATTTTTTTTACTTTATGTATTGGAAAATCCGCTTTTATTTTGGGCAAACTTTCACTATAGCAAGCAAAACATTCATATGGTATTGCTATAACAAAACTTTGCATAATGGCGTTCCATAGCAAACATAAAAGTGATAATTGCTATACATATTACAATTGATAATTGCTGGCTAAATTGTATTATAATTCGCGGGACTATTTCGATGCAATTGTATAATAATTTGTTTTGCTTACAGTTGAATCGTAATTAAATGTATGATATTGCATAATCACTAAACCAGTGCATTATAAAAAAGAAGATAGATGTTTTCATCTCGCTTATACAAACATAAACACAATATATACAACTTCTGTTGTATAAAGCTTAGAGAAAATTGTATTTCATTGTCATTGTAGATACTTCGCCAAGTGTATAATTCGTTGGACTTTTTCTCTGCAATATTTGAAAGGTTAAAATGTATTTGTAAAATTGTATAATTAAGTGTAGTAACACGAAGAGATACCATTTTTGATGTTTTATATACAATTTCTCTCGCTTTATACAAAACAGAAACATCATTATATACTTCTGTGTATAGCGAGAGAGGCGAGCGAGGAGGGAGCAGAGTGGCGACCGCGAGATTGTTGGGAGAGAGACCTGGCACAATTGAGCTAGTTTGCTACTGGAGCACAATTAAATCAAACCCTAGCTATTCCATTTAATTTAGGTTATTAGTTTGCTATTATATACAATTTTCCCTTTATTTTTTATTTTTTGTTACTTCAGTTTTAGGGGTATAAAAACCAATTTTAAATTGTAGAAATGTGTAATAAATTATTATGATAATTTAAACGTATAATTAGTCTTTCGAGACAAGTTTAAAAGTAAATTTATGTCTTTTCCCAAAAAAAAACATTTTTAGTCATGAAGAACATTTTTGTCCTCTTTCCATCAATAATCAAGCTGGGGTTGTTATCATACCACCAGCCGGCCGCCGCTACGTACACTAGGCATAAATTATAAATATGCTCTTTAATTTAATTTTAATAAATATTTAATATTTTTTATTTTGAAATGTCCGTAAGTAGACACTTAAACTTGAATAAAATTGAACAATTAGATACACATATCTTACTTAGCGTCCTACATAACATTTCCCGTTCTATGTGACATCCTATATTTATTATATCACGTAGAATGCGTGTGCAAATTAAAAAATGTTTATATCAATTAAGATCAAATTAAAAGGTATTTTTATGTATCATACTTGTTTTTGCTGCAAATATGAATGGATGACACGATAAGTGTAAATATTCTGAGTTCATTCAAATTAATAATTTTGGTTCAAATGTTATATATGAATAAGAAAATATACTAAACAAATATAAATAACAAATATTGAGTCTACTAAAAGTAAAACAAAAATTCTGATAAAATTTCGAAAAGTTAAAATTGTGAATTAAGCCCATATTTTCTTTTTTGATGTTCCTCTAAATCATCATTAATTAGAGTCCGGAGCATAAACGGTACAAAATATTAACAAAAATTCCAAAACGGTATATTAAAATTTATAATAACCAAAACGGTAAAATCGCTGCACCAACAACGACTTACCCCACCGAAAAAAATAAAATCGCTGCCCTGCAATGATTTTGCAAAATCGGATATATTTTTTTTAAAAAAATGAATAGAAATTTTTTTTTTACAAGATTGCTGCCCCAACAGCGATTTAAAAAAATAATAAAGAAATCGCTGCTGGGGCAGCAATTTCCTTATTTTTTATTTTTATTTTTATTTTTTTAAATCGCTGCCTAGGCAGCGATTTTGTAAAAAATAAAAAATAAAATTCAAGCAGGATTTATTTTTTTTTTAAAAAAAGATTTTGCAAAATCGTTGCAGAGGCAGCGAGTTGCTTGTTTCGGTGGGGTAAGTCCGCTATTGGTTGCAGCGATTTTACCGTTTTGGTTTAATATAAAAAGTTTACATACTGTTTTAAACTTTTGTAATATGTTGTATCCATTTAGGCTCCGGAATCTCATCAATAGCTGTAACGACCTGTTTAGTCGTTTTGAGCAGGCATATTTATTTCTGGGAAATGGCTGAGTGAGACAACGGACCCCACGAAGGCCGTTTCAGGGCACGACGAACGTCGAGGGAGGGGTCTCGTGTTCAAAAAACACTTTAGAAGAAATTCTGAATGGGGTACTGAAACCGACTCTCGAACTTCGTGACGGAATGCAGGACAGACCGTCACAGGGCGTGACGGACCGTCACAGAACTGTGGGGAAATTGTCTCTGCACCTTGCGACGACCTGAGACGGACCGTCGCAGGGCACGACGGGCCGTCACGGTTGCGCAATCCAGGATGGGTCGGATTTCTGTTAATTTATTTAAGGGGCGTTTGGAACTAGTTCCTGCTTTTTAATTATAAAGTGGTGGGTTAATGTTAATACTCTAATACCTTGGGGGTTAAAAGGGTAACATTAGTAATAGTGGGTTATTAGGCATCTTTTATAATTAATTATATGATTATTAGGGGTAAAGAAAGCGGGTTGAATAAGAAAATAGAGCAAGAACCCAAAGAGAGACAGGAAAAAGAAGAGAGAAACGAAACGAAGAGACAACAAGAATTGGGAATTGCTTGCTGATCACGAATCTTGGTGGAGGTAGGTTCATGATTTTTTGCTACGGTAGTAAACTCAATTAGCGAATGATATGTGTGTGGCTTAGTATTATAAAGTCTTCTATATGCTAATTGTTGTGTAGCATGATGTGATTTATAATGATTATTGTGATGATGAAAACAAGCATGATGAAGCTATTGATTGAATCCCAAATCTTGAAAAAACCAATCTCGTGTTAAATGATGATGCCTTGGTTATAAAAGAAGGCTTGATGAATAAGTAATGAGGATGATGATGCCTTGAATAAGAAGGCTTGAGTTACAATAGAATGAGATTAGGGGATCGGGTTGTAACGACACGACACGTAGATTTAGGGGATCGGGGTCACGAACCGCACGTAGATTTAGGGGATCGGGGTGTCACGAACCGACACGAGATTTAGGGGACGGGTGTCCACGAACCCGACACGTAGATTTAGGGGATCGAAAGTGTCAAGGTTACGAACAAAGTAGTAGGGGAGGAGGAGTGCACAGTACCGACACTAAGAGGAATCAAGGATAACGAAGGGATCGGAGGTCAGTACCGACACAATGAGAGAGATTATAGCTAAGAATCTTGAAAGATGCTAATATACTTAATCTAAGACACATGTTTCCAAAAGAGTAGGTGTGGAGGCTTGATTGAGTCTTCATAGATATGATCGGGTATATAAATTATGTTTATCCTGTTGCATCACCTGTTAAGAATATTATTGATTTTTGATGTTATCTGAGATATTAGGCGTCTAGTTGGGTGGGACTCTGATACCTACTCAGTACGTGTGTTGTACTGACCCCTACTTTTATGTTATTCGTTGTTATTTGTGGAGTGACGACAAACATACCGTCGTCTTCAACCAACCGCAACTCTAGCCCGTCTTCATTACAAGGATTCGGGTGAGCTAACGCTTCTAGCTTGGACTGGATCTTCTTACTCATGTTTGATTGCACTTGAAGTTCGGAATGGGACTAGTTTTGTTATTATAGTTTAGAATACTCTAGTTTAGTAAATTGATCACGATGTTCTTGTGGTGAGACTTCCAGATTTTGGGGAGGGAATCAATAGATGTGGAATTTTAAATTGTTGAATTGGTTTTTATTAACGAGTTTAAGTCCCGCATTGACTTTCGTGATATTATAATTGAAATGTCAGGGTTTAGATTGGTTGGTTCGATCACATAGGAGGGTAAGTGTGGGGTGCAGTCGCGGACGTTTTGGGTCGTGACAAAACTGGTATCGAGCATTAGGTTCGTGGTCTCATCACACAAGAAACAGGGTTTATTCTATCTAGTAGAGTCTAGGGAACGGTAGGGGGGACGACCTTTACTTTTCTTGTGAGGCCTGGGATATAAGACTTTTAGGAAAACTGCATTTTTATTTCTTCTTTCTGCTATTACTTGGAATCAAATTGGTATCTAGGTGGATACAAATTGGTATCTCACCATCTCACTCTATTTCGCAGTGGTGGAACTAGAAGAACGACTAAGCCAACAACAACCTCGGCAAGACAAGAAGAGTCTGAGCCAGCCACTGGGGCTGATATATCGAGGAGAAGTAGCGACAACGAGGTCGTGGACTGGAAGAGCGGTCGTGGGACCGGACGTCGTCTAGGAGGAAGAGGACGAGCACGAGTCATCTGGGGCTAGGGCGGTGACTCCTCCACGATGAGGACGTAGTAAGAGGAGGGGAGGATGGGGAGAATGAACAAGTGCAGAATGAGGAATTGCCACCCAAACTACCCCAGAAATGATAAATCAGGTTCTCGCTTATCTAGTGGGTTGTATGATCAGGGTCAGGACTCCAGTGTTTATGCACCAACAACTCGGTTTCAGAGGTACAACAGCGGCTACTATGGCTCCCGCTAATGGATGCCTATTGGAAATAGGCAGTTTCCTCGACTACCACAGGGGCCTATAATGACACATGATAAACATGAATTTAGTAAAGTCTTGACAAATTGAAACCTCCAGTATCAAGGGTGCTGAATTGAGGATGCTTATGATTTTTGGTTGGGACCTTGTATGAGCTATACACAGATGGGGATAGTAGAACGGTTTGGTGTTTGAGTTTGTAACATATCAGTTTCAAGGGAACGCCAAAATGTGTGGCGGTATATGTTGAGTGTCAACCACAAGACGGGGCACAACATATGACTTGGGGGGCATCATCTCTAGCCTTGTTATGGAGAAGTATATCCCCGTTATACTTTGAGGGAAGGACAAGGGATGAGTTTTTGAGGCCGTTTAGAGCAAGGCTAGGAAGTGTCGGACTGCATATGAGGCCTAAATGTCAGTGCATATCCCGGTACGCCACCCAACTGATGTTTCAGTCCACAAGAGCGGATTACGCCGTTTTGTGAAGGGTCTGAGATCAGAGTGACGAAGTTAAGGCCGTACAGGTAGCGGCCACAGCGAAATCTTTAAGAAGTGGTGTAGACTTAGTGATAGAGGTAGAGGAGTGAAGCCAGATGACTTCACCATTGGCCAGCGAATCTAAAAAGGTTTAGTGAAGGGAGGGGAGGTTAATGGTTTTTACTCTAGAGGACAGGGTTAAGGAGGTTACTCAGTCGACCATTCAGTTCTTCACTACAGGACTGTAGTTGGGGGGGGTCCACCTCAGACCGGTCAACATCTCGGAGAGACCTAGCCCTGACTCCAGAGAGTTAGGACTTAGGATGTGGTGGGACTGGACATATTGAAGGATTGTCCAAAAAAGAGTTATAGACCCCAATAAGCGAGACGGAAGAGGTGGTCATGGTTAGAGGCCTTTTATGTCTGGAGGGCGAACACGTGGGGGCCGAGGTAATGGTGGTAACCAAAAGCCGGGTGGATGGGCAAACGAGCCACTACATCACAACATCGGTAGGGGAAGGAAAAAAAAGAAAGGGACCATTGTGATGCTTCCCTGGGAGAGCGGAGGGCGGAGACATCTGATGCGGTCCTTCAAGGTAATTTCTGGTTTGTGAATTGCATGGCTCTGTATTGTTTGATCCTGGATCCACATGTTCTTATTTATTTTACTCATTTGCTAATGTCTAAATTTACATGTGAATATTTGTATATGCCTATCGTGTTTATACCGGTTGGGTGAGTCTGTGTAGTGAAAAAGGATATAGGTCGTGGTGACTTTGTGGGGAGCAACACTATGTAATTTGGGTTATTTAAAATGGTGATGTTGACGTAATCTGGGTATGAATTGGCTTTCTCCGCAAGTACGATCTTGGATTGTAAGCTAAAACGGTGACGTTAGGCCAAGCCTGATTGAGACAGATCCGTTAGTGTGGGGGGTGACTAACTTCCAATACGGTGCGTATCATCTCCTTTCTTCGTGATACAAGAAAATGGGTTAGTAAAGGGGGTTAGATTTCTGGCACTTCAAGGATGACACTACCCAAGTACTCGATTGAGTCGGTTTACGGTGGTCAGGAGTTTCTTGATGTGTTCCCTGCCAGAATCCGGTATGCCACCAGATAAGTATGATTCTGTATGATTCTGAACCGGGTTACTCGCCCCATTTCTAAACCCCTTACTACGGAATGGCTCCCGCGGATTAAGAGAGTTAAATCCCAACTTCAAGACGTCTGTTGAAAGGGCAAAAGGTCATTTAGACAAGTGAATCCCCTTGGGGTTGACTCCGTTTTGTTTGTAAAGAAGAAAGATGGGAAGGTCTTCGGATGTGCATAGATTACCGCGCAATAATAAAAGGACAACATTAAGAACAGGTATCCTCTTCCTCGACATGATGATTTGTTCAGACCAGTTACAAGGTGCTTGTGTCTTTTCTAAGAGTGACTGAGGTCTGAGTTATCATTCAATTGAAACAATACGGGCCAGCTTAGTAGAGGTTGCCAAAGGACTGACTTTTCGAACCAGGTATGGGGCATTATGAATTCTTGGTAATGTCCGTTAGAATAACGATGCCCCTGTGCGTTTCATGAGTTGATGAACGGGATTTTTAAAGTAATCATCTGATCTCTTGTGATCGTATTATGATGATTATACTGATATACTCCAAGAGTAAAGAGGCAACATGAGGAGCATTGAGAATGTGTTGGAAATAGTGAGTGAGAAAAAAGCTCTATGCCAAAATTCTCCAAGTGGAGTTTTGGCTAGATTCAGGTCCCTTCTTGGGGCACGTGGTTTCTAGGATGAGGTGATGGGTGGATCCTTTAAGACGAAGTAGTAAGAATTGGGTAAGACTACTAATGTGTCAGACAATAAGAAGCTTGGGGTTGGTTTAGCCCAGTTACTTACCGTCGATTTGTCAGGGATTCTCTTCTATTGCCTGTCCCAACTGCGAAAACAAAAAAACTTGACTAGCAAAAATGTTCCATTTGTATGGTCGGAGGGAGAGGAGTGTGAGGAAAGCGTTCAAAGCTCAAGACTCTCGTGACTAACGGCACCAATTCTCACCTGCCAGTGGAAAGGAAGAATTTCATTGTCTATTGTGGTGCATCAATTTTCGGGTTTGGGTGCAGAGTGCTAATGCAAGAGAGAAATGTGATTGCATGCTCAAGACAATTAAGGTGCTCAGGAACGTAAATATTCCAAACTCAGATGATTTGGAATGGACGCGGTAGTGTGTGCATTAAGCAATGGAGACACTATTATATGGGGTTTCTTTAAGTGTGAGGTATAAGGATCACCGAAGCCACAGTATGTCGTTATTCAGAAAAAGATTTGCAACTTAAGACAGAGGCGATGGATTGAAAAGACTGAAGACTACGACATCACTATTTTTGTATCATCCGGGAAGGGACAAAGTATTGTTGTAGAGGAGGTTTAAGTAGAAGGCGAGAAGCAATGGGGAAGTATAGTCCTTGCAAGCTTCTAGACGCCATGGCTAGAGAGTCAGATTAGGGCTAACGACACCTTATGAGGTTAGAAAGTACATGAGAAGGGAGGAAAGGAATTTATTTGTGGGAGGCAAGATCTTCCTTCCTTGACAAGATTAAGGGAAAGCAGTTTAATGATGAAAAATTGATGCAGGGTCCGAGTGATAAAGTGTTGCAAGGAGAGGCTAAGAAGCGACAATCGAGAGGAAGGTGTTTGTTATTGTTTTGAGGATCTAAGGGAAGGGTATGGTACCCCGCGTCGATGATTTGATCAACATATTCGACAGAGGCCATAGTTCAAGGTACGTCATTACCATCGGGTGCAACAAGATGTACCGTGACCTTAAAGCAACACTTTTGGTGGATGGAGTAGAATGAGCGTGATATTGTGGAATTTTATTGCCAAATGTCCCAACTGTCAACAAGTTAAAGGATGACACCAAAGTCCCCGAGGAACACTTCAGAGAATCCATTCCGGGGACTGGAAAGGGAGAGAATTGCAATGGATTTCGTGGTTGGTCTTCCAAAGGAACATGGCGTAAGTATGACCTCTATTGGGTGATGTGATAGGTTACTCTAAGTCTGCTCATTTTCATTCCGGTCAAGGTGACTACATGCAGGAGAAGTTAAGCTCAAACATTTACACTCTCAGAAGTTGTTCGATTACAGGGGAAGTTCCATTCCATCATATCAGATAGAGGTACGCAGTTACTTTGAAATTTGGAGGAAACATTGCATGCCGAATTAGGTACTAGGTGGATCTTCGAGTACTGCGTTCATCTCAGACGGACCGGTGTCTGAGCGAACGACTTCAAATGTTGGAGGATATGCTTCGGCAGGTGTGATAGAATTGGGTGGCCATGTTGATAGCTTCTTACCCGTAGCGCGTTTTCATACAATAATAGTTATCACTCAATTTGATATGGACTCCATTCGAAGGTTGTATGGGCGGAGATGTCAGGCCTCCACCATTGGTTGGTTTGATGCATTCGAGGTTAGACCTTGGGGGTACTGACCTTTTGAGGGATTCGTTTTTTCGAAAAGGTGAAATGTGGAAATACATTCAAGAAAAGCTTTTTAGCGGCGCAAGTAGGCAAAAGGAATATCGATCGAAAGGTTAGAGCCTTGGAGTTCATGGAAGGTGAGCAAGTCTGCTGAAAGTTTCGCCCATGAACGGGTGATTGATGCGGTTTGGTTAAAAGAGTAAGCTTGTCAGGTATATTGGCGTCCATTTGAAGTTTGAAGCGAGAGGGAGGTGGCTATGAATAGCCTTGCCTCCAGCACTCTCAGGCGTGCACCCGGTATTTCAAGTGTCATGTTGAAAAAGGTACCATGGGGATGGAAAACTACATCATTCGTGGGAGTCGTTTCTACTTGATGAAAATCGTGATTTGAGGAGGGCTGGTTGCTATTTTAGATAGGAAGTTCGCAAGTGGAGTCAAGGGAGATTGCATCCATTCAAGGTGCATGGAAGATCGACCGTGGGTTTTTGAAGAAGCCACGGAGGGAGAAGGAGGCAGCTATGCAGAAAGATACCAACATCTGTTGTTTATAGAAACAGGTCACTCCTTATCGCCATTGTTTTTCTTCTTGTGATCGTTCGAGTATGACGATGGGGTTAAATTGTATCTATTGTAACGACTTGTTTCGTCGTTGAGCAGATTATTTTATTTCTGAAAAATGGACTTGAGAACAAAGGGAACCCCACGACGGACCGATCATGGGCACGACGGACCGACATTCGAAAGGAGGGTCTAGTTCAAAACAACTAGAAATTCTGAAAATTGGGTACTGAAAAGCGCTCTCTGAAATTCTGAGGAATGGCAGGACGGACCGTCACAGGCGTGACGATCGTTCACAGACCCTTGGTGGAAATGGATCTGAACCTTGCGACGCCAGGCAGGACGGACCGTCGCAGGCTACCGAACGGGGCCGTCACAGGTTGCGGCAATCCAGGATGGGTCGGATTTTCTTGTAATTTATTAAGGGGAGTTTGGCCTATTTCCTGCTTTATTATAAAGGGGTGGGTCTATGTGAATAAGTCTAATTACTTGGGGGTTAAAAAGAGGTAACCTTAAGTTACTTAGTGGGTTATTAGTTCCCATCTTTATATACTAATTACCTGATATTAGGGTTAAAGAAAGAGGGTTTGAATAAGAAAAAATAGAAAGAACAAAGAGAGCGAAAAGACCGAGAAAAAGAACGAAGAGCCAACAAGGATTTGAGGGAATTGCTGATTGATGCACGAATCTCGGTGGAGGAGGTTATGATTTTTATGATAATCGTAGTAAAAACTTTAATAGCGAATGATATGTTTTGGGCTTAGTATTATAAAAACGTCTTCTATTGCTTAATTGTGTGTGAGCATGATGTGATTTTAGATATTAGATGTCGTGAAAACAAGCATGATGAGCTATGAATCCCAAATCTGATAAAAACCTAATACTTGTCAATGATGATGCCTTGTTAAGAAGAAGGCTGATGAACTAAAGAATGAGATGATGAGCGTGATATCAAAAGAAGGCTGATTTTTTTTTTTACTAATAGAATGGATTAGGGGATCGGGTGATCACGAACCGACAAGTAGATTTAGGAAAGGGGGTAGGGGTGCACGACAGACAGTAGATGGAGGGGAGCGGTGTGTAGTGTCACGTACCGACCACAAGAGGAAATTAAAGACTAACGATGGATCGGAGAGTGTCACGTACCGAGAACAAGAGAATTATAGATATTGAATCTTGAAAGATGCTAATATACTTAATCTAAAGAACCCATGGTTCTCAAAAGAGTACTGGTGTGGAGGCTGGAGTCCTTCATAGATATGATCGGTGGTATTATAAAGGTGTTTATACTGTCGCTATCACCTTTAAGAATTAGTTGATTTTATGAGGTTATCTGAGATATATTGCTTTCCTATTTGAGTGGCGATGATACCTACTCAGTACTTGTGTTGTACTGACCCCTCTTTTATGTTTTCTTCGTTGTTATGTTGTGGAGTGCAGACCAAACCTACCGTCGTCTTCAACTCAACCGCAACGCTAGCCGTCTTCATTTACACCGGATTTCAGGGTGAGCTAACGCTTCTAGCTTGGACTGGATCTTCTTCTCTATGACTTGAGCTTGAGTTCGGGCATGGACTAGCTTGGTTATTTACGTTTTTAGATAGATTACTTTAGTAGTAATGTTGATCATTAGACTGTGTGTGGTGATGACTTCAGAGTTAGGGAATTAAATAGATGTTGAATTTTAGAAGTTAAGTTAATTGAATTGGTTCCGCTTATTAACGAGTTTAAGTCTTCAGCAGTACTTTCTGTTGATATTATATTGAAATGTCAGGGTTTAGCTTGGTTGGTTCTCTCACATAGGAGTAAGTGTGGGTGCCAGTCGCGGACCGTTTTGGGTCGTGACATTAGCTCATAGAATTAAACGATAATCTTAACAATTAAGAAGGAATTTTTTGTTTTCCTAATTCTAAATTTGCATAATTAATTTATAAATTCTCCCATCAAATTTATCCTCTCTTCTTTGTTATCGATTTGAAATATAATTAGAGACGGATTTATAATTTTAAATTTATGATTATTTTTTAAAAAAGTATAGTTGATTTGAAGCATCACAATGATGCATAGCCTCTAAGACATGATGAACAAGGGATAAGAAACTACAAACGAAATACTACGACTAGCTATATGAAACTTGGAAGAATAAGTAAGATAAACTTTATTATCTAAGGATAAGTAAGACAATGCTCTATTACCTTCTAACTTTTCATTCGAATTTGTATCTTCTATAATCTCATATTTAAGATCACGTTTTTAGTAAGCTTCAATTATATCATATCTTGTTTCATCACCTCCCTCAATTCTTCTTCGACTTAATTACCTCTACCTCTCCTGAAATTATCTACAATCATCTTTTCACATTTTCTCATTTATCGATATTTGCCTTTATATTTATGTAATTATGCATATGTCCTACTCATATGTAGGAACTATTCATTTTAAAATTAAGCTTCTGCTATTCTGTTCTCTTTAAGTTAATTCCTAGTGATGGGTCTAGACATATCGGTATTTTAATTCTATTTGTATTGGCTCCCCACACAAACATTTTTTATTTCAAACTTATTTCCTGAAACATCTGTGAATTCATGACTTGCCAACTTTCTGCTCCACACAACATAATTTTTTTATCAACTAGATCTAAATATTTTTTATTAGTAAAATGAATATATTTTTATATATAATTTTATGAAAAGTAATCAAATGGAGTAAATGATACATATATTTTCGAAAAGAGATTCTTGAGTAGCATTATCCTACGATATATATATATTTACCCTTATTTAGTATTGGACGAACATAACATCAACTGATTATACGGAACGCAACACAAAATATAGATAAAGCTTTTCAATTTATAACTCTCTATGTTGCTATTTGATTGGTTATTAACTACGCGGAAGTGCAAAAAAGGCGAGAGAGACTCACACCAAGCTCTTCTCAATTCTTTCAAAGAATCTTTATTTCGGATCCGTCTTTTCTATATTTCTCTTCTGTTCATTTTTTCTAAGTTCTAGTTTGAATTGGAAACAAGTATGTATTATATTTCTCTTCTTTTTATTTTTCCCAAGTTCTAACTTGAATTGGAAACAAGTATGTATGCGTCTAAAGTTTTGTTCCTGAAAAACAGCTAATAGGAAAGGAAAATAGCAAGCAAACAATAATATCTGAATTTGTGTGTCTTTTGGTCAGAAGAAGACCTCTTTATATAGGCTTAGTTAGGTTCTTAGGCGATAATGTTAGTCTGAGCAA
This sequence comes from Solanum habrochaites, assembly GCA_027704765.1. Lineage (NCBI taxonomy): Eukaryota > Viridiplantae > Streptophyta > Magnoliopsida > Solanales > Solanaceae > Solanum > Solanum habrochaites. The sequence continues at coordinate 62,528,560 of JAKWJA010002498.1, forward strand.
GTTGTTTATCCTGACCATGAATAACATGATCTTGGCTCATCTTGTCATTAAGGGATGGGCACAGGATTTGGACTTATTTAAAGTTATCATTTTACTTAGATATTACTCGGGACTTATCAATCGGTAAGTTTGACTGGTTAAACATCTTTTTGATGATTTAGATTTTAACCAATTTAATACGGATTTTATCAATAAAACGTCAATGCGGACAATGTGTCAGAGTTTAAGGGTTGGCAGGATCTCACTTTTTTAAAGCAAAGTTCAAACACAATAGTTTATTTACTTCCATAAATTTGCTTTTTAAATATTTTTGCAATTTAATATATTTTATTATAATCACTTTTTGTAAAAATATTTAAGAAGCAAATATATTGAAATAAATAACTATATATGTGTTTCTTATACTACAAGAAAACTGTGAATTACATGGAGATTTATTTGGGAATTAGTATAAAAATTCACTGGAAAATGAGTTTTTTTGTGAATTTTCATACTAATTTCCAAATAAATCTCCTCCAACCTAGAACTTGGGAAAGACAAAGAGAAGAGAAATGCAGAGGAGCCGGATACTGTATCTTTAGTCTCTAGCAGTTTTTCCCCTCCTTTTTCCTATTTCTTTTACTTCTTGTTTTACTTTGATAAGTTTTGTGGTTAGATTTTCTTTGTTTTTGGTGAGTTGTTCTCCTTTCTTTCTCCTTTGTTTAAGTAACTAGATGCAATAATTGCTTTGATTTTAGAGAATGTATGGACACGGGATTGTGTATTTGACAAATACAGATGTAATAAATTTTTAATAATTATCAATATCAAAATATTTATTCCTATTCTAAGGAAACATAGAAAGAATCAACCTACTGATTCTTCTTCTGCGTTGTTGTGAACGAAGTAGATTTTCTAGCAGGTTTTTTATCTAGACTCGAAGTTCTGATAAGAAAGAGAAGTGTCTCGACAAGCATGGTAATGACCAATCCAAGAATGCCTCCAGCAGCGCTCTGAAGAAAGGGCAACGAAACTTCAATACAGAGTAGTGAACCAGAGGAAGTAGATACAGTAGACAAAAGCACAGGAGAAGAGGTCGGTTATATAGTTGTTGTTGCTCCATGTATAGATGTTGTATCGAATAGAATCACGAGGAAGGAGGGAAATCAAATAAGAACTTACCTTGCGGACTTGCATTAAATAAGGCCTGATGCAAAATTTCATCAGATTAGACATTGAACATTGCATACCCAACATGTTAAGCCGCATTCAAGGACCAGAACTACCAAAAATTCCACTGCAAATCAAAATTCGTCGCACCTCCCTAAAAGCGCAAGAGGAGCGAAATGAACAAAAAAATGTGAATTGAGACCAGAGAATACAAGTTAGCGATAGAGCTCATTCCTAAACTCTACTCACTCCACATGTCAAAATCAGGACGCATCAACTTGTATCAACCTCAACAGTGATACTAGCACTCCAGTGAATATTTTCATACGCGGAAGCCTTAATGGGTTTCGACTTTTATTGTTCAACAACTAATGCAAGTTCAGTGGCTCTGGAACTTCTCCCAAGAATTGCTGCACTACTCTACAAAGAAGCAAGATGAGAAAACAAAAGAAAACAATCGCTTCCACAACAAAAACGTACATGCGTACAAACAGAAAAACAGAAGCAACAAAAACCAAAAAAGACAAGTTTTGAAAAGAACTCATCAAATTTGTTTAAAGGACTTTTTCACCAAAGCCCCTATTGTGTCTAACATTCAGCTAAAGGAAAATAGGTCAAGTCCACAGGTACCCAGTTGTTCAGGAAGAATGTGAAATCAACAATTGTCGAATATATAAATTAGAATGAATGGAATTTGAGCTTTAGAAGAACCCTAATGAACATGATAACATTTTATTAGAATTGGAACATTTTCAAACCTGGTAAAATAAAAAATTGTGTTACAAAGACAGATATGATATAGACTATATATATATATATATAGAGATATCTCACTATCCTGAAGGTCTATAGTCTATATACTGCTTTATGGCAATGATTGGTCGCTAGCTTGATTGGAAGGACTGGTGCAATTATACCTTTCATTTTCTCGCTACTACTTACTATTACTACGTAAGTAGTTTCTTTTAGCATTCTTTTTCCCTGCTCATTACTTAGCTTTAGGAGTTGGGGAAACTGAACATCATTCAAGGGGTAAGGTTGCTTCCACACTACCCTTCCCAGACACCACTTATAGGACTACATTTGATATGCTTCCCAGACACCACTTATGGGACTACATTTGATATGTTGTTGTATATATCACTGGAATAAGAAAGTTCAAATTTTTCCAAAATATTAGCTTTATGAACTCACTTCTATTTAAATAAAATTTCAATTCTAATTCCAATCAATATCAATCAACTATGCCCTTAATTCATACTAATTGGGGTTATATGATTTCGTTCCAATACTATGTCGATAAAATTGGAAGTAGTAAATACAACTTCAATAATGGCAATAGATGCAAAAGAGAGAGACTCACCAAAGCCCATTTGATGTTTATAAGAGGAAAAAGGTTCATCCATGGATTTCGTAGGAGTAATATCCTTCACCAATTCACCATACGCCTTCTTCTCCGACGCTTCGTCTAGTTTCCTTAACCGAGCTTTGAGTTCCTCAGTTTTTTTCTCTAGGTTTTGGACTGCAGAAGACAAAATTGGATCCGGATAACAAGCCCATCAGATCAGGTCGTGTTACAGGGTTAGACCCGATCCAAACCGACCTCAAATGTTTGTATGGTACCGTGGGCTGATCGGAAAGGGAAGACGCGAGTTCTCTCAGTCATTGGAGAGTTCAACTAAACGTATGGTCTCGGTGGTTGAAATAATAAGGCCAGCGTTTACGCCGTCGACAACGGTGGCGGCGCTGGTAGTGGAGGGGCACCATTGTTTTCTGGTGAAGCCATTATAATTTGATAATAAAATTTGTACAATTGAATCAATAAATCCAATCAAATTGAAAAAAATAAACCGATTTATGATAGTGTTAGTTTGTGCTGGCTATAAAACTCAACCATTTTTGAGTATACGGAATATGTTTCTATTATGCATGTAAATCAGTGAGAATATAAGTCCTACGAATAAGAGCTGTCAATATGTGCTAGCACATTTCATCCGGCCTAATTTATATAGGCTTTGACATTTTACGGTCAAGCCGAACTAGCTCATTTTTTATGTGGGCCAGAAAATGATCGACCTAGCCCACAAGTACGTGGTCTACAGGCTTGTCGTGCCAATCCACTTTTTAAAAAATTATATTTTTATAATGATTCACATTAAATCTATAAATTATATTTAAGAGATTATCATAAAATCAACCAAAATGTAAAATATTACAGTATGTGAGGCCCTCATTTGTTTACACTTAGGTGGAGTTTGAATTCTTTAATCATTCAGATTTGTCTCATTAGTGTGTTTGTTTTTAGAACTAGATCTTAATTATTCAAATTCAATTCATTAAGTTCGTTTGTTTTATTTTTATAAGCCTCTAATGGGCCTGAAGAGATTGAATGAATCAGATCTTAACACACTCTTTAACACTATCCGACTAAAAACTAATTAAGACTCCTTATTAATTCAATCTAAAATCACGAAACTCATAAAAATTGTTTCTCTTAGTAATTAATATTAATTACAGGCTTGTCATTATAATTTTATTTATTCATATTAACTTAATATAATCTTTTACTTAATAATAATCAATATATGTGAATCTGATAAGCACTCCCATGATATAATTATTTAGCACAATTTAAAAAATAAAAAAGTATTAGTTTATTTGATCGATAACAACCCCCCCCCCCAGTCTATCATAAAATAATATAAATATTTCCTAAAAACTATATATTTACTACTCTTATATAAAAACTATTCTTTTCAATTGCATTATATTAGCTTTCCAAAGTATTGCGTGCAAAAAATAATCATAGTAATGATGTTAACTGCTGTTGAATTCTTAAAAGATAACTCAACATTACCTTTTAAGGTAAAAATGTTCAAATTATTATTTTATATGAAACAAAACTATTTACTAACAAGGTTTTTTATTATAATTTCATTGATTTAAACGTTTGATTTCATGTGCATTCAGATATGAAAACAAAGTGCCCCATAATGGTTAGGGTTCAGATTCAGAGGACAATATTTTAATATTAGATATTTATTAAATTTACAATCTAGATTCGTAATGGAACATCTTATACTTAAGTGTATTTAACATTCAAACGTCTTAATCTTAATGCGGAAACAAATGAGAACTTGTCACTATTTGTTAGTCAAATTCACAAAATAATATCTTTACAATATTTAGGAAAAATGCACAAGACCCTAGACTATGACTGACATCCAAAGGACACACCTTACTAAGGTCGTATTACCCCATGAACTGATTGTTTTTTGTAATTTGTGTAGCTCTTTGGCTTACGTGGCATCCAAATATCCCTAACGCGCCTCAATTGCGTGGTCAGTCAACTAGAGTGCCACATCAGACAAAGGTGTATAAAATTACAAAAAAAAAATCAAAGTTCAGGGGTAGGTAAAGGATCTTGAGTTAGTTAAGGGTTCGTCTTGGAAATTTTGGTCAGTCTAGGGGGGTACTTGTGCATTTTCTAATATATGTATTAAGTTTTTTTTTGCAACTAAAAAGTAATAAAAAAAATATCTAAATAGAAATATTAACCTAATGTTTTGATTTTGGGACTATATTATATTTAATTTAATATTATTAAGTATATTTTAAATTAATTTTTCTTGGCCCGGGCCCTGGCTCTACCAATATTCTCAAGCCCCTAAATGAGACAGACTTATTCAGGCAGGGCTAAAAGCCTTTTCTTAACTGGTCCAAAAATCTTTAGCCCAGACACTATTTAAAATTCTGGGTCTAGGTTTAGGCAGGCCACGGGGCCTAGCCCACATTGACGGTTCTACCTACGAAGAACCATTAAATAACTATTTATTTTAGGGAAAAGTATTCTCCTAATCTGTGTTTAAATTTTCAGAGACACATTTATACTAAGTTAAAGTTTTATCACGAACTTATTTTATAAATAATTTTTTATTACTTTTTCAGCTTACGTGACACTAGCTTGAAGAAAAGATCAACACGCGTTGAGTCCAAAAGATAAGTGTCACGTAAGCTGAAAAGGGATAAAAAAATATCTATAAAAAATAAGCTCAGGGGTAATAGGCAGTGGCGTAGCCACATTATGTCATTGGACACCCTTCGTCGGAAAAAAATTAGTATATATACAAGTAAAATAATATACGAAATATAAATCATTATTTTGGACACCTCCCCTTTAAGCATAACAAAATTGCATTTTTGGGACACTCTGTAAGAATTTCTGACTGAATGGTATAGGACCTTATTATAATTAGTGTGTCTTGAGATTTCGGATATAGGTTGAGGTACTATTTAGCATTTTTATATTTAGTTGGCAAAAGAATGTTAAAAAAAAAAGGAAAGAGAGCTTAGGTTCTTTTAAGAGCGTCAAAAATCATTTAGCATTACAAAAATTTGTTATGTTAAAAGTGTTCAGATAGCCTTATTTAATCAATTTGTTGTATCATCATTTTCATTATATATATATATAGATAGATATATAGATATATATATCATATTTTTGGATATAAAGAGTGTTTCATTGGGACATCTTGACGATAATATGGCCCGATAAACTGATCATGTCCTATCTGTCATATCTGCATCAAACCAAAGTATCACCCTAGCTATACAAATCTAATTTGAAATTGATACGTATAATCTTATAATAAAGTAAGTTTTTTTTAAAAAAAAATAAAAATTGGTGTAATTTATTAATTTGTCGTATCATTTATGTGGAACATGTACATGACAAATATTATATAAGCCTAGATCTTGGTAATCAAAATGATAAAGTTTATTAAACCAATTTGAAAAGTACAAATTACGTTGACAACAAAATTTGTAGGGCACACAACCATCTTGCACGACACTTGACATTCTGCTAAGCCGGATGTTAGCTTAGGACTAGAAACATAAAACTCAATCAGTCCTTTTATTTAATTTTTCAACGAAGGAAGTTCAAACAGAAAAAAGAAAGACACAAATAATTGACCATATTGTATATAATATTGGTCATACATCAATTATTTTTTTAGCCACAACCATAGGTATGACTAATAACATTGTAGTAACAATATTTGCAGTATCTATCATAGCAGTCACTACTCACTCGACAATATCCACCACAACCACCTTGCAAGCTTTGGCCAGTTAGTTTTGATTTGAGTTCTGCCAAGTCTCTCACAGCAAGGATTTGCACTTTTGGTGAATGAGCCAAGTAAACTATAATCCATACAAAAAGAAAAAAAAACAAATCTAAGTGTTAAAATCAATATATTATAGAGTATAATAGTTAATAGCATCTGTATATGTGGTTCTGATTTGAATTTTGCAAAAAAATGTCATGTCATTATAATAAAAATAACTTTTAGCAACAATAAAAAGACAGATTAATAAAGAGTGCTAAAGTCTTTATCGGCATGAGTTAAATGTCATCAGATCCAATGTCGTTAAAGCCTTTAGAGACATATACAAAGTATGCTAATTATCGCTAAAAATACATATTTAACGATAATTGACTATGAGTACCGTTAAGCTCATTTTTATTAGTGTGTCAGTCTTAAAGAAGTGATTTTAGAGAAGTAAAGACGAGGTAATCAGCTTTTCAGATTTAAGCAACTTTTAAATAAATTGTTTGTTTGAATATATGCAATAAAATCTTACATAGAGATGTTTAATGGTATCTACCCCCAAAAGAAGATTATGATTTTTTTAAAGATCTGTAGACTATATATTAACAAAATACATAATGTAATACAAAATATTTTTCTTTATAGTATTGTGCCACAAATATATCACGTGAAATGTAAATATAAAGGTGAAGTGAACATTTTGAACTTTATGAGTTCTAACTAGGTTTTACGGTAGCAATATTATGTGTAAGTTATTGGATACCATTTTCTTTATATATATATATTTAAAGAATTTCTTAATTAATACAAAAATTTGAACGAAAATTATTACTGAGTAACTCATATATTACCTTTTAATTTTTCCATTAGATCGATATAATATTGAATAAAAAGCTATTGAATGTATATAAAAGAGATACTCATTTAAAAAACTACTAAATAAAAAATAAATATTAAAATGAGAAGATAACCAGATATCCACCAACAGAGTGCACAATGAAATAAAAAGCATAATGCGACGCCTGCAAACATGTAGTGTATGAAAAGAAATATTACTATGTGTTATTATTGAAGTGTGATATTTTTGTTTCGTGAAGGGCCATGAATTTATAGGCCTCTCTTTCAATATAATTCTCCCTATTAATTTACAACTTGTCTTTAATTAAATTAGTTTTACCAAGTTGAATTTTATTAAGGATTAAAGAGGAGGATCAAGTCAGGGTGATGAGCACCTATTTAATTAGTATAGATTCCCCAATTAATGGCATGCTAATTAGTTACCAAGTGGGGATAATACATAGATTTTAATTTCACCTAGATTAACAATTCTAACCAAAAAAAAAAAACAACCTAGATTAACAACTAAAATAGTATTACAAGTGGCTAACACTTTGTTTGAATGATTATTACCTATTATTTCTTCATGTATTGTATTGTAATGCATTGTGTTATATCATATCATACTGTATTATTTTAATAAATACAATCGATAGAACTATGATGAAAAGGTAGGTGAAAGATGAAATATAATTATTAAATAATAAATAAAGACAATTAAAAAGAAAATATTAAGATAATCATGCAATCATATCATAAAATGGGTCTTTTTATTGTTACTTAACAATAAATTTAAACTATACGATACATTAGAATTTAAGTAACAACTCTTCACTTCAATATTGAAAAATAGACATTATTCGGATACATGTCAATTTACTTTTAAAAATATTTATTCTACTATCAATCTTTTTTTTTATTTCTTTAAGATTATAATACTTTTTAAAAAAAAAAATGTATGTAAGAAATTAATCTATAGAAAAATAAATATTATTTCCAAAATGAAAAAAAAATAAAAAATATTTAAACTATAGGTCAATACCAAGGCTAAAGAATCAAATATTTTGTATGATATAAAAAGGTATTACATAGATTGTGATTAAAAAAAGTCAAGAGTAAAATAGACATCGCATTAAATAGAGGAGAGAATATTATATTCGTTCAAATTTGAAGGAGAGGGCTTAGGCTCCTCTTCATTTTTCTTTCTCTCCATTTTTCTTAAGTTTCTATTTGAATTAATGACACATAATATAGGTTAAAATAAATAATTAAGATTTAATTTTTCAAAATAAACCTCTAACCATGATTTAGTGAACTAAAAATATAGTATATATCATTATCATTCTCACAATCTTAGCAACATATTATTTTGTCCATTAAGTATAGGCAAAAAAAAGTTTTCTTCCGATTAGGCTTTTTAAGTAGGATCTTTTTTTCTTTATCTAAATTTTTGTATCTTATTAGAAGAATAATTACTGAATAGAAGTCTGAAACTAGACTACATCTGACCGTATGTATGATATCTTATTATGAGAAAATTAATAGGTTAGTTTGTCAAAATGGTTTGATTTCTCTCGGAATTTATTTAATCACGGCCAACTTACCTTAACAAAAGATTTATAATAAAATATTATATAAAAGACAAATAACAAAAAGATTCTACGTTAAAAAAAAATAAGAGGAAGAAAACTTTTTTACAACATAATATGGACAAAGAATATGGTGCTAAGATTGTGGTGATTTATAATAATTGATACTTGTATATAATATATTTATTAAAAACTAAATCATGGTAAGGTTTACTTTGAAAATTACATCTTAACCATTTATTTAAACTATGACATGTCCGTTATTTCAACAGGAACTGAGGGGAAGGAAAATGGAGAGAAGAGAAATGGAGAGGAGCCGGATCCAAAGAAAGAGTTTGATTTTTAAAGCATAATTAGGGGATTAAAATGATTTTCACTCTCTCTTTTACTTTACACTATTTAATTTTGTATAACCGTTTAATTATTATATACTCTGTTTGTCCCTAAGTACTTCTTCACTTTAAAATTAACACATTTATTAAGAAAATAATTATTGATATAATAGAATTATTATTTTACCCCTATTAATCATGAAGTAGATGAGTTAAAATTTAATGTTTTCAATTTTCTTTTATTTTTTTAAAGTAATTAATTAAGGATATAATTAGTAAAAAAATTAACTTTTCTTTATTTATCAAATAGATAAGTAATTAACAACAACTAAAAAATGAATAAGTAATTAACAAAAGACAATAGCATTCCTACATAATCAACAGTAGAAAGGATATACTCTCTTCGTCCATTTTTATTTGTCATGTTGATTTTTCAAAAATTGATTTGACTTATTTTTAAAGTTAAATTATTGCATTAATTTGATTTTATAAACAAAAAATCTAGATATTCAAAAATTATACGAAAAGTACTATACATTACAATCTTTTACATATCAATATGATAAATATATATATTTTAAAATATTAATAAAATATTTTAAAATTTAACTCTAAAATGAAAAGTATGACAATTAATAGTGAACGAGAGGATATATTATTTTTCAAAATCGAAAGGACTTTATTCTTGAAGAACGTGCAGGGAAATTACTGAAGATTTCGAGAGAGAAAATCCACTTAATTAGTGAAACAAAAGTATTGGTACTTAAATTTAGCAACTTTGTTTATTTTAAGTATTGGTAATTAAAAAATCAACTTAATTGATGAAACAAAATTATTGGTAATTAAAATTAGCAACTTTGTTTATTTTAAGTATTGGTAATTAAAAAATCAACTGATCAATTGATTAACGTGCATCGATTGGATCTTCAATTTAAAGATAGTTAACTAATCCTAGTACTTCACACATATGACTATATGACTTATAGTTAAAAAACGAAATAGAGTCATATTTATTTGGACATTTCAAATTGAATATGAAACTTTCTATTTGAATCCAAATCTATTTGGTTTGGATTGGATTGGATTGGATCAGGTTAGATTAACTTTTAAGTTTGCTTTTGGATTAATCGATACGAATATTTTGAATTTTTGATAATATATATATGGCCTCGGGCAAAGGATTTCTGGAGGTAACAACTTTTATCATTCTTTTGTTAAAGTGTAGATTTTTTGGCTAAAATCATCTTCGAAATATCATCAAAATCTAAAATACATTCTTGTGTATATAAATAAGTGAACAAAAAAAATCTGGAACTATCCAAAAAGTTGCAAAATTCATCCTTTTGTCTATTTTTTTGGGGATAATGCACAAGTACCCCTTCAATCTATGGTCAAATTGAGAGCAACACTTATAAATCTAAGGTCCTATTACCCTCTGAATACTTATGTTTTAATAATTTTCTATCCTTTTTCGCCTCGTGGCTTATCTTGTTTGGCCCAACGCTGTATGACTTTTTTTCGGCTATGCAAAGTGAGTCGAAAAGGGGTAGAAAATGACTTATTAAAATAAGTTAAGGGGGTAATAGGACTTAGTATAGTATAGTGTGTCTATTACCTAAGATTTCGCGAATGGTGAGGGGGCGGACGTTGTGAACATTTTTTTCAATTCTTTTAAAGGAAACATCACGGCCCCCCAAACAAACATGGATCATAGTTGAATGAAATACGTACACATGGTTAATCTACTAAAGTTAGGTGTTTTTTTTTTTTAATTTTTCGAAATTGAGGGTTTAAAAATATATTCAAATTCTAAATATTCTTTGGAAAATTAAATGCCACTCCAACTTCAAAATTTTCAAACAAAGTAATTTTTTTATTTTCATAGTTAATCACCTACGTAATTTCACTAAATTTTCAGCAATTCTGTACATTGTATAAAATGTGAACATAGCATATATAATATATACCCCTCAATATTTTACTAAAGAACAGTTCTTAGAGTTGGTGTAATATATTGAAATTATTGTACCTAAATCTTTCTAACCTTCGGAAAGTAATGTATGACTATTCAATAAAGTATCGCGGGCAAGTCAATTACCAAAAAAAAACATGATTATAAAATTACAACACACGAAATTTAAATTCAAAGATTCATTTCCTATCCAATTTATCCTTATTCTTTTAGGTAGTTTGATATTTTGTCGTGGCCAAGAACATGATCAATTAAAAAAATATGTTTTTATTGGTTCACGTTTTTAACAAAAATAGGCTGAAGTGGAAAGCTGATTTCTTGTTATGTATTCAAATTTGGATAGATAAAGAATTTCTCACTTAGATAAATAAGGATGTATATCAAATATGTCGATAGGGGAATATTGGCTAAATTTATCCGACTAACTTTAAAGATAGATTATACACTACAAATCTATGATTCATAATAAATGAGAAAATTTATTTTTGCTATTTGTGCTTTATAGTTATATTATGTTTATTATGGAATTTCTGATTTGTATAAATCGTCAAATATTATTTATTTGTATATAATTTTATTTTAAACACAAATTAACTATAAAGAAGCTAATTTTTGTTAATCTCATAACTCACGAACATTACATTGTTAGTGGGTTCATCAAATCGACTAATCTAGAGAAACACAAACAGTAGAGATTAGAAATCAACACATGTAAAAATATATACTGCTTGAAATAGTTTTGATTTTCATTTTTTAAAAAACAAAATTGATGTATATTGGGAGTTTTGAAACTCAAATTTGGTTAATTACATTCTAGAAATTTGATTTCGATTGTAGATAACGATAGTTTCTTCTTTAGTGACAATTCGAATATATTTTATATTGTGACAAATTAGATTCAAATACATATGATTGGAAAGTTTGTATTGTATTCAATTCAATTCGTCATTTTGAATTTTGCAAAAAATCTGGAAATAAGAATATTTTGGGCGGAAATTGTTGTTCAATATTTGAATATAGATTTGAATTTTTGACATTCCTAACATAAAGGAATTATATATATACAAATACAAGATTAATATATTAAGTTATCAGTATATACAAATTTATTATATATACATAGAACATATACAATGACAAGACACACAAATACAATAGGATACGGTTATAGCTAATACAACAGTTTATGTGTGTGTATATACTATACAAAATTTCACATCTAAGAATTATTACAAATTTCAGTGATATTATATTATACTATATAAGATATAGATATATATACTATACATTATATCTATATATATATATATATATATATATATAAGGTCTCATATATAGAGAAAAGAACTATATAATTATATATGATTAATGTCTATATATATAATACTATGTACACAACAAATTGAGGAGAACTAATATAAATTTCAAATGAAAATACATTATATGCGTGCTATATACAATACAAAAAGTAGTGATTGTCAAAAATTTAAATTTGTATTCAAATGACAAACAACAATTTCCGTCAGAAAAAAATTTGGAATTTTGACAATCCTAACATAAAGAACATATACATGTACAAATTACAGATATTACAAAATTTTATTCATATGTTTATACGAATTATAGATAATATTCGATTTGAAATAAAAGTTCATGAAATAAGAAAAAAAATAAATAAATTGATTTAGACACATTTCGGTGTCACAATCGGGAAGATTTCAAAATTAAAACTGATTTGAGGAGAAATTTTGGGAGAAGTTGAAGAAAGTATGGAGAAAAAAGAGAAAAGTGAATTATATAAAATCACAATTTCGCTTTTTATATTTAAATTATATACAAATGCATGGATCCCAATAAGAATGTAACGACCTGTTAGCGCATTTTGAGCAACAGATTTTATCTGGCAAAGGAAACTGGTGGGACGACGGGGTACCGACGGACCGTCATAGTAACGCCGGCCTTTACTTTTGTTGTGGATTCTTTTTTTTTTTTTTTCCCCACCACCCCCTTTTTTTTTTTTTTTTCCCCCCCCCACCTGTTCTTTATTCTTTCTTCTCTTCTCTCCCCCCTTCCCCCTTCCTTCCTTGGCTGTGCCCGTCTCCACTCCGAAACTTAGAATTTGACAATTGCGGTACTGAAAATGCGACTCGCGTAATTTGTGCACCGGTACCTCGACCATTGGCAGTCGTTTCACCTGTCACATGTCAACGCACGACGACGTCGGAGAGCATTTTTCCGTGCCCATGTTAACATGTCTCATGGATTTGAAGAATTTGGCGCACCAAGACACCAGACCGTTTTTCCACTGCCACACTTGTATATTGTTAGAGACTTGCCCCAGTTGATCACGTAGCGCAGGATCCCGTCAATGCCTATTGTGATTGACCCTCGTGCGAGTGGATCTGCACGCACGCGGATTTCCCCTGCCTTATCCCCCTGTGNAAAGGTACTAAGGTCTTGTTTGGTGAACTTTGTGGGGAGCACACTTATGTAGATTTGGTTATTTTAGAAATGGGTGACTTTGATGTATTCTGGGTATGACTTGGCTTTCCCATTTTGCGATCTTGGATTGTAATGTAAAAAACGGTGACGTTGCCAAGCCTGGGACAGATCCGTTAGTGTGGGAGGGTGACTAACTTCCAATCGGTGCGTATATCTCCTTTTTCGTTGCTAAGAAATGGTTAGTAAAGGGTGTTACCTTTCTTGGCCCATCTCAAGATGACACTACCCAAGTACCTTCAAATTGAGTCGGTTTCGGTTCCGCGAGTTTTCGGATGTATTCCCGGATCTTCCGGTATGCCCCCAGATAGGGATATTGACTTCTGTATCGATCTTGAACGGCACCGCCCCATTTCTATACCCCCGTATAGAATGGCTCCCGCGGAGTTTAAGAGAGTTAAAGGCTCAACTTCAGAGTTGTTGAGCAAGGGCTTCTTAGACCAAGTGCATCTCCTTGGGTGCTCCGGTTTGTTTGTAGAAGAAGAAAGATGGGAGTTTTCGGATGTGTATAGACTACCGGCAGTTGAACAAGGGGACTATAAAGAACAAGTATCCTCTTCCTCGCATTGATGACTTGTTCGATCGTTACAAGGTGCTTGTGTTCTCAAGATTGACTTGGAGATCGGTTATCATCAATTGAAAATACGAGCAACGGATGTGCCAAAGACTGCTTTAGAAACAGGTATGGGCATTACGAATTTGTAGTGATGTCTTTTGGTCTTACGAATGCCCCTGCTGCGTTCATGAGTTTGTGAATGACGGGATTTTTAAGCCATATTTAGATCTTTGTGATCGTATGATTGATGATATACTGATATACTCCAAGAGTAAGAAGGAAATGAGGAGCATTGAGAATGGTATTGGAAATGTTAAGAGGAGAAAAAGTTTACGCCAAGTTCTCTAAGTGTGAGTTTGGCTAGATGCAGTGTCCTTCTTGGGGCAGTGGTTTCGAAGGATGGGGTGATGGTAGATCCTTCTAAGATGAGACAGTGAAGAATTGGGTAAGACCCACTAAGTGTGTCAGAAATACGGAGTTTTGTGGGGTTAGCTAGCTACTACGCCGCTTTGTCAAAGGATTCTCTTCTATTGCTTCCCAATTGACGAACTTGACTAAGCAGAATGTTCCATTTGTATGGTCAGATGAATGCCAGGATAAGCTTTCAGAAGCTTAAGACTTTGTTGACTACCGCACTATCTCACCTTGCCGGTAGAGGGTAAGAACTTCATTGTTTATTGTGATGCATCCTATTCGGTTGGTGCAGTGTCTAATGCAAGAGAAGAACGTGATTTCTTATGCCTCAAGGACAATTAAAAGGCAGAACGTAAACTATCCAACTCATGACTTGGAATTGGCCGCGGTAGTGTTTGCATTGAAGCAATGGAGACACTATTGTATATGGGGCAAGTGTGAGGTCTACACGGATAATCGTAGCCTTCAGTATGTCTTTACCAGAAAATTTGAACTTGAGGCAAAGGAGAGGATGGAACTACGAAGGACTACGACCTCACTATTTTGTATCATCGGGGAAGGCGAATGTTGTGGCAGATGCTTGAGTAGAAAGGCGGGAAGCATGGGAAGTCTAGCCATTTGCAAGCCTCTAGACGCCCATTGGCTAGAGAGGTTCAGACTTGGCTAACGACTTGATGAGGTTGGAAATAAATGAGAAGGGGGATTTTGGCTAGTGTGGAGTCAAATCTTCTTTTCTTGACAAGTTAAGGGAAAAAGTTGATGATGAGAAACTAAGGCGAATCCGGGATAAAGTGTTGCGAGGAGAGGCTAAAGAGCAACAATCGACGAGGAAGGTGTGTTGAGGATTAGGGAAGGGTATGTGTACCCCGCATGATTGATTTGATCAACACTGTCTGGCAGAAGCCCATAGTTCAAGGTATTCTCTACATCCGGGTGCAACCAAGATGTACCGCGACCTAAAACAACAATTTTGAAGGAGTAGAATAAGCGTGATATTGTGGATTTTATTGCCAAGTCCAAATTGTACACAAGTAAAGTATGAACACCAGAGGCCCGGAGGAACACTTCAGAGAATGCCCATTCCGGAATGGAAATGGGAGAGAATCGCAATGGACTTCGTGTTGGTCTTCCGAAGACACTGGGAAGTTTTGATCATTTGGGAATTGTGGACAGTTGAAAGTCTGCTCATTTGCATTCCGGTCAGAGTGACTTACAATGCAGAGAAGTTAGCCAAACTACATCTCGAGAGTTGTTCGATTGCATGGAGTTCCACTATCCATCATATCAGATAGAGGTATGCAGTTTACTTCTAAGTTTGGAAAAACATTGCATGCGAAATTGGTACTAGGTTGGATCTTAGCACTGCGTTCCATCCCTCAAGACCGATGGTCAGTCTAGCGAACGATTCAAGTGTTGGAGGATATGCTTCGCGCATGCTGTGATAGAGTTTGGTGGCCATGGGAAGCTTCTTACCTTTGGCAGAGTTTTCGCTCAAATAATAGCATCATCCAGTATTGATATGGCTCCATTTGAAGCATGTTGTATGGGAGGAGGTGTAGATTCCCATTGGTTGGTTGATGCATTCGAGGTTAGACCCTTGGGGGGTACGATCTCTTGAGGATTCATTAGAAAGTTGAAGGGCTTCAAGAAAAGCTTCTAGCGGCGCAAAGTAGACAAAAGGAGTATGCAGACCGGAAGGTTAGAGACTTGGAGTCAGGAAGGTGAACAAGTCTTGTTGAAGGTTTCACCCATGAAAGGGGTGGTGATGGGTGTTGGCAAAAGAGGGTAAGTTAAGTCCAAGGTTATATTGGACTATTTGAGGTGTACTAAGCGAATAGGGAGGTGGGCTATGAATTAGCCTTGCCCCCAGGGCTGTCCGGGAGTGCATCCGCGTATTTCATGGTCCATGTTGAAAAGATACCATGGGGATGGAAATTACATTATCCGTTGGGATTCAGTTTGCTTGATGGAGAATTTGTCTTATGAGGAGGAACCTGTTGCTATTTTAGATAGAGAAGTTCGCAAGTTGAGGTCAAGAGAGATTGCATCCATCAGGTGCAATGGAGAATCGACCGGTTGAAGAAGCCACTTGGGAGAAGGAGGCAGATATGCGGAAAGATACCCACATCTGTTTACGGATTCAGGTATTCCTTTTCGCACTTGTTTTCCTTCTTGTGATCGTTCGGGGACGAACGATGGGTAATTGATATCTATTGTAACGACCTGTTTAGTCGTTTTGAAACAAATTTTATTCGGAAAACTGGCTGGGACGACGGAGTTGTAACGACGGACCGTCATAGTCACGACGGTCCGTCGAGGAGGTGTCGTCCCATGACACTTAGAATTTTGAAATTGGGTACTGAAAATCGACTCGCTGTAAATTGTGACGGACCTGCAGGACGTGCCGTCACATCCCGACGAAACGTCGTGAGTTTTCGTGGCAAAACACTTCAATTTTGAGAATTTGGTACAAGAAAAAGTTTCTGACCGTCATGACGGAGGAACAGGACGGACCGTCACAGCTGTGGACGGGCCGTCACAGGCTACGTGAGTTCGAGGGATCTGCGACGACCTGTGTGTGACGGACCGTCGCAGGCACGAGGACGTACACAGGTTGCGCAAAGTCCCAGGCAAAATAGGATTCCTCTACAGTTTTAGGGGTCGTTTGGACTATTCTTTCCTTAATTATAAAGATGAGGGTTAATATTAATAGGTCTAAACTTGGGGGTTAAAAGAGGTAACCTTAAGTTAATTAGTGGGTTTATTGTCTCCTTTACACTTATTATACTTTAATTAGGTAAAGAAGGAAGGGTTTGAATAAAACAAAACAAAAGAAAAGAAAGAAGAAAGAGAGGAGAAATGAACGAGTAGAGAGAGAGGACGAAGAGAGATAGCAGGATTTTGAGAAAGATAGCTTGTTGATTCAATTCTTCGGTGGAGGGTAGGTTATGGTTTATGTTACGATATTCGTAGTGAACTCTTAATAGTGAATATTATGTGTTGATAGTATTGTAAACCTGCATGTGCTTAAATTGTATGCTTGCATGATTATGATTATGAAATTGTGATGAATTAACAAAGCATGATGAAGCTATTGAATCCCAAATCTTGAAAGAACCCTAATTCGCTTGATATATTATATAATGAGATGATGATGCCTTAGTATGAAAGAAGGCTTGAATAAATTATATAATGAGAATGATGATGCCTTAGTGTAAAGAAGGCTTGATGAATTAGGGGATCGGGTGCCACGTTACGGTACCAGGATAGAATGAATATGAGGATCGGAGTGTACGTTCCGACACCAGGATAGAATATGGATGCGGGTGCCACGTTCCGGTACCAGGATTAGAATGAAGATGAGGATCGGAGTGTCACGTTTCGACACCAGGATAGAATATGGATCGGGTGCCACGTTCGGTACCAGGATAGAATGAATATGAGGATCGGAGTGTCACATTCCGACACCAGGATAGAATATGGATCGGGTGCCACGTTCCGGTACCAGGATAGAATGAATATGAGGATCAGAGTGTCACGTTCCGACACCAGGATAGATATGGATGGGTGCCACGTCCGGTACCAGGATAGAATGAGGATCGGAGTGCCACGTTCCGCGCACCAGGATAGAAATAGAGGATCGGAGTGTCGCCGTACCGACACAAGAGGAAGAAAGATAATAAATCTTGAAAGATAATGAATATACTCATAATGAACTTAATTCCCAAATAAGTATGGTATTGAGGCTTGAGTCCATTGTGTGAAACTCGGTGTAGTTATTGATGAATTCATGTTGTTATTGCTACATGTTGAGTATTGTAGTTGATTTACATTATTATTGATATATACTGTTCCCTATTTTGAGTTGGCCGATGATATCTACTCAGTACGTGTGGTTGTACGGACCCCCTACTTTCATGTTTTCTCTTGTTATTTGTGTAATGCAGCAAAAGTTCAGTCAACTTCAACTCAAACAGTAGATCTAGCCAGTCTTCACTTCATCGGAAAATCAGGGGAGCTAATGCGTCTAGCTTGGACTGGGTCTTCTCTTCAAGTCTTGATGCCTTGAACTTCCGGCATGGACTGCTTTTTAGTTATTTGTTCTTAGACATTCCTAGTTAAGTAATTTGAGAAGATGTTCTTGTGATGATGACTTCCAGATTTTGGGGAATAATAGATGTGAATTTTAGAAGTTATTGAATTGTCTTTTATTTATTGGTTTAAGTCTTCCGCATTACTTTATGTTGATATTAAATTGAAATGATAAGGTTTAGATCGGTTGGTTCGCTCACATAGGAGGGATGTGGGTGCCAGTCGCGGCTCGGTTTTGGGTCGTGACAAAGAATCCCGAAACATTGATGCTAGGGGTGCATATCGGTCGGTTCGGTTCGGTTTTGAACATTATCGGTTTTGCTTATCAGTTACGGTTTGTAGATAGCTAAAACCGTAAAGAACCATTAAGTATGTTTAACGGTTATTGGTAATCGGTTGTCGACCCTTATCGGTTCGGTTATCGGGTTAACCGTTAACATATCACAACATTTTTAAAAATAAAAATCACATGAAGAAAGGCAAAAGGTCCTGCAGGCTGCAAGGCTGCAACTAAAGTGACAACATACTAGCAATTAGCAAACACTTACACTGCCTTTCTTTTACTTGCTAAAGCACAAAGTCACACACTAAAACACAAACAAAACAGTACATGATTCAATATTCATCACAACCTTTTTATACTATGGTAGGTGAGCATGGAACCCAACTATCTGGTGGACAAAAGCAAAGACTTGCAATAGCAAGGGCTATCTTAAAGAACCCAAGAATACTACTCCTTGATGAAGCTACAAGTGCACTTGATGCTGAATCAGTGAAGTTCACAGTATGCATTTATGCTCAGTGCTCACCCAACTCTCAGCAGTCAGCACAACACAACATTTTCTACTATAAAACACTCGACACAATAGCCACAGCAGTCAGCACAACACAACATTTTCTACTATAAAACACTCGACACAACAGCCACAGGCCCACAACAGTCAACACAACACAACATTTTCTACTATAAAACACTCGACACAACAGCCACAGGCCACAGCCCACAGCAGTCAGCACAACACAACATTTTCTACTAGAAAACACTCGACACAACAGCCACAACCCAAAGGCAGCAAAACACTTTTTTTACAAACATTTTATACTAGGCAAAAACACTCGACACCAACAGGCCACAACAGTCAACAACTCCCCAACAGCTCGCACAGGCGCAATCAAATTCAAAAAAATTCAAGGTTGAAGTCACACAAACTGAAATTTTTAGTCCAAATAGTTAATAATATTTCACATTCAAGTAAACCAAAATAATAGCTGTAATCAATTCACTTGCGAGGTTAAGGATTTGGTTTTTGTTTCCAAACAACGTTTTAAACATGATTTCTAAGGACTGGCAGTTCCATTTAGTGCGAAATGGTAATACAGCCAACCGGTACCCACAATGAATACATTTCACTGTACACGATCCATCTCTTTTTCTTCAAGGTTTTCATAGTGATTCCCAAATAGGTGAATCGAGAATTAGAACCATTGACGTTGAGGCATGATTGAAATCTGAGGAAACAAAAGAAACAGGAAAGCATAGCATATTTTTTAATGATTAAAATGAAAAATTAGTCCAAAATAAAGTGATAAACGTGATACAGAACACCAAAAAGGTGATTAGTTGTGGTTCCATGGAAAATTTGGATATTATGAGTAAGCATTGACGTCGTACCAGTTCTTTGTATCAGCAAACTCTCTTTCGTACAGTAGTTGCAAACCCACCCTTTTCATTTCCATCAGAATCAGTTTTACGAGGAAAAAATGATTTCCCATGCACGAGATCTTTTTTTCCTCCCTTTTTACTTGAGACCTCAACAATTGACTTTGATCTATTGCATTTTGAATTAGAAAGGCTACACCTTCTCACCAACAACCTTCTCAGTTATGGGGACATTTCAGAATGATACTTTCACCAAAAACTGCAAAAGATATGCCATAATCGTTTATGGAACTATTTTATAAGGATTTAGATGAAACAATTGAATTATGAAAGCCCTTGAAGGAACTAAAACAAAGATAAGAGCTTTATGTCAAGAGCAAAAAAATAACAATTTACCATCCAGGTTGGGCTATTTGAGTTGTTTTGTGCGACAGGGACATAGGGATTTTTGACACAGATGACAGATGAATAACTGGTGGAAATTATGCAATGGAATTTCGAGTGATCCACCCCTAAAATCCAAGAATTAATGGGAGGAAAGGTACATTTCTGAACCAATTGCTTAAGTGTAACTATAAGTTTTCCTTTTTAGTTTTTTATAGTGAAATATAAACTGTGCTAACAAAAAACAACAGTTGTAAAGCCATTCCCGTTTCCCACTTATACAATGGCTAATTTATACTCGATTTCCAGAGAAAATTACATCAAATACCAGCAAAAAATTATTTGAAAAATTGGAGAGAGGAAGCAAGATAAAGGATTTATTTCAACATTACCAAAACAAATTAATTAGTTAGGGTTACTTCAGGACAACTCGTAAAGCACCCAAAATAAAGTCATTGTTAGGTCGTTGACCTTGTGAGACGTGAGGTTACGTCCTCGCCGGGGTTGAACTAGAAGAGAGTTGTCGCCTCGGCGGACGCCTGAGTTTACTCGTTGGGTTTGTCGTCGCAGTCCGCCTCACAGGAGGTTTGGCAATCAATTGGAAGAAAACTTTGGGAGACTGGAGAGAGCGGGCTGAAAAATGAGTAGTCAGGGAAGAAGGGTCATGGAAATGATGATAAAATAGAACGAAATCAACGGGAATACAGGAATTAAAGAAGATCGGTCGCTTACCTTTTGAGAACTGAAAAAACTGCTATTGCAACCCCTAGTTGTCGCATCGCCGGACGCCTGAGTTACTGGTGGTTTAGTCTAGTTCCGTCCTCGCCTCACCGGAGTTTGGAAAAATGGAGATGAGCTGGAGACTGGAGAAGTGAGAGCGGCCGGAACGGGAAGGGAAGGAAGCAGACATGCAAGAGGAGAAGGTTTTCATAACGTGAAACTAATTGTGAATGTGAATTAGAAACTTAGAAAAATTTGAATTAGGGGAAATAGTCGGGTAATCGGGTGACCCGTAGTTTTGTCCTTCCCAACCGTCACCCGAACCGTTAATCCAATTAAAAAAAAAAAAGGTGAAAACCGGTCCCGACCCCAATTTACCAAAAGGCCCGACCCGTTAACCCAAATAAACCGAAAAAATCGGTTCGAGTTTATGGTCTGACCCGTTTTTTTGCACCAAAACCCATTATTGGCTAACCCCAGAGATTAAATGAAACAATAATTATGATATTTATTTTAATTTAATTTTATATATTATACTTATGTCTGGCCTAGGCAATATCCGGACTATCTTTACTAGTTCAATTAATAAAAAAAAAAAGGATTTTTAATCTACATTATAATAAGCATAAATAAAAATAGGGCAACTTTCACATATAGCAAACAAAAAATTCATATTTGTATGCTATAGCAAACTTTGCATAATTACGCTCCATAGCAAACATAAAAACTATATAATTCGTTATACATATATAATTGTATAATTTGCTGGCCTAAATTGTATAATTCGCTGGCCTATTTCGCTGCAATTGTATAATTTATTTTGCATACAGTTGAATCGAATTAAAATGTATGTATATTGCATAATTATAAGTGTATAGCCAGAAGATATATGTTTTTCTCGCTTTATACAAAAACAGAAACACAATATATACACTTTTGTTGTATAAATCTAGAGAAAATTGTATTTCACTGCAATTGTATAATTCACAATTGTATAATTCGTTGGCCTTTTTCTCTGCAATATTTGAAGTAAAATGTTTGTAAATTGTATAATTAAGTGCATAACACGAAGATATACATTTTTGCATGTGTATATACAATTTTCTCTCGCTTTATACAAAACAGAAACAGAATTATACACTTCTGTGTATAAAGCGAGAGAGGCGAGCGAGAATGGAGAGTGGCGAGCGAGATTTTTGGGAGAGAGACGCTAGCAAATTTTAGCTAATGTTTGCTATGGATCACAATTAAATCAAACCCTAGCTATTCAATTTAATTAGGTTATTAGTTTGCTATTATATACAATTTTCCCTAATATCTATTTTCTACTCTAATTTTTAGAGTCGTCAATATGGACTAGGCTTGTAGGGCCAGCCTGGATAATTCGGGATTTAATAAGACTGAGCTTTGATTTTTGGAGCCCATTTGAGAAAAGAGTTTTTTTACCCCGGCCTGAATAAGTTTGTTGATTTGTGGGGCTTGAGAAATATTTGTAGGGTCAGCCCCTGGGCCAATAAAAATTAATCAAAAAATATAATATAATTTAAAATTTAAAATCAAAGAGCGTCCAAACTCGAAACAATTAGGTTAATATTTCTATTTAGATATTTATACTTTTACTTGATAAAAACTTAATAAATATTATAAAAATAATTTTATATGTGGATTTGATTAAAAATTAGTAGAATTAACATCATGTAATATTATTTTGTCGATATCTATGATCATAAATTATAATTTATAATTTAATTTAATAATTCTAAAAATAATATAATTTTTTAAAAAGTGGGTTGGCCCGGCAAGCCTGTAGCTCATGTACTTGTGGGTTGGGCCGGTCATTTTCTGGCCCACACCAAAAATGGGCTAGTCCGACTTGACCTGTAAAATGTCGAAGCCTGTATGGGTTAGCCCCGATGAGGTGGGCTAGCCCATATTGACAGCTCTACTAATTTTCTTCAACTACATATTTATAAGGGAAATTTTTCAAAATGTCAATATTTTAGTATTTAATAAGGTATTGTGTCAACTATTTCAATATTTAGTGATAATGTCAAAATTTTATCTTATTATGTATGTTAATTATTTTAATTATTTGGTTTAATTAAAAAGAATACATAATTTATATTTTATATAACAAACATGAGCTATTTGGGGGAGAGAAATTTTTTAAAAAGTAACAGATGCTTAAAACTCTCAACATCGATATAACTAACACAAAAAAACAGAATACAAATACATTAAATCTATGAAATACAAAAATACATACTAACTATAACAGAACCAAAATCAATATATACTTCCAAATCTATGAATACAAAAGATATTAAATCTATGAAATACAAAAATACGTACTAAATATAACAGAATCAAAATTATACACTTCCAAATCTATGAATACTATACATTAAATCTATAAAATGCAAAAATACATACTAACTATAACAGAATCAAAATTTCATATACACTTACAAATCTATTCTATAATAGTAAATAACACAATCAAACGCATAATATGTTTACATTAACATAACTAACAAAAAAAAAATACAAAATACTATGAAATATAAAAATACATACTAACTATAACAGAATCAAAATTTCATATACACTTTCAAATCTATTCTATAATAATACAAACGCATTGTAACATGTATTTTTATTTGAATCTTAAAAGTTACTAAACAAATTCAACTAAACATTCAAGACACAGAACATGCAAAAAATAAAATACCTCTTCTCCAACAATTTGGTCTTCTTCAACTTCGTCGTTATAAATTTGTGTGGGATTTTGCACATGACGGAGTCCTGCAATTTTCCCCATCGTCTATCCTCCATAGATTTAGAAGCGGAACCTACATTGTTGTTTATTTCTTGAGTGAAAAAAAGATGATGGAAAATCAGAGGAAGTTTGATTATTTTGTCCGATACCTCTAGTAACTCTCTTGAAATCATCCATTGAAAAGAGAATTTTGGATTATCAATCCCTAAAAGAGGTTTTAAAAACAACAACAAATCAAAAAGATTTTAAAAAACAGTAAAATCAGTAAGCAAATAATGAAGAATATGATAAACATGAATACACTAATCAATGTTAATCTTTAAATCCAATCTTGAAACGAAAGTAAAGGAAAATAATCGAAAATAAAAATACATTGAATCTGAAAATCAGGAAATATTTGATTTGGATTAATCTTAAAGAGAAAAATTGAAAAAAAGCATATTTAAAGAACTTTAATATCTAATAAATTACCGAAATACAGGAGCCTGTGTAATCTATTAGAGAGAAAACATGTATCAGAATATTTTTTTTATTTTTAAAATAATGACATTTTTGACATATTTACTAATCTTATTAATGTATGGAGGTTATCACTAAATAAGTTGGTTTCACCTTTTGTCTTTCTTCTTATTTTTTTTATTTATATATATAAAATTTATACTGGTGAACGAAAAAGACTTAATTTGTTAAACATTATTTTCAAATCAGTTACAAACTAATTTACTTTTTCTAACATCTCCTATATATATTTGAGAAAATTGTATATAATAGCAAACTAATAACCTAAAATAAATGGAGTAGCTAGGGTTTGATTTAATTGTGCTCCATAGCAAACATTTGCAAAAAATTGTCAGGCGCCTCTCTCCCAAATATCTCGCTCGCCACTCTTCTCCAATCTCTCCCCTCTTCCAGATCTCGCTCGCCACTCTCCCAAATCTCGCTCGCCACCCTCGCCTTTTTCACTTATCCAAACAGAAGCAAAATGTATAAATTGTGTTTCTGTTTGTATAAAGCGTGAGAAAATTGTATATTCACATGCAAGTACATATATTTTCGTCCTATACACTTATAATTATACAATAAAAATACTCCCCTGCCCAGTTTCTTTTGCCTTTCTCTCTTTCTCGTTTTATACAATTTAAAATTGTATCTAATTTCTCTCTTTCTCGTTTTATACAATTTGATTCAATTGTATATTCTTTGTCAAGTCTCTTTTGTCTTTCTCTCTTTCTCATTTTACACAAATTCAAATTGTATATAATCGTTCTATACACTTATAAT
The DNA here is from genome assembly GCA_027704765.1 of Solanum habrochaites. NCBI lineage: Eukaryota > Viridiplantae > Streptophyta > Magnoliopsida > Solanales > Solanaceae > Solanum > Solanum habrochaites. Next base: position 62,553,938 of record JAKWJA010002498.1, read on the forward strand.
AATACAATTCATTTTATACACTTCGTTGTTATACAGTTCTCTGCCCAAGTGTCTATCTCTTTCTTGTTTTATACACTTCGTTTTATACAATTTGCTTCAATGTATATGTATAGCGAATTATACAGTTTTTATGTTTGTTATGGAGCGCAATTATGCAAACTTTGTTATAACATACAAATATGAATTTTTTATTTGCTATATGTGAAAGTTGCCCTATATATTTTCTAACCCAATCGTGAATACAACATCAATAATGAATGATCAAATAAACCTTTCAAATCTCTCAACACATTACATGCCAATAATTAACCACATTGCCTTTAACTACCTTTTTTTTAATCATTAGAATGATTCAATACGGATAAGTCAACGCATCACCAAATCTCTTTACTTTTCAACACATACCACAAAGTAATACATGATTTTATGAACTTAAAAAAGGTTGAGAAATTCGCTTGCCTCAAACAGTCGAACAATCACTCGGGGACTTGAGTCTTCCCCTTTCTTTGGACTTTCAAATAAAAGAAATATATTCAAATAGGTAATTGAGATAAAATTTTGAAACTAACAACACTGATATTACTCTATGTCTAACCCAAACTCATAAAAACTCATCCAAATCTATAATCAAATTCTTAATCTTGATGTCAATTAATATGTCAACTCTCATGTTTTTCAAATTTCAATCCTTGTATTAAGTTTTAATTTCTCCCACATCACTAATTAGAAAAGAGATGAACAATTGCATCAATATTAAGTTATAGTCATTATCTCGACAAATTTGTGTGATGGTGGTGAGTATTCTTCCTTTTAAAATAATTATGTACAAATCCTAGTAATGTATTTAATAAACATGAGGTTAGTGGACTTAGACAATTAGTTATTAACTAAGCTAATTATCTAAAAATTACTCGTGAATTAATTAACTATAATTATACTAATAGTTTCTGTAACGACCTGTTTAGTCGTTTTGAGCAGCAGATTTTACTTCAGGAAAACTGGCAGAGGCAACGGATGCCACGACGGACCGTCATGGTCACGACGGACCGTTGTGGAGGTCTCGTCCCATGACACTTAGAAATTCTGAAATTGGGTACTGAGAATCGACTCTCTGAACGCCACGACGAAATGGCAGGACGGACCGTCTCAGGCACGACGGCCCGTCACAGGACTTTTTACTAAAATCAAGTCTATGACCCTTGCGACGGACAGCAGGACGGACCGTCGCAGGCACGACGGCCCGTCACGGGGCGGGGTCGGATTTCTGATTAAATAATTTAAGGGGCGTTTTGGACTATTTCCTGCTTTAATTATAAAGTAATGGGTTAATGTTAATAAGTCTAATTACTTGAGGGATAAAAGAGGTAACCTTAAGTTAATTATTGGATTATTAGTGCCATCTTTTAAAACTTAATTATATGATAATTAGGGTAAAAGAAAGAGGGTTTGAATAAGAAACAGAAAAAGAACAGCAAGAGAGAGGGAGAATCGAACGAGAAGAGGAAACACAAGGCTTGGGAAACTCTTGCTTGATCACTAGTCTTCGGTGGAGGTAGGTTATGGTTTTCACACTATTCGTAATAAACTCTTAATAGCGAATGGTATGTGTTGGGTAGTATTATAGAGTCTTCTTTATGCTTAATTGTGTGTATGCATGATGTGATTTTATATATTTGATTGTGATGAACCAAGCATGATGAAGCTATTGAATCCCAAATCTTGATAACAACCTAATCTCTTGTTAATGATGATGCCTTGGTATAAAAGAAGGCTTGATGAATTAATAGAATGAGATTAGTGGATCGGAGTGTCACGTACCGACACATAGAATTAGTGGGACGGGTGTCACGAACCGACACGTAGATGTAGGGGATCGGAGTGTCACGTACCGACACATAGAATTAGTGGGACGGGTGTCACGAACCGACACGTATATGTAGGGGATCGGAGTGTCACGTACCGACACATAGAATTAGTAGGACGGTGTCACGAACCGAACGTAGATGTAGGGGATCGGAGTGTCACGTACCGACACATAAATAGTGGGACGGGTGTCACGAACCGACACGTAGATGTAGGGGATCGGAGTGTCACGTACCGACACATTGAATTAGGGGATCGGAGTGTCACGTTCCGACACATAGTAGTAGGGGATCGGAGTGTCACGTACCGACACAAGAGGAATAAAGATAATGAATCTTGAAAGATGCTAATATACTCAATCTAAAGAACATGTTTCCCAAAAGAGTATGGTGTGGAGGCTTGAGTCCTCATAGATATGATCGGTGATATTATGAATGATGTTTATACTTGTTGCTATCACCTGTAAGAATATAGTTGATTTTATGATGTTATCTGAGATATATTGCTTTTTATTTTGAGTTGGCCGATGATACCTACTCAGTACTTGTGGTTGTACTGACCCCCTACTTTTATGTTTTCTTCTTGTTTATTTGTGGAGTGCAGCAAACGTGCCGTCGTCTTCAACTCAATCGCAATTCTAGCCAGTCTTCGTCACACCGGATCTTCAGGGTGAGCTAATGCTTCTAGCTTGGACTGGATCTCCTCCCTCATGTCTTGATGCCTTGAAGTTCCGGCATGGACTAGATTTTATGTATTTTTAGCTTCTTAGAAACTCTTAGATTTAATAATTTGAAGTAGATGTTCTTGTGATGATGACTTCCAGATTTTGGGGATAATAATAGATGTTGAATTTTAGAAATTATTGAATTGGTTTTTACTAATGAGTTTAAGACTTCCGCATTACTTTCTGTTGATATTACATTGAAATGTTAGGGTTTAGATTGGTTGGTTCGCTCAAATAGAAGGATAAGTGTGGGTGCCAGTCGCGATCCGATCTGGGTCGTGACAAACTTGGTATCAGAGCATTAGGTTCGTTGGTCTCATCACACAAGAACAAGTCTAGTAGAGTCTTAAAGAACGGTAGGGGGACGCCTTTACTTTTCTTTGAGAGGCTATAAGACTTTAGGAGAATTCCATTCTTTCTTTCTTTCTGTCGTGCTATTACTTGGATCCAATTGGTATCTAGGTGATACAAATTGGTATCTGACCATTTTCACTCTATTTCGCAGATGGTTAGAACTAGAGCAACGACTACGCCAACATCAACATCAGCAAGACAAGATGCATTTGAGCCAGCCACTGGGGCTGTAGCTCGAAGTGGAACAGTGGCAAGAGGCCGCGGTAGAGGTCGTGGGAGGACGTCCTCTAGGGGAAGAGGACGAGCACCTAGCCCATCTAGTACTAGGGCGGTGACTCCTCCACCGACTGAGGAATAATAAGAGAGGGGAGGATGGGGAGAATGAACAAGTACAGAATGAGGAAATGCCACCCCAACCTACCCTAGAGATGATCAATTAGGTTCTCGCTTATCTTAGTGGGTTGTCTGATCAGGGTCAGGCACCACCAGTGTTTTCTGCACCAACACCTCCGGTTTCAGAGGTACAACATGCAGCCACTATGGCCCCTCGTATGGATGCCTCATTGGACATAGGCACGTTTCCACGCCTTACTACTGGGCCTATAATGACAAATGATCAGCATGAACTTTTCAGTAAATTTTTGAAATTGAAACCTCCAGTCTTCAAGGGTGCAGAATCTGAGGATGCTTACGATTTTCTAGTTGACTGTCATGAGCTACTACACAAGATGGGTATAGTAGAACGGCTTGGTGTTGAGTTCGTGAGTTATCAGTTTCAAGGGAACGCCAAAATGTGGTGGCGGTCACATGTTGAGTGTCAACCAACAGAGGCACCACCTATGACTTGGGCCTCATTCTCTAGCTTGTTTATGGAGAAGTATATCCCCCGGACTTTGAGGGATAGGAAAAGGGATGAGTTCTTGAGCCTAGAACAAGGTAGGATGTCGGTCAATGCATATGAGGCTAAGTTTCGTGCACTATCTAGATATGCCACCCAACTTTGTTTCAGTCCACAAGAGCGGATTCGCCGTTTTGTGAAGGGGTTGAGATCAGAGTTGCGAATTTCAGCTTTACAAGTAGCGGCCACAGCGAAATCTTTTCAAGAAGTTGTAGACTTCGTGGTAGAGGTGGAAGGAGTGAAGCCAGATGAATTCACCATGGCATCGACATCAAAGAGGTTTCGAAAGGAGGTGAGTTTAATGGTTCTTACTCTAGAGGACAGGGTTCTGGAGGTTACTCAGTTCGACCCATTCAGTCTTCACTACAGACTGTAGTTGGGGGTCCACCTCAGACCGGTCAACATTTCTCGGAGAGACCCATGCGTGAATCTAGAGAGTGTTATGGATGTGGGGAGACTGGACATATTAGGAGGAATTGTCCAAAACAGAGTAATAGACCCCCAATAGCTAGAGGTAGAGGTGGTCATGGCAGAGGCCGTTATTCTGGAGGGCGTGGTGGCCGAGGTAATGGTGGTCACCAAAACGGCCGGGGTGATGGGCAAACTGGAGCCACTACATCACAACATGGTAGTGACAACGGACAAACAAACGAAAGGGCCCATTGTTATGCTTTCCCTGGGAGATCGGAGACGGAGACATCTGATGCTGTCATCACAGGTAATATTTGGTTTGTGATTGCATGGCTTCCGTATTTTTTGATCCTGGATCCACATTTTCTTATGTATCTTCCTCATTTGCTAATGGTCTAAATTTACATTGTGAATTACTTGATATGCCTATTCGTGTTTCTACTCCGGTGGGTGAGTTTGTGGTAGTTGAAAAGGTATATAGGTCTTGTTTGGTGAACTTTTTGAGGAGCAACACTTATGTAGATTTGGTTATCTTAGAAATGGTTGATTTTGATGTAATTCTGGGTATGACTTGGCTTTCTCCGCAATTTGCGATCTTGGATTGTAATGCTAAAACGGTGACGTTAGCCAAGCCTGGGACAGATCCGTTAGTGTGGGAGGGTGACTACACTTCCAATACGGTGCGTATAATCTCCTTTCTTCGTGCTAAGAAAATGGTTAGTAAAGGGTGTTTAGCTTTCTTGGCACATCTCAAGGGTGACACTACCCAAGTACCTTCGATTGAGTCGGTTTTGGTGGTCCGTGAGTTTCTTGATGTGTTCCCTGCAGATCTTTCTGGTATGCCCTCGGATAGGGATATTGACTTCTGTATTGATCTTGAACCGGTTACTCGCCCCATTTCTATACCCCCTTATAGAATGGCTCCCGCGGAGTTAAGAGAGTTAAAAGCCCAACTTCAGGAGTTGTTGAGCAAAGGCTTCATTAGACCAGTGCATCTCCTTGGGGTGCTCCGGTTTTGTTTGTGAAGAAGAAGGATGAGTTTTTTCGGATGTGCATAGACTACCGGCAATTGAACAAGGTAACCATAAAGAAATAATCCTCTTCCTCGCATTGATGACTTGTTCGATCAGTTACAAGGTGCTTGTGTCTTCTCTAAGATTGACTTGAGATCCGGTTATCATCAATTGAAAATACGGGCAACGGATGTGCCAAAGACTGCTTTTAGAACCAGTATGGGCATTACGAATTTGTAGTGATGTCTTTTGGTCTTACGAATGCCCCTGCTGCGTTCATGAGTTTGATGAACGGGATTTTTAAGCCATATTTGGATCTCTTGTGATCGTATTTATTGATGATATACTGATATACTCTAAAAGTAAGGAGGAACATGAGGAGCATTTGAGAATGGTATTGGAAATGTTGAGGGAGAAAAAGCTTTATGCCAAGTCTCCAAGTGTGAGTTTTGGCTAGATTCAGTGTCCTTCTTGGGGCACGTGGTTTCTAAGGATGGAGTGATGGTGGATCCTTCTAAGATCGAAGTAGTGAAGAATTGGGTAAGACCTACTAATGTGTCAGAAATAAGAAGCTTTTTTGTTTAGCCAGTTATTACCGTCGATTTGTCAATGGATTCTCTTCTATTGCTTCCCAACTGACGAACTTGACTAAGCAAAATGTTCCATTTGTATGGTCGGATGAGTGTGAGGAAAGCTTTCAGAAGCTCAAGACTCTGTTGACTACTGCACCAATTCTCACCTTGCCAGTGGAAGGTAAGAATTTCATTGTCTATTGTGATGCATCCTATTGGGTTTGGTGCAGTGCTAATGCAAGAGAAGAATGGATTGCTTATGCTTCAAGACAATTAAAAGTGCATGAACGTAACTATCCAACTCATGATTTTGGAATGGGCCGCGGTAGTGTTTGCATTAAAGCAATGGAGACACTATTATATGGGGTTAAGTGTGAGGTCTATACGGATCATCGTAGCCTACAGTATGTCTTTACTCAGAGAGATTTGAATTTGAGACAGAGGAGATGGATGGAACTACTGAAGGACTACGACATCACTATTTTGTATCATCCGGGGAAGACGAATGTTGTAGCGGATGCTTTAAGTAGAAAGGCGGGAAACATGGGGAGTCTAGCTCACTTGCAAGCTTCTAGACGCCCATTGGCTAGAGAAGTTCAGATTCTGGCTAACGACCTTATGAGATTAGAAGTAAATGAGAAGGGAGGATTTTTAGCTTGTGTGGAGGCAAGATCTTCCTTCCTTGACAAGATTAAGGGAAAGCAGTTTAATGATGAAAAATTGATCCGGATCCGAGATAAAGTGTTGCAAGGAGAGGCTAAAGAAGCGAAATCGATGAGGAAGGTGTTTTGAGGATTAAGGGAAGGGTATGTGTACCCCGCGTCGATGATTTGATCACACTTCTGACAGAGGCTCATAGTTAAGGTATTCGATACATCCGGGTGCAACCAAGATGTACCGTGACCTAAAGCAACACTTTTGGTGGAGTAGAATGAAGCGTGATATTGTGGATTTTATTACCAAATGTCCAAATTGTCAACAAGTAAAGTGAACACCAGAGGCCCGGAGGGAAAACTTCAGAGAATGCCCGTTCCTGAATGGAAGGGAGTAGAAGAGAATTGCAATGGACTTCGTGGTTGTGTCTCCGAAGACATTGGGGAAGTTTGGGAAGTTTGACTATATTTGGGTAATTGTGGACAGATTGACTAAGTCTGCTCATTTCATTCCGGTCAAGGTGACTTATAATGCAGAGAAGTTAGCCAAACTTTACATCTCAAAAGTTGTTCGATTGCATGGAGTTCCACTGTCCATCATATCAGATAGGGGTACGCAGTTTACTTCTAAGTTTTGGAGAACATTGCATGCCGAATTAGGTACTAGGTTGGATCTTAGTACTGCGTTCCACCCTCAGACCGATGGACAGTCTGAGCGAACGATTCAAGTATTGGAAGATATGCTTCGAGCATGTGTGATAGAATTCGGTGGCCATTGGGATAGCTTCTTACCCTTAGCGGAGTTTTCATACAATAATAGCTATCACTCAAGTATTGACATGGCCCCATTTGAAGCATTGTATGGTAGGAGATGTAGGTCTCCCATTGGTTGGTTTGATGCATTCGAGGTTAGACCTTGGGGCACTGACCTTTTGAGGGATTCATTAGAGAAGGTGAAATCTATTCAAGAAAAGCTTTTAGCGGCTCAAAGTAGGCAAAAGGAATATGCAGATCGAAAGGTTAGAGACTTGGAGTTCATGGAAGGTGAGCAAGTCTTGCTGAAAGTTTCGCCCATGAAAGGGGTGATGCGGTTTGGTAAAAGAGGTAAGCTTAGTCCAAGGTATATTGGCCATTGAAGTTCTGAAGCGAGTAGGGGAGGTGGCTTATGAACTAGCCTTGCCTCCAGCACTCTCAGGAGTGCACCCGGTATTTCACGTGTCTTGTTGTTGAAAAGGTACTATGGGGATGGAAACTACATCATTCGTTGGGATTCGGTTCTACTTGATGAAAATCTGTCTTATGAGGAGGAGCCTGTGTGCTATTTTAGATAGAGAAGTTCGCAAGTTGAGGTCAAGGGAGATTGCATCCATCAAGGTGCAATGGAAGAATCGACCGGTTTTGAAGAAGCTACTACTGGGAGAAGGAGGCAGATATGCAAGAAAGATACCCCATCTGTTTACAGACTCAGGTACTTCCTTTCACTCTTTTTTTCTTCTCGTGATCGTTCGAGGACGAACGATGGGTAAATTGGTATCTATTGTAACGACCTGTTTAGTCGTTTTGAGCAGCAGATTTTATTTCTGGAAAACTGGCAGAGGCAACGGATGCCACGACGGACCGTCATGGTCACGACGGACCGTCGTGGAGGTCTCGTCCCATGACACTTAGAAATTCTGAAATTGGGTACTGAAAATCGACTCTCTGAACGCAACGACGAAATGGCAGGACGGACCGTCTCAGGCACCACGGCCCGTCACAGGACTTTTTACTAAAATCAAGTCTCTGACCCTTGCGACGGACAGCAGGACGGACCGTCGCAGGCACGACGGCCCGTCACGGGCTGCGTAATCCCAGGCGGGGTCGGATTTCTGATTAAATAATTTAAGGGGCATTTTGGACTATTTCCTGCTTTAATTATAAAGTAATGGGTAATGTTAATAAGTCTAATTACTTGAGGGAAAAGAAAGAGGTAACCTTAAGTTAATTATTGGATTATTAGTGCCATCTTTTAAAACTTAATTATATGATAATTAGGGTAAAAGAAAGAGGGTTTGAATAAGAAACAGAAAAAGAACAGCAAGAGAGAGAGAGGATCGAACGAGAGAAAGAGGGAGAATCGAACGAGAAAAGGAAAACACAAGGCTTGGGAAACTCTTGCTTGATCACTAGTCTTCGGTGGAGGTAGGTTATGGTTTTCACACTATTCGTAGTAAACTCTTAATAGCGAATGATATGTGTTGGGTAGTATTATAGAGTCTTCTTTATGCTTAATTGTGTGTATGCATGATGTGATTTTATATATATGATTGTGATGAAACAAGCATGATGAAGCTATTGAATCCCAAATCTTGATAACAACCTAATCTCTTGTTAATGATGATGCCTTGGTATAAAAGAAGGCTTGATGAATTAATAGAATGAGATTAGTGGATCGGAGTGTCACGTACCGACACATAGAATTAGTGGGACGGGTGTCACGAACCGACACGTAGATGTAGGGGATCGGAGTGTCACGTACCGACACATAGAATTAGTGGGACGGGTGTCACGAACCGACACGTATATGTAGGGGATCGGAGTGTCACGTACCGACACATAGAATTAGTGGGACGGGTGTCACGAACCGACACGTAGATGTAGGGGATCGGAGTGTCACGTACCGACACATAGAATTAGTGGGACGGGTGTCACGAACCGACACGTAGATGTAGGGGATCGGAGTGTCACGTACCGACACATTGAATTAGGGGATCGGAGTGTCACGTTCCGACACATAGTAGTAGGGGATCGGAGTGTCACGTACCGACACAAGAGGAATAAAGATAATGAATCTTGAAAGATGCTAATATACTCAATCTAAAGAACATGTTTCCCAAAAGAGTATGGTGTGGAGGCTTGAGTCCTCATAGATATGATCGGTGATATTATGAATGATGTTTATACTTGTTGCTATCACCTGTTAAGAATATTAGTTGATTTTATGATGTTATCTGAGATATATTGCTTTCTATTTTGAGTTGGCCGATGATACCTACTCAGTACTTGTGGTTGTACTGACCCCCTACTTTTATGTTTTCTTCTTGTTTATTTGTGGAGTGCAGCAAACGTGCCGTCGTCTTCAACTCAATCGCAATTCTAGCCAGTCTTCGTCACACCGGATCTTCAGGGTGAGCTAATGCTTCTAGCTTGGACTGGATCTCCTCCCTCATGTCTTGATGCCTTGAAGTTCCGGCATGGACTAGCTTTTATGTATTTTTAGCTTCTTAGAAACTCTTAGATTTAATAATTTGAAGTAGATGTTCTTGTGATGATGACTTCCAGATTTTGGTTTGGGATAATAATAGATGTTGAATTTAGAAATATTGAATTGGTTTTTACTAATGTTTTAAGTCTTCCGCATTACTTTCTGTTGATATTACATTGAAATGTTAGGGTTTAGATTGGTTGGTTCGCTCACATAGAAGGATAAGTGTGGGTGCCAGTCGCGATCCGATCTGGGTCGTGACAGTTTCAAAATTCTCAAATCAACTTTATCAACTAATCATGAATGACTCGGGGCAACTATCATAAGGGGCGGAATGGTAATTTTACAAAAAGAGAATGGATCATTACAAATATTAATGTACTAAATTTTGATGTTGGAAATAAATCTAGAGTAAATTATAATGCTATTATTCTACATTTTTAAATGATGAAAATTTCGATGACAAATGTAAACATACCCGATATACTTTTAAAATATTTCAATAGTTAGTTAGTTTTGGAGGCGAAAAGCCTTAAATTGTGATAAAAACCAAAATTTAAAGCTTATGTTAAGTACGATTGTAATTTGTAATATTAATTTTCAAGACACAAAAACTTGTAAGTTCTAAAGTATATATGCACGTAGCCAAAATTAAATTTTGCATCCAAGTAGTACTTATCTCATATTTAATTACTCATCAAGTCATTAACAATGAGTACTATCGTAATAGAAATTTTAATATGTTTTATCCTCATCAAGGAATAAAGGAGTTAATACGTCAGATGGTCACTCAACTATGTACTCTTCTATCAGAAAGTCACTCAACTTTCAATTTTGACTCAAAAATCACTCAACTATTTCTTCTTCTCACTCAACTTTGAATTTTAACTCAATAATCACTCAACTATCTCCTCTTCCCTCAGAAAGTCACTCAATCTATTTAATTTCTTTTTAAATCAAATTTTGTTGAAATTAATTATTTATATAACAAATCAAAATTTTAAAAGATAAAAAATACCATTTAGTGACTCATTCACCTAACCCGACCCATTGAAAAATATAAAGTGGATCATATTTTTTTTTTAATGGATCGAGTTTGGTGGATGGATTACTAAATAACTAAATGGTATCTTTTATATTTTTTTTAAATTTTGATTTGTTATATAAACAATTAATATCAACAAATTTTAATTAGAAAAACAATTTAATAGATTGAGTGACTTTCTGAGGGAAGAGGGAATAGTTGAGTTACTTTTGAATTAAAATTCAAAGTTGAGTGACTTTCTGAGAGAAAAATGCATAGCTGAGTGAGTTTTGAATTAAAATTGAAAGTTAAGTGACTTTTTGAAAGAAAAATGCATAATTGAGTGACCATATAAGGTATTAACTCAGGAATAAAGCCGTATTCTGTGATACCCCTGGAGACTTTCTAGATACGTCAGGTATTTAAATCACATCCAGACCTACAATGTGTAACGCCCAAGATCATTATTCAACTGCAATATGATACATTTGATATATTTTTAATTTAAGATTATGAAATTTAAAAATCTTATTTATTTTGTTAAACTTCTCATCAAATCAAATTAAAATAAATTGTAACTCAAAGAGTCTCATTTATGAACCTTTCATAAATTCTATATAATATATGTTTGGAGTGACGAAGCGTCTAAGGTTAGAACTTGAAACTTCAAATTAAATTTCGAACCATCCTAAACCTGTGAGTCAAGCCCTCAACTTGTATGAGAAAATTCAAAATCTATTCATATATAAATGTGTTATTTAATTTTACTTTATTTTACATTTATATTTTTCAATTTTGAATGTGCACAAACAAACACTTTAACTTGTAAAAAGTTGAACAAGTAGATAAATGAGTTTTATGTGGCATATTAAACATAGGACATCATATAAGATGAAAATTGTCATGTAGAAAGCTGACACGCGTGTATATTTGTTTAATTTTACATAAGTTTAAGTGATTATTCATGTATATTCAAAGTAGAAGGACATAAATATGAGTTAAGATCAAGTTACTGAACATATATATATATATATATATATATATATATATATATTTAATGAGAGGATTCGGATGAACACTCTTCCACTTCTAAATCCACCCCTAATGTTTTGTATGGAGTTTAAGAATTGTCTTGCTCTCACAACATGTGTAAATCAGAGCCATGAAGGCAAGGGTATAGTAGAAAACAACTACTCCTATTAGGAGTGAGTGCTATAAAGCAAAAAAGAATAACTTTTCTCAACTGTTTTGTTGATCTCTTTCTTATTATTATTTTTTTTGTGTGAAAATTAAAAAAAAAAGACTTGTTATCTCATTTGTCGTAGACCTATGTACAACCTTTATAGCTAGGTTTTATGTGATGCTTTATTAAATGGCGAAGTAAATTAAATTATTGATATATTTTGAGCGTTTTAGTCAGATGATTAGAATTTCTCTAAAGTTTTCATGTACAAGTCGTGTGAATATGAAAAAATTCTTGTAAAAAGTGTTTTCCCTCTTCAATATTTCTTACTTAGCGAATTTGAAATGATTTGAGATTGTAAAAGAAAAGTTATTTCCCCGCATCAATCTATATGACACATTTTATGTTTTGAGAGTCAAACAGTTTAAGTTTGATCGCAAATTTGCGCATGAAATCTTCAAATTTTTTTAAATGAAATTTATATATTTATAAACTACGTAAAAAGAACTATGAATCACAATAGATGATTCAAAATGTTCAAAAAAATTATGAAAAATTTACGGTTAAAGATAGATTTATTTGACTCTTAAAATTTGAAATATGACATATAAAATGGGACGCAAATAGTATAGTTGAAAGGTTTCAAATTTTTGAAACTTTTTGAATTTTAAAAACGTGTTCGAAAAGATAATCGAAAAATCGTCAGGTACATGTATTTTACAATTTATTTTCACATGAACCTACATATACTTTCTTTATGAAAAATACAGTTCATCACTTCATCCAAGTTCCACTTATAATAATTAAAAAAAATGCAATTTCTATTTGATTACATAAAAAGTTGATTATTATATGTATGTATAACAAAAAAATTAATTTAATCTTTAATCTAGACTAGATATACAACAATATCAATTCTTTACTAATTTACAACAATATCACTTACTAGGGTGTATAAAATCGAACGAAAAATCAAATCAAATCGCAAATTGAGTCAAATCAAAAAAAAAAAACGATTAGTGATTGGTTTGACTTGGTTTGGTGTTGGAAAAAAAATTCGACTATATTTGGGTTGGTTTGGTTTCAACTAAAACAAACCAACCCGACATAATATATATAATTTTAAAATATTATTTTATACGTAAAAATACTTACTTTGATATAATTTTAAAATATCTCTTATATTTTTTTATAGATTTTATCTTTTAATATATTTATTTTATGTTTGGAAGTTAGAATTCTTAATGATCAAATAAAGATTATAGTCCATACATGTCGGTAATTATAATAAAATTTAAATAAAAATCAAATTAATATTAATGCAAAACGAAAATCAATTCAACACTAAGAATGACAATAATATTGAATATTTTTTTTGTTTTACATAAATTTAGACAATTAAAATATATGATATAATTTTACTTTCTTTTAATATTTAGTCATGTAACTAATTCTTACTAAACTTATTTTATCATGATTTAGTACTTTAAATTATGATCAATTTCATTATGACTTATTACTTTGCAATATGTGTATTATGCGATTTTATTATTTATTTTTTTGGTTGGATATTTTAGTGTCAATATTTTGTGTTATTTTCTTGAGAAATAACTTAGATAGTTACATTTTGGTAGGAATAAAGAAATATTTGAAGTACAAGCAAATTATATGTTTGTATAAATATTTTACCTAAAAAATCTGAAAAATTCAAAGAAACCCGAAAAAACCCAAAGTTGAAAAATCCAAATTTTATTAATTTGGTTTGGTTTATAAATTCAAAAATCCGACACAAATAATTTAATTTGATATTTAAAAAACCCAAACTAATCCAGTCAAATACACCCTTATCACTTACATATGAATGTCATAATTTATAATCGCGAAAAGCGCAGACTACTTTACTAGTTCAAACAAGTGTAAATGCTATTCAATAATTGAAATGTGTGGAGATTTCACAAAGGTACCAAACTAATTCAATCATTAATATATAAATCTATTTTTGGTGTCTTATCTTTACTTGTGTATTATTTTTTTTGTTCCATTTTATATGTCATTTTTTTAATTTACACTTGCATTAAGAAATGAGGTAACTTTACCCTTCTACTCTTATTTAATATTTTTTTAAGTCAATTTTATTAATAAATAACAAAATTAATTAATTATTATATCAATTGTATAATAGACAAAACATGATAATTTATGCATAAATTTTATAAAATGACAAGTATTGTGGTCTAACTATTTATTGATAAGGATGAGTATGTGAGTTATTTAGGCACAAAGCCCGACAAGCTCAATTTTTTCTAATTTAGCCTTCCTCATTGATTAACAAATTAAAAATTAAGAGACGTACGATGAATTAAATTAGTACCTAAAAGAACCCCTTTTGGTAAAAACAAGTATATGGGGAGAGAGGCAAACGAGAAAGGATAGAGGCCAGCGAGCAAGAGAATCAATATATCTAGATTATACATGTAAATCACTTTTGAATATAATGTATATGAAATATATTACACCTAATTTTGACCTCATGTATCCGAAATACACATATCTGAATGTGCCAGGTAGATACATGTATCTGGACGTATATATATATATATATAGAGGCGAGCAAGAAAGGATAGACGCGAGCAAGAGAGTCAATATATCTAGATACATGTAAAACACTTTTGAATATAATGTATATGAAATAAATTACACCTTTGACCTCATGTATCCGAAATACACGTATCTGAATGAGCTAGGTAAATACTTGTATCTGGACGCATCAAATACATTATTCTGAAGACCAAAATTTCTCACAAATGATTATTTCAAAAATACACTGGAAGGCATGTAAGTAGATCCTAAACTAGTGATATTTGTGTTGTTTGCCCATAATTAATTAATCAGAAATAATTAAAAGAATTTTCGATAATCATATATATATCAACTAGGAAACAATCTCTTCGCCTCCACAAAATAGGTATAAGTCATTGTACACTCTACTTTCTTCAAACCCCACTTATAAGAAATTTTACTAAGTATATTATTTATTGATATCTTTAAAAACGTACCAAAAAGTCATTTCTATGTGTAACAAAAAAAAAAAAAATTTGAACATATAACATAATTTTTTTGAAGAAAAATACTTCATAGCAGAACTTTTGCATTCATATGTATGCATGCTAGTCCTGAAAAAGGAAAAGAAGAAAAAGGGGGAAAGGCTATTCAATAATGCTTAGGACTTTAAGTTTATTTTAATCTTTCACATTCAACTTGCCATTATATACTTAGTAAGTGGTAATGGTACTGATTAATACAATTCATAAGATCCATTTATGTTAAATATAATAAATAAATAAAGTGAAAATACTCATGATATTTTTATTAGTCATTTAAGTTCCTTCTCAAGAAGAAATGGAAGGATCTATCAAAAAATTCAACTTTCACCAAAAATATAGGTCCTCTTAATTCACATGGATAAGATATAAGATCATTTATCTATGTTTGAATATTCAAAATAAACAAATTCATTAAATATAATCTAATTTACTTAAATTCAAACTCGTAGATTTTAGTCATTTGACTCATTTTCAACTCAGTCTAGTGTACAACTTGCATCTCTCTCTTAGTCTAAGTTTTCAATACTTTCTTTGTCCTAATTTACATTCTATTTTTAATTTATGTGATAGTATTTAAATTTTAAGCGTTAAATGACCATGTTTTTACATGTCATTTAAATATTCTTTTATTGTGTTTTATAGAATATTTTACACAATTTTCACATATGTAAATTTTTCTTTAAAAACTTAAAAATTCTATATCATAATTCACGATGAAAATTAAGAAATTAACTCTTTAAGTCTAACTATGTCGGGACAAATGGAGTATATCCACATTTTAAATAAATTTATAAACATAAATATCCTATTTGAACAAAAGCTACTAAACCCAGTCGGACAAAATATCTCGTCCTTAGTCTTTTGCTAAGCACACATATGACGCTTACACTACTCGTCTTCTTACACCACTTGTTAGAGATCTTGCTATGCCAAATCAACCTAAATCTCTAGGAATCACTGAGAGATTATGAAAGGGAACACAAGAGGATTGCTAGGGAGGATTGTATTATAGAGATCAACTTTGATTTTTTCTTGATGAATTACAAAGCATTTACAAATGAATATCCCTCTATTTATATTATTCACTCAGGAGCTACTATATTGCTATATTGATGTTTTGATGATTTGACAAACTTCGAGGATGATTAAACTCCAGTTATCCTAAGAATTCTTGTTGATAGGGGGAAGCCGTGAATATGTTTGTTAACATCAAAAAGAGGGAAAAAGCGGGGACCTAGTCCTTGTCAGAGTGCTCTCGTCTAGATACAAATGAGATACAACCGTAAAAGTTGTTATGTTAGGTGATAGGTGAAAAGTGCAGCGTCCTACACCAATAAGAACAGCGAACGAGATTGTATGTTTCGATATCTCACAAATGAAGGGACTTGCTCCCTGGCAGAGTTCTCTCCATCTTATACATAATGGTGTACAAATGTAAAACTGTCCTGTCAATAGTAGGTGAGGCACCAGCGTACTGAACCAATCAGAATGGAAGAGGTTGTTTATCCAACGGTTAATAACTCTTTATTGTTGATACTTTCAACATGACAAACAACATATTAAGTTCATTCATTCAAGAAGAGAGAGAGAGAGAGGAGCAAGTCTTTGTCAAGAACTCAAGCATCAAAGAACGCAACAAGGGACCTGGTCCCGGGAAGTCTGCGCACGAGAAAAGGACGAAAAGACAGTTGTCAAAAGCTGCCAACTCTGAGGGGTTGGTGCACAACTTTTCATGACAGCAGGCTCTCAACCAATAGCTTCGTCCCAAGGGTTTGTGTCCATTTGAATATAGTCTCTTCTCCAACAACACAAACACAAGTTTTGGCAAACAAAGTTTTGGATTTCAGAAAATCCAAAAGCTCAAAAAGCAAAGGCCATCTTCAAGAAGAATCATCCTAAGAGCAACAGGGACCTGATAGAGCTGCAAGCTACCTAGTTGTCTTAGGATTATATCTTTCATGCTTACATTGTAAATCTGTTCCTAATCTATATAGGATTCAGATTCTTGGTTTGTTGAAAAGTCTAAGTTAGTTGAGTCAAACTAATTTAGCTTGTGTTGCTCAGTAAAAATCCTAAGTCATTCGGAGCGTGGTGATTTAGTGGGCAACCTGTGTGCTGCTTAGTTGAATCCTAAGTTGTATAATGGTGATAGCTTAGTGGACAGAGTAAAATCTGCTTAGGCTCTTCAAGCACTAGAGTTATTGCTTGGTTTTGAGATTAATAGTTTTTCTCACGTTGTTGTAATCGGGTTTCACTTTTACTTGTGAAGATTAGTGATAACGGTTGAAAATCATATGTGACAGGTCGTGGTTTTACTCCCTTGAGCAAGGAGTTTTTCACGTAAACTGTCTGTGTTGTGTTCGTCATATTGTTTAATCTTTTGCACTGTTCTTGCTGTGTCAATGGACCTGGTCCGTTGATTGATAGTGGACGCTTACATTCTAACATATATAAATAAGAATTGTTAAGCAAATCCCTACATATTTACAAACAAACCTCCATACTATAATACTCTACATATCTTATTCTAAGGACTTTTCATGTAAATCTATGAAATTGTAAGGTCTTCCAAGAAAATACTTCATATATCTCTAAGATATTCCATTAAGGACTATGTGATACTTATGTGGCGCTTATATATGACATGATAATATGGTGGATCGTCACAAAAAGCTCCTTATATATATATATATATAATATATTATATATATATATATATATATATATATATATATATATATATATATAATAATCCATATATATACATAGGCATTCCCACACATACTTTTTCATATACTTTCATCAGTTAGATACATATTAAACAAATAAAAAAATGGATAACCGAACAGATCCATTCCTAAGTAATGGAAAGTTGAAGAGAAAAGCAGGATCGTCTCTTGATGAAACAATAGAAAGTTGCATAGGTGAATTTGGATGGGCACAATTTTTACAAGCCATTTTTGTTTCTCTTGCTTGGTTCCTTGATGCTTAAAAAAATTTTATTAGTGTTTTCACTGACGCACAACAGGGTTTGTTTCTTTACCAACTTCGGCTTATATAAACAGAAGATCTTCGTGGCGAATTCTTTATCTTTGGAATTCTTTACCTACAATTATATACTCATTCTTAGTGCATTTTGTAGTTGATGAATCACCTAGATGACTTTATATCAAAGGAAAGAAAGAAGGATTTGTCCAAACTTTGAAAAGCATTGCACCTCCAGCACCAAGAAGTAGTTTAACCTTAAGCTTTTTCGGATCATTCATGGAATTAAAAAGTCAAGAAGTAGTCCACAACAACAACATGATGAATTTATATTCAGCTATCAAGATGTTAATATAGAGAAATTGGTCATTTCGTCGATTAGTGGCAGTAATGTGTGTTGGATTTGGTATTGGCATGACTTACTATGGTATGCCATTAGGCGTTGGATGTTTAGATTTCAATCTCTACATAAGCATAACAATAAACGCGTTATCTGAATTGCCTTTTTCTATTTTGATTCTCTTGTTTATAAGGAAGCTTAATATAAAATGTTCACTATTAGGACTTGTTATGCTAAGTGGAATTTTTAGCATAGGTTGTGTTATAATTGATGGATGAAGATTTGAGCGATTACAAATTGATGTTGAATTGATATCATATTTTAGCGCGTGTACAACGTTTAGCATTCTATTGATCTACATATTGGATGCTTTTCCCTACATGTGTGAGGAACTCAGCTGTGGCAATGGTAAGACAAGCTATGGTTCTCGGAGGAGCCTTGAGTCCAATGCTAATCGCGGTTGGTAGGAACAACGAGTGGCTTTCTTTTGGTGTGTTTGGATTAATCATAGCTACATGTGGTTGTTTTGTTGTGTTTTTGCCAGAAACTAAGAGAAGAACACTTAGTGATACAATGGATAAAACGGAGAATAAGGATACAACACTTGTATGTTAAGTGTTGTTTATGATTTCTCAATAAATTTGGTCATTTCAAGTTTATTTCTTTGCTTATGTTGTACCGTCTCTCTGTTCAACAATAGTTATTTAGTATTGACTTGACACATGTATTATGAAACAGAAAACGATAGGATACTTTTACCAATCATCCTTATTAAATATATAAATCATCTAAGCATTTAAAAATGAACAGTACTTAATAGCAAAGTAGGCAAAACGATAATTATCAATTCATTGATATTTACAAACTGGACAAAATATTATTGGATATCTCATAATAATATATCCCCTCCGCTTCATTTTATATGTCATCCCTAGTACTGACAATTTAAGCTCATTTCTCACTGACCCGTCCAAATAGCCCTTCATATATGGGTTGAAAGAGTGATTTTAAATATGGGTAATATTTGGGATTATACCCATATTTTACACATTAAAATATGGGTATATTATGGGTAAAGTACGGTTAAATATAGGTACTGGAAGTTTTCTCCAAATTTTCAAAAACCCTTCTGTTGCCAAGTTTTAGAAGCGTTTTTTCAAAACTTTCATATATAGGTCCCTATTAATATTTCAACTCTCGACCTCCACCCCACACTTCCCAAAAAAAATTAAAGTTTATTTTTTAAAAAATATTTTAAACTTTAAAATTCTATTTTTTCACCCCTACGCTCGACCTCTATCCCCCCCCACCCCCCACCCCCCCACACGAGCCCCCTCACCCCCCCCCCCCCAAAATACATGAATTTAAGTTTATTTCTAAAAAATTTTCAACTTCAAAAATTTCATTTTTTCATCCCTACCATCGTCCCACCATCACCCCACCCCTACCACCACACAGAAAAAAATTTAGTTTGTTTTTCAAAAAATTTTTCAACTTTACCCTGGACCCAACCCACCCCAACCAACCTCCACCCTTCAAAAATATTAAGTTTGTTAAAAAAATATTTTTAACTTCAAATTTTTTTCACCCTACCCTGGACCTCCCTCCCCCCAACCTCGAAACTTTTTTTAAAGTTTTTTTTTTTTACTTTTATAATAAAATAAACTAAATGAATCATTTTCAACAAATTTCATCTAAAAAAAGACTAAAATATTTTTTCCATATTGAATTCTCAAGTAAAGAACTATTTATTCATGAAATATTGGTAAAATATGGGTAAACTAGTATTTTACCCAATCCATTTATTACTCAACCCATTTTTACCCATATCAAATATGGACGGGTTGAATGATCATCCATTTTATGTTTATCCATTTTCAACCCGCCCACATTTGACCCAACCCGCCCACATTTGACCCAACCCGCCCATTTTCCACCATTACTCACATTTCATAAATATAAAAAAGGACTAGGGCACTCCCTTCTTTATTCTAGATCCGCCTACCGACCCTTAATCTATCTTACTCTTCATTGGTTTCTTTCATGATTTCGTGGATTTGGAATAAAATGAATTCAAGGACAAAGAATGTAATTTCAGAATATATTTGGTAGCAAAAATACATGTATATCTAAGTGTATCTGATATAAAATTATTAATTACTGAGATATTATATAATTATTTCAAACTATATGAAGAATTATTAAATATGATATAAATATTTGTATAATTAAGTAGTGAAATCACGTGATTATACAAACATATAAAGTACTAGTTAATTAGTCATCATAGCTATATTTTTAGTTTATTACCACTCCCGACCAACATTTGGTGACACTTACGTAGGATGGGGTTCGAATTTGTATAATTTGAAATTCGTATAGCTTTTGCATAATATAATGTGTATAATTGTTTAAAGTTTAGATGTTTGTGTTTGTATAAATTTGTTATTTCAATTTTAAACAAAAATAACTCAGTTATACATACGTACCCAAATTATACAAATGAGATATCTTAAATTATAGTTATAACTCGTAAATATACAAACTATAACTATAAAACATAATTAAGTTTATCATAGTGGTTAGTTACGAAAAACTCCTCTTTTTTCATTAATTAAAGAGATGCCAGGCTAGGCCTATCAAGCAGATACAAAATGGGCCTGGACCAAGTTATGGCCCAGTTTTACTAGTGAGAGTTTAGAGGATTGTTGAACAAAAAGGGAATGGCAGTATACATTTTCTGGAGAATTGGCTTCTGCAAATCAATCAAATCTGTATAAAGGGTAAAACATCGAGAGAGAAGAAAAAAGGAACGAAGGAAGATGAGTTTGAGGTGGTTAGAAGCTGTTCTTCCACTAGGAATCATAGCTGGTTTTCTTTGCGTAATGGGTAATGCTCAGTATTTCATCCACAAAGCTGCTCATGGCAGGGTAATCCCCTTTTTACCCAGATCCAAGATTTGATCTTTTTCCCTTTTGGGTATTTTCTATCGTTCTTTTTTGACACCCAATTCGTTTTCTTGGGTTATTGTTTGCAGCCGAAGCACATTGGGAATGACATGTGGGATGTAGCAATGGAAAGGAGGGACAAGAAAATGATGGAGATGCTTGCTTCTCCTTCTTCTTCTTCGTCTTAGTCGTTGTGTGGTAATTTAATCAGCTGCCCTTTTAATATTATCATTTTGTTTTTGATGCTAATGAGGGAGATTTATTCTCGTCTGCTGGAAAATTAGGATTTAGGGTTACTAGTCTGTTCTGTTAATTGTTGTCAAATTTGCTTAATTTGGATTAAATTCTAATAATGGGTGACCTTTGTTGATGAAATTTCGTGCTTGAGCTTGAATATGAGCTTGTATACTTATCCAATCTAAGAGTTGAAAAATCAAGCTTTAATTATTCTTTTCGTTCTAACCAGTGTTGTCCCTATTAGCTCATGCTGCATTTCGATTGTTTACCGGCTAACCCCATCAGATGTACCCGGTAAATCTGTGAGGATGGGGGAAAAATCAATCACCTAGCAGTTTCTGTCTTGGTAGGATTTTAACCTTATCTCTTGCAGTCGTCATCTCATTTCATTGATCATTAGATCATGCCCTTGTATCCTTTTAAATAGACCTGCCATTCCTCCAACCTTTTTAAAAAAAAGAAAAGGTAAGGAAACATGGAAGTTGCTGTGGGAAAATAATACCAATAACTTTTCCTTAATTGTGCTTTATCTTTGGCCAATTGAGCTTTGCGATCCAGCTGTTGCTATGGGCGTCCAGTTTGTGTCATGGTAAAGTGGTAGACAGTCATGTTACTCTTGAAATGTTTTGGTTTATCAGACAACTGATTGCTAATAACTTCGATGACTAATTATCATAACGTAAATAAGCAACTTTTATAAGAGTGGAATCCATAATTTTCATTTCTTTAAAAGAAGAGTTGTATCTATTATCACTGAGCTTAGGGTAAAATAAGACGATGTTGTATTGATATATAAAATACATAAAGAATGGCTGAGACATGCTTTCACATTCTGATGGATTTTCATTGTGAATGTCGTGGCTAACTTTTGTATTCAGTAGTATCAAAGTTTTCAGTGTCCTAGAGGAAAATTAAAATATGCACAACTGAAAAAAAAATATTAATTACTCGGTCCATCGAAAATGGCAATTAGAATTGTCTGTAAAGTGAGTGAAAGCTTTTCTATTTTTATCTCACTAGGGATTCTTGTTTAGATGAGGTCATTACTCGAATGAAGAACTATTTTCGCTATTGCTATTATCAACTAAAAAACTGTTAGGAAGTTATGTTCTGTTAAGAAAAGGCGGTGGCTTTCAAATATTGATGGAGTATAAGAAAAGTATTTGAAGGTCAGTGTGGCTGGTGTCCAAGCAAGTATATCTTGCATCTAATCAATCAGTTTTGCACTTCAACAATGTAGTATTAAAGAAGCTTCACTTTATTTCCTCTGTGGTTTAGAAGTTTCAACTTTAGATTGGTGCTTTTTTAGCCTCAGTTTGAGAAGCAATAGTTTCCACGTTATGAGGATAAACAATGTTTAGGTCAATCGTGAATTCTATTCCCATATGACTACTGATTCACTCATAACCTATTAGATATATCAGCTATAAGAATGATCTTTTCTTTAAGTCTATATTTGGCATTTAGCAATGATGGGTTTCCTGAACTGTACTTTGTCTTTCTACTTTCTTATGGTCTATTGTCAAGGATGCCCCAGAGCTGGTTCAAAGAATCTAGATGGCTGACACCCTCTCCATGTGTTTTAACCTAAGCAATGAATGTTTTGACTGTACCTTTAATGAATGAAAAAGACAGATTTGTTGGGTGGTGGATTTGGAGGATGAAATGCTTATTTCTCACTAACACTATGGTGATGATATTGTTCGTTATATGTTTAGTGATACATTCAAAAACAGTTTAGATTCTAGGCTTTCTCCAAGAGTTCGGAACTAAAATAATACAAAAACTAATTAAATCACAAAAATGGGAAGTCGAAACCTTACTGGACATAACCTGGTTTATCGGAGTTAAAAACTGCGATATATAGCTCCATCCGGACTATCCCTTCTACCGAGCGTTAAATTCACAACAGAGCTATATATTGCAGTTTTTAATATACACCCCCCTCCTTTAAAACCCTCCTGTCCCACTGGCAGTGGCTAGAAAATGGCCTAATCCTCCAATATCTTGCCATTAAAACTGGCATAAGGCTTCTACAAGCTTCCATTCTCCCATTTTTCTAATTAAATTTCACTAACATAACTGAGATGCATAGCATATTAAACGTGTAGAACAAGATTTTGGGCTTGAAAACCGGACAGAGAATGGATTTTCTTCAAAAGTGATAATTTTAAATTTCGTAAATAAACTTACTGATTATTGCTTCTCAAAGTGAGGCTAAAGAAGCGATAGACAGATGATCCTAAAGAGTAGCAATTGAAAGAAAAAAAACACTAACACACATGCTTACTTTTATGAAGTAATATTGACTATAATTAATAAATCTTGTTCTGCACCTGCAGTATGCTATGGATCTTAGTTTTAGAAAAATTTGTTTGAAAATGGGAGAATGGATCTTTGGAGGAGGTATATCATAATGGTGAGATATGGGAGCAATTTACTGGCCACTGACAGTTTGGATGGGACCATATATCGCAGTTTCTAATTGCGATAAACCCAGTTATGTTCAATTAACATCTATTCGTTGGTCAATATTGATGATAGGGATGGATGTGGCACTTACAATGCCATGATTCATTTGGGGTTTTATCGATCTATCAGATGTTTTTTGTTACGCAAGTGTTAATAAGAGTCATGGTACTTGTTTCTTTTTTAGGGTTTCCAAGGATTCTGGAAATTTAGCGATTAAATGGTGAGTCATTCCGAAAATGAGTCTATGAAATTTGGAGATCTCATATGTTGGTGATCAGTTAACAAATAAGGTGTTTTAACCAAAATAAAAATAGTCAGATGCAATTGTCTTTGTCAACTCTTGTAAGTTCAGTTCCTTGTAAACTCCGGCTTTCCGAAGAAATCTCGTAGTTAGTGTGCCTTCTTACTGAATCATATTATTGTCTATGATTTATCGTGCAATTTCACTGTTAGAATGTATTCTTTCATAGTCTTACAAACTCTCATTTTGTGTACTTCTATTTTTCAAGAATGGTATCAAGATTGTAGACCTTGCAGTTCAGGCAAATACCAGCTTATAGACAAATTTCCCATTCCGTTGAACATAGACTAGAGGGGTTTCAAGTATCACTTAATCACTCTTTAGATTACGTTATTCAAAACTTAAAGATCGAGATGTTTATGTGGTTTAGGTCATGTTAATTGTTAGGTGCTTCCCCATCATTTTTTGGACCATGTTTTTTTTAAGCTCTATTTCATTTCAAGTCGCTTCATCGATTTCAGAATTTTCTTTCAAGTACTATGAGCTTCATCGGCATTGAAATTATCCTTAGGCATTTCTTCATTGTTCGAACTTGTGAATCCACTTAACTGATGCTGAGCTCTTTGTAAAGGCAATGAGCAGATAGTTGTGTGTATTGACTTTTAAAGTCTTGGCTTCCTTGTCTCATCACCAAAATATATGAGCATGAACCCCTTTAATAATTGTCTCACAAACTAAATTCTAATGTTTTACGAAGTGGTGGTTAGACTAGCTATGTTGTATGTGGTGGAGTGTTGCTAGTCAAACTCTCACATCCAGGAGATGAAGGTGGCGAAGATGAGAATTTTGAAGATGGATGTGGGTTTAGTAGGAGAAATAGGATTGGAAATGCGGATATCCGAGACAAGGTGGAGTGACTTCGGTGGAAGACGAGATGCGGGAAGCTAGATTGAGATGGTTAGGGCATGTGATGAAGAGGTGCAAGATCCTCCTCTGCGGAGGTGTGAGAGGTTTGCTATGGATGGATTCAGAAGAGGTAGAAGTAGACTGAAGAAGTATTGGGAAGACAAGGACATGGCAAGTTGTGACTTATGGAGGAGATGACCTTAGATAGCAAGGCATGGAGGATGCGAATTTGGGTAGAAGGTTAGTAGGTAAGAGTGTGTCCATGCTAGTAGGTAGGAGTGCATTGTCTTGGTGCCTTTACTAGTAGTCAGAGCTATGGTTGTGGTTCCTTGTTCTTTGATTTTA
Organism: Solanum habrochaites; assembly: GCA_027704765.1. Taxonomy (NCBI): domain Eukaryota; kingdom Viridiplantae; phylum Streptophyta; class Magnoliopsida; order Solanales; family Solanaceae; genus Solanum; species Solanum habrochaites. Next base: position 62,579,455 of record JAKWJA010002498.1, read on the forward strand.
GTTGATATTTGTTGTTTTGTGTAGTTCAATTGTAGTATTTGGTTGCCTATTATCTCTTGTACTTCCATCATGTCTTTTCAAGTTCGTTTTGTTTTGAGCCAAGGGTCTATTAGAAACAGTGAGGTAAGGTTTTGCGTACACTCTACCCTTCCTAGACCACACTCTTTGGGAATAAAGTATGTTATCCAAAACACACACACAAAAAAAGAAAAAAAACACTATCAAAGACAAACTCTTCTTTAATTATTTGTTTTATTTCTAGGCATCATAAAATGCATAGTTGACGCTTGACTCTGAAAAGGAGAGATTTTATAAGCTGTAGATGCACTTGTTAATTTGACTTGTATCATTGTGATTCTTCAAGTTCATTGTCATGCTTGTGTATTTTTGGAATCCCATGGATTCCATCATTATGCTAGAATTGGAGGTGGCTCTTTTCCTATTTAAGTTACAAAATATTTGGCATGACTGAACATTGCAACTCTGTGTTATGATTTATTCATGTGCATCAAACTTGTATTGATACTGTACATCGCCTGGTGGCATTGCAGGAAACCTGCGTTTGGGAATAAAATGGTCTTTTGAGGCTCGAGATCATGTGCAAAATACTTCAATATCGTCTTTCTTCCTTCTCCTGTTGCTGGTTTTCCATAGCCTATGAGCTTTATAACAATGAGACATTTGTGAAATGCTTCTTTGTTGAATCTGGTGCAGTTGTTGGTTTCTGTTTAAACTTTTGTGGAATTTTCACTAGTATTCATCGACTCTCTACTTGAAAACAGACTGGAATTTCTCTGTACTGAAATCCTAGATATGTTCCTAATAGAACAAGCGCTTTCGTTTTATGGTAACAATAACGCTTAATAACGCTTGATGTGTGGGTTAGACGCATATTATCATAGTTCAAATCCTACTGCAAAAATTTTCTTAAATGAACAATGAAAAGGTGAAATTTAGATAGTAAATGGATGCATCACACATACAAAAGAAAAATATAATGTTACCAAAAATATGTTTTATATATATATATATATATATATATATATATATATATATATATATATATATATATTAGTTCTCGGACACGTACGTTGCACGTGTATTCCATGTTATTTAAGACTAAACATTTCAAATTATATAATTAATTTAGAATAATTGATGCATTATACAATATTTAAAGGGTAAAAATGATGTTTCTGGTAAAATATTTATTCAACCAAGGTTGTAACTTGTAAAGGTCAATAGAATCTGAATAATTTCTGATTGTATTGATAAAAACTTTTTCTTTTAATCATGTCGGATACATTATATTTATTGGTAAAAAAAAGATTACTACTTCAATTATATGATTTGTCAAGATTATCAAATCTAACACTATATTTCCAGACAAAATGAAAGAAGTTAATTAAACAAAGCAATATACCAATAAGAAAAAAAATGACCAGTGAATAAAAGATTACATAAGAACTATAAGATGTGAAAATATAAAGTGTAATGGACTAATATTTTCTATTCAATTCATAAAGAGAGAAATTGTGTATATGTAAGGTTGTAAATGAATGTATTTAATTGTAAAAGCTAAAAAGTTTAGCAATTAAAGTCATTAAGAAGTGAAAAATAATAAATTGTGACATCTAACCATGTATTCTCTTCAATTAAAAATTGATATTGTATGAATCTCTCCATATGCTCTAACCTCTCTCTCCATATGGCATATGCTCTAACGTTTAAGCTTTTTTAATCTAAAACGGTAATTATTTTAACTGCTCAAAATTCAGCAATTAAGAAGAAAAATTGTTAATGCAACTCAATGATAATGGCAAAAGGAATACTCATAAATGCACTTTAAAATATTACGATAACATTTTAGTGATATGTAATTTTTTTTTGTTATGGAACTTAAATTACTATTTAAAAACAATAATAATAATAATAATATAATAATATTATTATAGTAACTCAACTATATAGAATTATTTTGATATTTTAATTTTCAACTTTTTTATTTCCACTTATAATAATATATGATATATATTTTATTTATTAATATGAAATATATGTACGAAGCACTACAGTTGATTAAAGTTCAGATACTTCCAAATATTAAATCATATAATTAAAATTTAGAATAACATTTGTATTTATAATATAAAATGTATAATCATTTATAATACATCTAATGAAAGTGTCGGCCATACTCTCTGTCCATTCCTCCAACTGCGCTATGCAAGCTAGTTGTATCATTATTTACCTTTCTTCGTTTTAATTTATTTATTTGATTATAATTTGACATACAACTTTAAAAAAAAATATTTTATTTAAATCAATATAACATAAAATGTATCAAAAAGATTATTTAATTTTATAATTTTGTATGTGTTACTTAAAGAGTTTAAATTATTAAATTGTCATAAAAGGAGAAAGATTCTTTTGTGAAACAAACTAAAAGAAAAGACAAGTAAATTTTAAGATACATATTACTTTGTTTTTAACTTTTAAGGAAAAAAATAATTATAACATCAATTAATAATATAAATAATACAGTAAATTATTTATATAAACCAAGAATTAAGTACTATTTTAACCCTACAAAAAAGGGGTACAAATCCCACCTCGATATTATCTACCTCGTATCATAAAGGAGTAAAAAAAAATGTTAGCTTTTTTTCATATACAATAATTGAATCTACTTTTCTCCATTTCTTATTTTAAAAATTAAATTTTGGTAATGATTTTCTTTAATTCACACCACACATGACAGCGGATTCTTAGGTGACAATAGTCCAATTCATATACTATACAATTAGGGCTTATTTGGTTGGTGGGGGTGGGAATTATACGGCAGAATGATTAATTCTATTATTTTTTAAAAATAAATAGTAGAATAAAATAATTTTGAAGCTAATTACAATTCATTTTTCTAAAAATAATTATCTCATATTAGTTGTTTAACTTACTAAATAAAGAAAATATTAATTAGATTTTTCCTAAATTACTCGTACAATTAACCTTTTTGTAAGTGTTCACATTTATTTGTAAAATTTTCAAAAAAAAATTTATGGGTGAATTAGTAAATTGTCTTTTTATTTATGATTTTTTAATATGCGCCTAAAAAAAATCATCAACTAATATGAAACAGAGAGAGTAATATTCATATTCAGGTATATGATTGTTGTTTTTATTAAGTTATTTTATCTATCATACAATATTTTATTCTGAAATTAAATTTTTGAGATTGTAATTCTCAGACTAATTCACGTTTAAGAGAAGGGATAACACAACTTTAATTTGAATGTGATAATATGAGATATTCATAATTTAAGTTTGAGATAAATTTTGTACTGTCGTTTAGTTGATGATTTAAATTTATCGTGAGCAAATTTTATGTTTATTAAGTAGTAATAAATTTTATTCGAACTATAGTCTTAACATATCTCATCTTTATCTTACCTACAAAATGATAAGTTATTATTATTATTTTGCATGCATGATCCGATTAAATTTAACTTGTATCCGAAAATTTCATATCGGAGGTAAATTTGGCAAAAATTTACTCATAAAAGCAATTACATAGTTAATAATACTTGAATTCAAGACATAATATTTATTACTTTACCGCGATTCTAATGCCTCTATCTATACAAAATACATTTATGTATATATACTTAGGTATCTTTTATATTTACATATAATATAGTACTGTGTTGGTATATTTATTTCAATTTATTAATTATTTATGCAGCCACCAAATAGTGATGCTGGCAGTCAAGTCTGAGAAAAAGAGAAGATTTTGCTGCCTTTCTACCAATTTTCACAGACTTTTTGACACTTCTGTCTACTCCCTTCTTTTTCTTTTTCTGTCTTGTGCCGCTATATGCAGGGAACCCCATTTCATTTGACTCTTTTCTAAGGAAAAACAAAGCTATGTCAGGTTTATATAATCATAACTTTTCACCTTCAAGAGCTGCATCTCCTCAGATTAGAACTAATCCAGATGTTGAAAGGTATCTTCTTCTTTTTTTTTTGTTTAATCTTGGTGAATTCTGCATTTTCTTGAATTTTGCTATGTGGGGTTGTGATTGTTATGTGTGTTCTTTTTCAGTAATCAGTATTTATCTGAGTTGTTGTCGGAGCATCAAAAGATTGGTCCTTTCATGCAAGTTCTTCCTATATGTAGCACACTCTTGAATCAAGGTAACTTCTTTTTTCGTCTAGTTGATATATGTAGCACATTCTTGTGGTAAATCTGTAGTTTTTATGAGGTGGGGTGAGGGCTTAGAGGTTTTGCTGCATTGGTTCTGATTTGTTGTGGTAAATCTGCATTTTTTATGAGGTGGGGTTCAGAGGTTTTGCTGCATTGGTTTTGATTTCTTGTGGGAAATCTGCAGTTTTCTATGGGGTGAGGGTTTAGAGGTTTTGCTGCATTGGTTCTGATTTGTTGTGGTAAATCTGCACTTTTTAAGAGGTGGGGTGAGAGGTTTTGCTGCATTGGTTCTGATTTGTTGTGATTAAAAGATGACTAGTTAGATCTGGCTTGATTGGTTTTTACCTTCATAGACCACCATTTGTTTCACTTTATCTGTTCTCGTTCAAGTTTTCTTAAGTACTTTGATTTGTTGAGGTAGGGTAAGGTCTATATACACTCTAGCCTCCTCAGACCCTAGTTGTGGGGTTTCACTGCGTATGTTGTTGTTGTTGTCCAACTTCTCACTGTGACAGGGTTGTGAATGTGATCCAATAAAAGAAATTTATCTTTTTTAGATTTTAACCCCTTTTTGGATCCTCTGTATATGTAATTAATCTTCATGTATAATTATTCTGTTGTTGTAATAGATTTGGTTAGCTAATCGAAAGAAAATTAATGAGGCACTTGGGAGGCATTTTACTCCTTGTTTAAGAAGGTTCTTTTGCACCTTAATGTTCATACACAAGGCTCTAATTTGCTAAATTATGCAAACAGCAGAAGGAAATGATACGTGAAAAAGATCGATTTTTTCTCAAGGAAGTGGCATCTTTTTTCAAATGTTATACATGTTTACTCAACATGTCCAACTTATGTCCATGAAATTTTGTGCTATTATTTATCTTCAGAAGGATCTGCAAGGACATGGGAAAAAACTTTCCAAGGGGATTTGTAACTTTGACAGTTTAGTTACTACTTTTGGGAAATCTAATAACTAAAATAAGAAAAATATGATTTATTTGATCAAACAGTGGTCTAGGGCTTTGGTACTTTCATGTTGTAGGTCTGAAGTTCGAAACCCTTTGCCAGCGAAGGCAATGGGTTTTCCTTCTAGGTCGAGCTGCCTAGTGCAGGTTATCTCTCCGGTGTGATCTGCGAGCTGTTGCATAGGAGTGAGTGTCTAACCTCGTGCTCACCCAAAGGGTAGCGGCTGCGGGTTTCCCTTGTCATTAAAATAACAAAAGAATATCTGGCCAGTCTGGAAATTTTCAAACTCGTTTAAATGCGAAATATTAAATGCATGTTCTTAATGTTAACATACTTGATCTGTTTTAGTTTTGGTGGATATGTCTCTTGAGTTACCAAGAATTCAGAATTCATGAGGTTAATTCAAATTGTCATCTTTTATTATCCAAAAACAGATAATATAAGATGTTTATTTCTCTTACCTCATGTTACTTTTTTAGGTTTATTCCCAAGCTTTTGATGATCATGCTACAAGTTTTATTGTTGAACTATGTTGTGCATTATGGTTGAACTGCTATTTTATTGATGCATGATTACCATAACTAGATTCTAATTTTCTGAGATCTTACGGGTAATTAACTATGTTTTTTCATAGTATCATGCTATTATTACAATGTTGATTCAGTGATCAATTACCTTGACTACTTTTCGATTTTCAGAGATCATGAGGGTTTCAGGAATGATGCCAAACCAAGGTTTTGGTGAGCTAGATAGGTTTCGGCATAGAAGTCCCAGCCCTATGACTTCACCAAACCTTATGTCAAATGTTGGCGGAACAGGACTGGGTGGCTGGAGTGGACTTGCGCAGGAGGTAATTAGCATTGTGATCTTATATCTGACAAGTTGTCCACTTGCCCTATGTTGTATATTTCTTCTATTAACAGGACCGTCCCTTTACTCTCTCTCTGTCACATATACAAGAGGAACACATATACAAGAGGAACACCAGTAATATCTGACCTGTACAAATCTAGATCTAATGATTAGCAAAAAGTATAGTAGGTGGCTGGGTTTCTATGGTTTTCCCAACAGTAGTATAACTTTGACGGAAGTTGCTGTTATCAAACGGATAGGTGCTAAGCTCCAATCCTTCAAGAACTTAGTTTCTTAGCTTTCCATCCATACCATTAAAGACATGGAGGTAGGAACTTGAACAACTAGCTTGTTTCTTCCACCATTAGGCATTTGATGTTTAGCTAGTTAAATTTGTTTCGAGGTACTGCCATTGTTACGTTGAAGGGAAGGATGCTTGGTGACTACCCCAAAGCGCTTCAGTTGCTCTGAAGGATTTGGAGGATCACACAACTCGACTAGCAGTAGAGCCAAGCCCAACTGTTTCAGTCATTACAAATTTCCTTTAGATCTATTCCTTTTTATTGTAGTGGTGTTTGGGTCAACTTGTGTACGTACCTCAACTAATCCACCTGGCAGCCTGCTAGCCGAAAAGCACAGGTACCAAGTAAATTTGCCACCAAGGTTGGAGCAGGTGGATTCACACTGAGTGTTAGCCAGTGGCGGAGGCAGAATATTCATCCAGGGGGTTTAATAATAGGTCGGGGCGACTAAGGAAAAGACTAAGCTTAACTCCTACTCGCCCTATCATGGCTCTTTTAACATTTCTTTAATTTTTTGTTCTGCACCGGCAAGTTTTTTAGAAATATTTTGTGCATTTTTAAAATACCTTCTTGATTTTCTAAAAATATTTTGTGCATTTTAAAAATATCTTCTTGATTTTCTAACAAATAACTTATTTTGAAACACCAAAAAACACTTAAAGAACATGGAGGAACACTATACTTGTATCTTCATAAATGAAATTTTCATAATTTTAATTCTATGTACGAAAGCACAAACTTTTTCATTGAAAATCTTCAATCATTATGTAAATATTTTTAGTCTTCAGAAACCATTGTTAAATTTGGGGAGATGTCCAATGTGAAGGAAGATTTTTTGTACAAATTTGTCCTATCTTTCAAAACTTAGTTCTGACACTAAATGATATAAACGTATTTTAAATAGTAATAAGAGTTCATATCTATGTTTTCGATGTCCAAAATGCTTTGTTGAATCGAGGATATCATGTAGTTAAAGTTGATTAGTTAAACAAATAGGAAGTTAATAAATTTAACAGGAAAGAATTAATTTAATTATGACTCATAATTCATTTTTATAAAACTTAATTGTTATGGGGAACATAATGTGGAGAAAAAAATTACCAGTTCAAATATATTACGATCAAATTTGATATGTTCAAATAAATAAAAACTTTACCATGGTTAAGCATAAAGTAAAGAAGACAAAAATAAGTGAGGGAGTCTACTTTTATTAATGCTGGGAACGTAATTTAGAAAATGGGAATTTAATGGCTAATAATTATTATCTTTCTTATTCTTTATAGTAATTCACGATTCACAAGAATTTGTATCCATTATAAGATGGTTGTGACACGTGGGTAAACTAGAGACCTCTTGCAACATTTGAATCCCTTGACCGCTGAACCAAGCTTCAAGTCTATGTTGAGGGGGTTCATTTTATAATATCTTTACCTAAATGAAATTGAACCTTATATATACAATGTAATTTTTTCGCGAGGGGGGTTCGGTCTCTGACCACCATTTAGCTCCACCCCTGGTGTTAGCTAGGGATTTGAACTTCAAATCTCCACATTTCTTTTAGATCCTTATTGCACAATATCTGTTGCCTCACAATAAAGATGGTCTAGATGAACGTACCATTACTGATTTTTATCATCCTTGAGGCGTTTTATTATTGAAACTCTGTTGCCACCTTTACCTAAGCTGAGGGCCGATTAGAAACAACCTCTCTACCTTCACGGGGTAAGGTCTACGATTCTACGTACACACCACCCTCCCAAAACCCACTTGTGGGATTACACTAGGTATTTTGTTGTTGTTGTAAACTCTGCAGCCACCAAACTTGTTGTCTGACCGTAAATGATTACCAAAGCACTGCATGTCGGATGAGAAGGATCTTATCACTGACTTAATAATATCAAGTGAAGCAGCTAGTGGCCTAATGCCTAGTGAGCTCTAAATGGTTCCTGAAATGCATAAGGCTGCTCGATGTAATACAGGATATATTCAACTTTGATGCATACTATTGGTGGGAATTGCTGTGAGAATTTAATAGAGAACAAGTGAATGTATTGTGCACAATGGAAATTAATTTGGACCAAAATGGTTAACACGTTACATGTGTAGCTAATGCTCAGATCACCAAGCAGAGTTAGTTCTATTGTATGAAAATGGTGAATATATGACAAATAGCCTTGATTTAGAATTCAATTAGAATTTGTATTTACTAATGAACTTGATTCTTTCACATTTATGCACTTTTAATGGAGAGCTTTGATGACATTTCTTGTGAACCCAAGAAAGGTCGAAGAGGCCAGCGTAAAAGCACAGAAAGGGAAGCAACTTGTCCACAAGCTTGATGTTCAAATAGTGGTCTTTTTTTCCTAGTAGCTAGTTTTGAGTTCCCCTAGTTCAGCTACTCGAGGGCAAATCAATGTCTTCACTGAATTTTATGAATCATTGAATTACGCTGACTTTGTAATGAACTTGGAAAATGTCCCAGATGAAAATATTTCAATTTCTAGTTTCTGTTAGCCTCTTGAGATGTTACATTATGTGCACAGACATGCATGTTATTACTTTTAACGATCAACTTTTCTTGTTTTTGTTGTTGGTATTTACTATTTGGATTCGTTTGGGTCATCTGAGTTCTGACTTCTGTGTCATGATGAAAAATCGTAAATATTTAGATGTCACTAATGAAGGTTCACAGGGATTTAAATAAACCTAATAGGTAGCCATTGTATGCACACAAGAAAGTGCAAAAAGTTAGTAAGATCAACAACTGGTTGAACTAAACAAAGATCATTAATATCTTTATTGCATAATGGTGGTCATAATTGCTCTACTCACAGCACGACAAGAGGACAACTCCTTTCCCTGTACCAAGTTCAGAAACTGGTTCTTTGCTTTGTACAAATAATGGATCCTGGAATTCCTCCTTTTCAATTGCATGTTAATATCCAAGAGTCCGTAATGAAGGTCTGGACAGGGTTAGCTGGAACCAACATTAACAATTACCAAACCTGAGATTAGTTTGTCTTTGCCTGCAAAAGTTGGATAGTAAAGGTTTAGATGTTGAGATGATGATTGTTCAAACTAGCTGTGTCATTTAAATTCGTAAAGGAGAGGAATGTCTTGTTCAATTTTGGGACTTCTCTTGGTTCTTGTAACTACTTCCTATGTCTACTTTTATCCAATATCATCAGAAGATGGTTATTTTTTGAAACAAGAATATAAGGGACTCTGAAGCTTTTGATTTGCGTTCCATGTAATACTGAATCCACAAGGATGTGAATATGATTGACTATGGGACATACAATTTGGCCAATGTTAGGTAACATGGCTGACATGGATGTCTAATTTTGCTGTTTCCTGTACAGCTTTGGAACAGTTATGTTCTTTCAGTGGTGGTACTGTTATCAGTTTCTCCATCTAGATGTCAATGTTCAGATTAAAATGTTAGAATGTTGACAACCTAAAAGAATATGGATGGACCCTTGCACTACAGAAATGGCCCGCTAAAAATTTGGTTTTTTATCATTACTACAGAAATGGCCCACTAAAAATTTGGTTTTTATCATTTCTTTAGGCATAGTGGCCCGCTGATTAGAACATGAAATTCATTGGTGACAGAGTAAGTAGATACTTGAGATTGTAGAACTGTTTGAGTTGCTATATAAAGTGAGCAAATCGTTTTGGCAATTGGCATGTGAGATACAATGCAATTCAATCTGTCACTAGTTAAGCTTTGTAACTGTGTGTATCTTCAGTTTGTCCATACTGGTGATGCATTTGAATAGATTTTTTTAATCTTTTTGCCTCTTTGAGGGTCAAGCACTTTATGTCGTGCGTTAACTGGTTTCTTTAGCTTGCCTCCCACTTATTATGTTTATTTATTTGTGGCAGAGATTAAGTGGAGTTCCTGGAATGTCAATGGACTGGCACGGGGCACCAGCAAGTCCTAGTTCATACACTGTGAAAAGGATATTGCGCTTAGAAATTCCATTAGAAACTTACCCAAATGTAAGGGTTTATTTATTGTTTTCACACACTGGTTATCAGAGCTATATAGCTTAATTTGGGGCCAATGACCCCTTGCTGAACTAACTTCTCTGTGGATTTCAGTTCAATTTTGTTGGGCGACTTCTCGGTCCTAGGGGTAATTCCTTGAAACAGGTGGAAGCTACTACAGGATGTCGTGTGTATATTAGAGGAAGAGGGTCAATAAAGGACCCGGATCAGGTAATGCTAGTATTCTATTCTATCTCAGTTCTGTTGAATTGTCTGATTGATTAGCTCTAGCTGCATATGTAATTATCAGACGTATGAGTTGCCAAGTCTCCGAGATGCTTTTATTGAGTACAACTTTCTCTCATAAGTAGTTCAGAGCAAAACTATGTCATGTGTTTTCATCATCTAAATAAGATAAGGTGATTCAAGTTAATGCTTGACCTGCAGAACTTCCACAAACTATGCTCATCTTCCTTTTTTATTAATATCTATACAGTTTTCTGGCCTTGCTTCTCCCAGTATCTTTATATAAGAAGGATTATACTAAACTTGTAGCCTAGGTCAGTAGGTCATTAGGGGTAGGTATGATGTAGTTCACTATTCTATTTGATTATCGACGGGAGGCAAACTATCTACTTCGTTGATTTGTGTTATGGACCAAAATTGTGTAGGAATAGTTTTATCTATACAGTTCAATTAGTACCAACTTAGATTCACGCCCCTGCAGTTGACTATAAAGTTATAGCTCTGCCAATATCAACTTGCTCCTTCGAATTCCTGTAAATCAGACATTTATTTTTGAAGATTTCATTAACTTAATTAATAGGCATTTATGCGAGCTGATCTCTGGAGTCTGGAGTTCTAATGTATTTTTATGTTTGATAATCTCAAGGAGGAGAACCTGCGTGGAATACCAGGATATGAGCACCTGAATGAACCACTCCACATTTTAATTGAGGCGGAATTACCAGCCAATATTGTGGATATTAGATTGAGACGGGCACAAGAAATTATAGAGGAGTTGCTCAAGCCAGTGGTATGCATCCCTGTTTAATTCATCGCTTAGCACATTCAGGAGCTATGCTACTAATTGAGTTGCCATGATTCTTTTTATATCTTTGATATCATCCCGTTCCACACAAAAAGGATACAACTATCAAAATAGTCCTCCATCTGGCACTACAACAAGTTATCGTATAGTACACAAAAGTAATTAATGGAAAACGTATTTGAAACTTTAGCTTCGTCTCTATGTTTACTACATGTTGAAAATCATGTAGCGGCTTCTAGTCTGGTCTTATCTTTTTTTTTCACATTTATTTAGGCAGATTTCAATGAAAACCAAGATAAACCAGTTTATATTTTCACATAATTTTTACTGCCTCATACTTAGTACAATGCTACGATTTACAGGACGAGTCACAGGATTATATAAAGAGACAACAATTGCATGAACTTGCCATGCTAAATTCAAATCTCAGAGAAGAGAGTCCCGGACCAAGTGGCAGTGTCTCTCCTTTCAATAGTGGTGGATTGAAACGTCCCAAGACTGGTCGTTGAGAAGTTCAGACATTCCATTTCTTGATCTCATATCCGCGTAGCTACCTAAACTCGAGATATGAATAGAGAAAGAGAAAGACATTCCTTGCGCGGTTGGTGTTGTGGTTGGCTTGTGGATTTTATTTATTTTTCCAGCAGAAGAAACAGAAAGAAAGGGAATATATATATATATATATATCATATACAGAAAGAATACATCTTGTGGGTTATAGTTGGATCTTTGGATTAATTTTTGGTTGGTCATGCCAGTGGTTATCAACTTCTTCTATTGGATTTATTTTTGTGTTTATTAATTGCTGTATGAAATATTCTATTACTGTCTCATAATTGTGCTAGTGGTTTGTAAGCCTATAAGTATTTTTCGAGTATAACCATAGGCATTTCTTCTTGTTTCCGATTTGGTGTTCAGTATCTACTTTGGAGTTTCGACTAAAGTCGAATAGAGTATTGTAGTGCTTATTTTGTGGGGTGGCGCCTCCCAATAGGATTTTCTTCGTAATTATGATTCAAACTTGAGATTTCAGCACTATATCGCCACCCCAATTCTTAGGAAGTATTGTAACTTTTATGTGGTCACTGGTTAGGGCCGGATCTAGGGAGTGGAAGGGTATTCACTTGAATCCTCTTAGCAAAAGTTTACATCGTATTCATAAGGTAATAGTCTTTGGTTGATTGATTTAATGATTTAAGAGGTTCAAAATTTTTCATTTTGGTTAAATTTTCTACATTATATTTCATTTTTTGAACCCTATTTGCATATTATTATTATTATTATTATATTTTTGTATATTTTCTTTGTAACTGCTTAAATTATATGGGGAATATCTTTGGTATTTTTTCCAAATATTCTACTATCTAGAGAAAATATCCCAAATAGAATAGCTTTGGTGGCTTAGACAAATCTTTTGTGATGTTGATGTTGTGGGTTCATGTATCATCATTCTACATTAGTAATTTGAGTTCGATTACAATCATACCACGTGAAATAAATCAAGAAAAGAACAAAATATTGAAACAACCTTAAATTTGATTTTCGACGATTTCGATATGAGGAATAAAAAATAATTTATTTTAATTTTAAGATAAGTTTAATTTATATCTTAAGTTGAATTAAAATTGTAGAATAACAATTTTAAAATTATAATATTATTTTTATCATATATTAAAAATAAAATAGTTAATTTCGAAATAAATTATAGCTATAAGCCTAGAACTGAACTCCAAAAATGTTACAATCAATGTTTGGACGGGTCTACAAGGCAGCATGTGCTGGTATTTTATACATGTTGCCTTCAAGTAGTTGAAATAATTCTATTCTCCGTTTCATTTTGTATGATACATAAAATGAGTTTTTATGACATTTTTTTACGTTTTTGGAACTTGAATAGGAGAAAATAATTCTACAATGACTTGATCTCACATATTAGGTTAAGATATTTTATGTATGTAAAAGTATTTTAAAATATTTGATATAAAATTAAAAATCATATATAAATCACAAAATCAATTAACAATACTTTATTTATCATGCTTCTGTCTGAAAAATGGCATGAATATATTAATTGCATAATTAGAGTAAGATGTAGAGTAGTTATTGAGCAAATTGGAGAGAAAATTAAAGAGAGCGTGAATGATAATTCTTTGCATTGATTATAAATAAAAGAGTACAACAATATTTATAAGTAACTAAAATAAGAGATTGATATTTGTCTCATAAATATTAAATTAAAAAACTAATTAAATATTTTCCAATCAATATATAATCTAAATTTAGAAGAGAAATAAATATTTTTGGAATATAAATATAAACTAATGTTAACCCCTCTCACGAGCTCTAATTTTCTCTCTCTTGGTGACTCGAACTCACAATCTTAAATTAAAAGTAGAATTACTTATCATCCAAACAACTCCATCTTGTTATATTTATCACCAATACAATAATAATAACAACGATAAACCTAAATCCTAATAAAATTCCACTAATATAAAATATTTTAAATATTAAACTCAATAAAACTTAATCTCAGAATAAATGAGTTGCTTTGAGCAATATTGTAGTAGGTGACTAGGTGCTGATTGATGACTGAAAAGGTCAAACCAACAACCATTTTTACCATTTTCCATCATTAAAATTCTACTCATTTTAGGCCCAGTGAGTGCAACCAACACCTACCATAAATTAAACTCGATCCGTTTCAATTTACCTATCGTATTTTAACTTTCAAATTTTAAATAAAATTTTTATATATACTTTTAAACATTAATTATTATAATTTTATACTATTTTAAATTTTAGTAACGTAAGACAAGATAAATTAAGATTGAGGCAATCACACCACAACACCGCAAGGGTGGTTGGTTGGTTGGTTTGTTTATTCTTAGATTTGCTGCTACGTGCAAGTTTAAAATATATGCTTATTTTGGAGACCGTCCATTTGTCATATTCCCCTATTGTTTTTCTTTTAACTTTGGCTCTGCCGCCTGTATTTTTATTTAGGTTATAAAGATTCCCACTTTCATGCAGATAGATCCCCATTTTAGTCACTTTAGCCTAGTATAGCCGCTGCTACTGCTGCCATCTTTTTGTGCATCTGTGCAGCCACTGAACACATCTGTTCATAAAAGGTAACCCCTTTTACTTTTCTTGATTTATTGTTGCATCTTTTTTTTTGTTGCGTGTATGTATAGATATTATTATTTGTGTCAAAGAAAGAGTCTTTCTTGATCTTTAAGTGAATCTGAATCTTTGTTTGTTGATGTGATGAATAATATAGCTATTGCATTCTATTTTCTTATTTTATTAGGTTGGTTGGTAGAAAATGGTGGCGATGTCTCAGCTTCGTTGTTCTCCTCTTACGGGTTACTATCATAGTCATAATCAAAGTCGTGATCTTTCTGGTGTTTCAGCCAGATTTTGTGATAATAGGGTCTGTTTTAATCCTTTGAAAACTGGGGATGTTGTGTTTAAACAATTGGATCATCTGAAGTATCAAGTTCCTTGTGTTGGTGTTGGTGGAGGTGATGGAGGAAGTGTTGGGATTGGAAGGGGTAGTGGGGGTGGGGGTGGGGGGGGTGATTGGAGTAAAGGTGGAGATTCAGATGATTCAAAGTCTTCTTGGGATGGGATTGGACCAATTGGTGCTTTTGTTAATGGATGGAGATCAAGGGTGGCTGCAGATCCACAGTTTCCTTTTAAGGTTCTTATGGAGGAATTGGTTGGTGTAAGTGCTAATGTTCTTGGAGATATGGCATCAAGGCCTAATTTTGGGCTTAATGAATTAGATTTTGTGTTTTCGACGCTTGTTGTTGGTTCGATTATGAATTTTGTGTTGATGTATCTGTTGGCACCAACTGCATCTGCTTCGATCCAAACTCTTCCTTTGATGTTCTCCAATTGTCCACCGAGCCACATGTTTCAGTCTGGTTCTTATGGTTTATTGAGTAGGCTTGGTACATTTGTGTACAAAGGAACTCAGTTTGCTGCAGTTGGATTTGCAGCAGGGCTTGTTGGGACTGCATTATCTAATGGTTTAATCAAGTTGAGGAAGAAGATGGATCCGAATTTCGAAACACCAAACAAGCCACCTCCTACACTTTTGAATGCAGCAACATGGGCAATACATATGGGTATCAGTAGTAATTTAAGATATCAAACACTTAACGGTGTTGAGTTTGTGCTAGCTAAAGGTCTTCCTCCTTTGGTATTTAAGACCTCGGTTATTGGTTTGAGATGCGCGAATAACATTCTTGGGGGAATGACATTCGTCATGTTAGCAAAGCTCACAGGATCACAGAAAGCAGATAAACCAGATGAAGGAAAGGTTGTTCGCGTTGAAGACACACTAGTTGGAGAGAAAGAAAGGTTGCTGGACCAGAATGACAGTATGCATACCGCTGATGCTGCTTCAAAGTGATTATTAATATTTGTTTCAAATACACACCAATCCAAAACCGGCTCCCTCCCTCCCTCCCGGTAGAGCCATTTACCTGCTATTCTCTTACTATGATCTATAAATAAAAATGAACTTTGCTGTCTTTTTAGTCCAAGAAATAGTCTTTCTGACTTCTTGTAGGAGCTTGGAGTGTGTCAGCCATGTCTAACAAAACAGGAGTTTGCTCATATTGAAATCTCGAATTTGTTTTATGTTCCTTTGTGTGGTTTACGGTGACATGTTATGTGATCTAAAGATAACATTACTTCAAAACTAACGAGTTTTCCCTGTTTTGTTGTACTATCATGGTAGCCATAGCTTAGATAACATTTCTATTTCTGGTAATGATGTTGTATTGATTACAATAGGGTTCATCATTTATAAAGATTAAAAAAAAATGGACCTTTTATATATACAGTGTGATTTTCTGGCGATGAACCCCCTTCCGCCCCTTTAGCTCTGTCATTGTCTGCTTGTTGTCAGTTGTTTTAAGGAATTGGTTGGTGCAAGTCCTTGGAGACAAATAGAAGTACCTATCTCAGTCCATTTTGTAGCAGAGTTTTGGATTCTGATAGCATACACATAGTGTCAGAACTCAGAAGGCTTTCAGAAAGAGGTTTATGTTAACAAATCCTTGAAATATACATATAAAAAACATAAGCTATATGGTATAACTCACTATTCTACATGCTTTTTTAGTACAAAAGATGAGCAACTATTGTCTATTCTGTTAGCGAGGTATAGTAAGACTGACACCACTGATACTGTAAGCTCCAGACACATTGGAGGACGATAAAAACGCGTCCTTGCTAGTGCAATCAGAAAATGAAGACGATGTCTTTGGTTCGTTAAATTTTGCTTTAGAATCTACTGAATCAGCGTCAATATCTGGCATCATATTGAGAATAGACTGAATAGTTTCCAGCTCCCTGACCACATCTAACATTGAAGGTCTGTCTTCCGGTTTGTCTTCGCAACACTTAAGGGCCAAAGCTACAAACTTTTCCACACATTCAGAAGGATAAGATCCCATTGTACTGTCCATAACTGAGAACATCTTCTCAGAGCCATGAGCCAAATTTACCTGCCATTGATGGTACAAGGGACTATTACACGGTGGAGCTAGATTTGGGGTGTGAAGCTTCATAGCAGAAATGCAAGGAAAGATTGCGTAAAAATTATGTTCACATTGCTTTTCTTCGGCCAGAGGACGCACCATAAAAGATGGGTTCTATATAACATACATATGTAAAATCAATAAAATATATCACCAAAAGATTAATTCTAAGTGCGACATGTAACTAAGAGCATTACAAGTTTAATTTATGAATCTGCCTCTATCCCTACCCTTGCATCAGTCAGGAGTATTTCACTTCGTATATGCGGATAAATCATCTATCAAAACATATGCACGCGATAAGACATGGAAATCGGGAAGTTAACAATGAGAGAAATACCTCACGGACAATATTTTTTCCATGTGAGATAGGACGCATTCCGGTTAAGATTTCTAGAAACACAACTCCAAGGCTATAAACATCACTTTTATCTGTCAATTTACGGGTCAAGAAGTATTCGGGATCTAGATAACCCTGCATATACAAGTAGAGTCTCAATACATCAAATTTAAATGATACGAGTGAGGTCAAATAGAACATAATGATGTAGTGAAGGACTTACAGGTGTTCCCTTCACAATAGTTGAAACATGATTAGGTAGTACACCTTCATCATCCTGCACAGGTGCAAGCCTAGACAATCCAAAATCAGCAACTTTAGCTGTCATTTTTGAGTCAAGAAGAATATTGCTGGCTTTGATATCCCTATGGAATATTGGTGGATGAGCTTCTGTATGGAGGTAAAGAATGCCCTTTGCTGCACCAAGTACAATCTCCAATCTTGTAGCAAACGACAAGGCTCCTTTACAACTAGCTGTCAAAAAATGATATCAAGTGTTACAACAACAGTAACATACTTGTAGTCCCACAAACTGGGGTCTGGGGAGGCTAGAGTATACGTAGACCTTAACCCTACCTTAGAGATAAAGAGGTTGTTTCTGATAGATCATTGACTCAAGGAAAAAATAGTCCAAAGCATTCCAGAAAAAGAAGTACAAGAAACAACAGATAGTAACAAAAACAACAGATAGTAACGGAGCATTAACTACAAGAAAATAATCTAGATTAGGTGATATCCATATGGACATACAGTTATTAGATCAAAGTTTGCTTCTTGACATCTGATCTCCATCTACAATGTTTAAGAGCATATATTACCAGTCCAAAGATACTGCTACTATTTGTTTAAGGAACATAGAACAGTGGCCTAGTGGCGTAACTTGGAGTAACAAACTCGGTAATCAAAGTTGGTGAGCCATCTTCCTATACCTTGGAGGGTGGAGTTATCTGATATTTGTGCTAGTGGGAGGTAGCACGTATTTAATAGATTAGTCAAAGCGCAAGCAAGTTAGCTTACACAACATAATTATTAGAAGAATGATAAATATCAAATTCCTCTCCTGGCTCTATAGCTTCCCTAACCAAAAATAAAGCAGATGAAGATGATGGATCAGAATGAACCAGGGAACTGTTTCCTTACCAGAAAGCCAGTTTCGCAAAGTTCCATTGCACATGAATTCATAAACCAGCATCTGCAAATACATAAACAGGAACATGCTAATTGCTTCACATGGATGATATACTAAAGAGATGTCAGAACGAATAACAAAAGATCGCTACGGAGCAAAAAAGAAGCTATAGCATACAATGTGAGCCTGAACTACTCATATGGTCGAGGAAAGGATCAACATGATGAATTGCATGTTGATGAGTAGATATTTGAGATTTTGAAGTTTTGAGGTTTATCATACCTGTTCTCCTTCTTCATCACAGTACCCTAGCAATGAAACTAGATTCCGGTGATGTACCCTTGATAACAAAGATATCTCAGTCAAAAATTCCTTCTGCCCTTGTACTGATCCTTCTTTTGCTCGTTTGATAGCAACAATTGTCTTGTCAGCTAAAATTCCCTTAAATACAGCCCCATATCCTCCTTCACCAACTTGATTTGAGTGATTAAAGTTGTTAGTGGCCAAGGTCATTTCTCTAAAAGTGAAGCTTCTAAGGCCGTCCAATTTTATAGAGAGCTTTGCGGCTGGCATTGTGAAATTAAACATTTTATGCTCGTCAATTTTGCTGAAAGAATTGAAAGAAGATTCTTGTGAAGTAAAGGTAGCTTATAGCCAAAATGAGAGAACTTACATAGCCGTTTCCTTGATAGGATGCTTCGGTATTTGGTATGCCGTTTTTTGATTAACACAGTTAAAATTGCTGAAACAAATGCAGCAAAAACACCTGATACAACGATAGCTATGATAGCACCTTTGTTTTTATGTTTAGCTTGAATATCAGGATTTACTGCAGAAAAACACGGATGATATGAAAACCAAAATTCTGAGGAAGGAAGATATTAATCATGATAACAAAGATCAACCGTAAAGGCTGAGAACTTACAGTAGGAATAAGGTCCATCCAGAGTGAAACTAAGGAGCTCATAAGGTCCAAAAAGGTCAACTACAGAGATTTCCCAATATTGCAAAATGTCGCTGATACGAATGACCTCACTTTTATTAAATGTACTGACCCCAACTACTGGGAAAAGCTTCAATTGCATTCGTAGACGAGGTCCTTCTTCCCAATAATTTGACTCAATCAACATTTGGTAAAGGTCCAAACGAAGATCTCTAGTCATATACTGCTCAAATTGACGCACATATGGATCAAAGTAAGAAAAACTAGGACTTTTCAGCCGCCAGCCAACTATGAGAGGTGAGGCACAAGTGCAAGGAACAGGTGAGTTTGGAACATATTCATAATAGTTATCCTTTGGGCATGCAGCAATAGGACAAGCACCAGTTACAATCATTGAGTTATTCGTCTTATGTTCTGCTCCGGCTTCAGAGCCACAGAACTTGACGATGTTTCTTACATTTTCATTTCTGCAGACAGGATTGCCCTGCAACCTGAAAATTGTCTGATAATGTTAGGAGCAGAGGAACCGCCAAAAGTTAGTACAAATCACTTACTGAAGCACATAATGTCTTGTATGATTGAAAATGTGGATATGAAGTGATAGCCAGATCATAAAATAGTTTTAATGGCTTATCTTAGGTTTTGTCGATGGAAAGAAAAACCTTACCTTAGAGTGACATTCAGAGGAGGTTCAAGAGTACCCGAAATGTCCGAAAGTGAATTATTCCGAAGATCACTAGGTTTGCAAAGAAGATAGAAGGGTTAGTAAGACTCCTCTATATAAATCCAGACTTCTGTGTAAATGATAGTACATCTCATATCAGATATTTGATGTTACAATTTAGCTTCAGGTCTTACATCAACAGCGATGACGTTAAAGTTGACTTGTTTTGCCAAATGTCAGTAGAAAAGGAACCATTCAAAAGGTTGTTATCCATTGTCCTGTGACAAGTCCGTCGGATCAATTTGTTATACACAAAATTGAGCTTTGAAATGTTAAAGAAACAGTACTAAAGAGAAAGTATTACAAGACACAGTGAAGATCCTCACAGTTTCTGCAACAAAGGAAGAGATGAAAAACTCTTCGGAATAGATCCATCAAGACGATTGTGTGACAGAATGCTGCATGATAATGTACCACAACACATTAGATTAGGGAAAAACACAGAAAAAACACAGAGAAATGTGCAATCTGTAGTTATGGATGTAGGGCCTAACTCAACCCCAAAGGCTAGCTCTTTAGTAATGTTTCTTAAAGGGCTGATGTAAAACTCTTCAGAATATGAGATAATGAACTAACACAATATGGCTGAACTAAGACGCTAAATGTATGAAGAATTCTGTATCATGAAATAGAAAGCATACATAGCTGTCATATTGTTGGAAAGCTTATCTGGTAGAGATCCAGAGAGTTGATTCCAGCTGAGATCACTGTACAAACAGTAAGCAAGAAGTGTTAACATTTTAGAAGGTCTTATAATCATGTAGCATGAAGTATAAAGTTCACAAATCAAAGGGAACAGAAGAAGCAATTTCAAAACTTGAACTTACAGATAGTGTAGACTCGGTACTCTGCTAAGATCAGGAATGGTTCCTTGCAATGTGCAATTTCTGAGACTTCTGCAATATTATCAGAAGCATTGAATCTCCATTTGATTAGGTGACAGTAGTATTCAACAGTTACATCTTATTTTATCACCCGACCCGTCATAATAAGATGTACTGAACATTCTCTCGTTCATATACATTGTGCACAATGAATACATGCTTATGTTTGTACATATTATTTACTATTGTTGTCCTTCAAACGTAAAACTTATAATGCCGAGTCATAGAGAATAAGAGAAGAACAAAAGTGAGGAACATTTCAAAGAGCACTTACAGTTTCACTAATGAGGACATGTTCCCATAAGAAGCTGGAATCTCGGAACGGCTGAAATTATTGTTATCAAGTTGTCTGCATAAGAAAATTCAGAACTTTCATCATAAATTTCAACCCATGGACTTCTCAGTGGAACTGCAAATGGCATAAAAGTTATTGTATGACAAGGATTACTATATTTGTCTTGTGTAAAATCAATTTTTTATCATTGGATACTACAAGCAAAGATTATCAATGAATATTATAATCAACAGAAAGATCTGATGATGATAATTAGAGGGTCTGAGGATAGATCTGTAACGAAATGTTCTCAACTTCAGTTGTTCGATCATTTGGCCAATAACGCCTCTTCAACTAAGACAAACATAGACAGTCTCACTCATAGGTAGTAAGGAATCAGCATTCCTTCAAATTTATAACTAGTTAATTCAGAAAGTTCAGTTTAAAGTTGCCTCTGAATAACAATTGTTTTTTGTATCAGTATAGCTATACTCTTGAGCAAAATATCAGCTAACGAAAGTTGCATATGAGGTTCAATATATGCATATCATATATGTGTGTGTGAGTAGGGACATACATAATTCGAAGACGCGGTAGTATTGAAAACTCAGGAGGAAGGTATCCTGAAAGATTGTTGTTGTCCATAAGCCTGTTGACAAAAATAAGTATCATCACAAAAACATTACTTTGTTATTCACAGGCATCAGCAGAGATAAAGGTCATTTTAGAAGTGACAAAAATGTGCTTCACACAACCCTCTACTGAGATTATGCATGCCTATTGAAGAAGAGAAACTAAGAAACTTACATGTGAAGCAGAGTAGACAAATTGGAAAGCTCGGGCGGGATTTGTCCAATCAGTGTGTTGTTGTTGAAGTGGCTGTAGACACATGATATATCACATAAGATTACAAAGGTAGAACCTTAGACTTGTTCCATTGTTTAGAACAATCAAATGAGTTGCACTTACATATGTTGGACACTGTTTAAATTGGAAAAGGATTTAGGAATTCTTCCGGAAATCTGGTTCTCGTCTATCTGGAATATTCTCAGGTTCGGAAGATACCCAAGTTTATCAGATAAAGATCCTGAAAGTTTGTTTCCAGTCAAGAGCCTGCAGGAACATAATTCCGAAGGGATTAATCCAATAGACCTAGTCATGATCTTTCCAAGCATTAGGATTTACTTCTTGAAACAATCTTACATTAAGCACAATTTTCAGGAGAAATTCAAGAAAAAAAATGTTCCTCTATGCTATTCAGTGGCAGATGAAGCATGTAATTAACAGATTCAACTGAACTCAATATTTTCGACACAGTGGCAAGAATGTAAAGATTGGAACCTTCAAACTTAAAATCATAAATCCACCTGTTCTATCCAACATAAAGTATATCACCGTCATAGCCAAATGATTATCAAGATCTCCTAGATGAGATGTTTCAGGGTTCAAAGCATTCGCGGGAACATGTAGCGTGACTACAAAATCAAGAAGATGGGGCCAAAAAAAACGGATCAAATTTTGTTCAACTTACAAAAGTTTCAGAGACTTGATGTTTCCAATTTCTTCCGGTATACTCCCAGTCAAATCATTCCACATGAAATTCCTTTCAGAAAGATAATTATAAAGATAATAATAAGTTAAATAGATAGAAAAATCAGTAAAACTCTACTATATTAATATCAAAATATCTGTACAATGTAGTAATATGTGTAACAACTCACAGAAAATGAAGTTGAGATAGTTTTCCAAGCTCAGGTGTTAAACTTCCAGAAAGATTCATAGCCATCATACGGCTGCACAAAGGGGGAATATAATATGCTTAATGCGTCATGCATCGCCCTCACACAAGAATACAAGATAGTCATAGTAGTAAAGACACATCTTTTGCTAGAGTTTACAACTAAGTGCTCTAATTTACAAGCCAACTTGGTTTTGATGATCAACAAACAACTACGAAAGAACCAGGTCCCTTGGAGATACTAGTTATGCTGCTAACTCGATTGCAGGAGTATTATGAAGGTACCGAAAGAACCAAGTCTCTTTTTTTGCTGTTAATGCTAGAGGAACTCCAACTTGAAACATAATGAAAGATAATTTCTTAATCACAACCAAAAGCAAAGGGGTATATTTAGACCTTTTTCCTGATATATTCTTACATGTGAAATCCACCACAATGGAACTCGATTAAAGATAATAAGATTCTCTAAACATCAAGGGTATTTTTATGGCCTAAAGTAGAGGTGTACGTACAGAGTCAAGGTTGGTTCGGGTTTTTCAAACGCCAACCCAAGCTTTGCTAGAGTAAATTGGCTTTGAATCTACCTAATTACAACAACAACAACAACATACTTAGTGAAATCCCTAGCTTGGAGAGGGTAGAGTGTATGCAAGTCTTACCACTACCTCGTGAAGATAGAGAGGTTGTTTCCGAAAGACGGCTCCAGTGGTATAAAGAAGAAAAAAACATAACAACTAGTAAGAAAGAAGAATATAATAACATACAGTTCCTTGACATGCAAGTAGCCATTGGCTCCAACTTTGTTGAAACAATGAATTCCTGTCCAGTTAGATGTACATGGATCACCCTTCTCCCAATCTTCTAGGTAGTTCATATTATCAACCAAACCATTCTTTATAGATACCAAAGCTGACACTGCAAAAAGAATGACATATTTCTAAATTTGAATACAAGCCACCATGCATGTTTAAGACCACAACTTTCAAAAAATTTATAGACACACGAATGTTACGAAATCTTCAAAGACTATAAGTTTCAAAAGATTTCATTTTTTTCCTTAAATTTTATGCTTAATTAAATTACGTCATACTATTAAATGGAACCGAAGGAGTAATATTAACGAATTGTGAAATACAAGAATTAGAGAGAAGGAACTAAACTCACTCCAGATTCTGGAGAGCTAAAATTGTTGGTGTTTAACAATTTTGGCCATAAATTTTCATCCTGAACTACCGAAAACATGTTTAGCCATAAAATTTCGAATTTTCAAGAATTTGAAAAACAACAAAAAGGTGTTCACTCCAAATTTACTCACAAAAAAGTCAAAAACAACTCTAGTTTGTATTCATGACCAAACACAACTCCACCAAATT